>CM053580.1:379267997-379297841 GCA_028627135.1 Pseudochirops cupreus | reverse complement strand
ACTAACATATGGCATACTACATTAACTTCACTAAAAGACTGCTTACAAAAAGAAAGAAAGTGGGTGCTAGAACATGGAAATTTCTCCAAAGTCTAAGAGACTCCTTCTGTTCCTGCTGATAAAACATATTTTGTGGATTCAAAATGTATACATGAAATGCAATCTGAATTTCCATTTTCTATGACTGGGTCACTCAGCATGCCAAAGACTTTGTTTCATGTTGCTCATTTTAGTAAACCTACTTTTTTTCTTTTTTCTAGTTCTCTGTGGAATAACACTGTCTATCTGTTCCTGTATTTTCCTAATAAAAGTATCCTGCTTTGTTACCAAGGCAATACCAACTGCTTATGACATCATAAGATGTGGGTAGTAACCTCATTAGCAAAACAACGTAATTCTTTGGTTCAGATTTCAGGTTCATTTATTTCCTCTCAGAACTATCTTTTATAACTTAAAAATTAGACAGACTCCTAGCTGCACCTAGGAACACCTAGCTGCAAAAGCAGCAGGCATGCTCAGGAACCAAATACCCCACTCCATCCTTAAACTTGGCACTGCTCCGTACTGACCCTCTGGCAGACAGGAAGCCAGGAGTACTAGATTGAAATTTCCTAAACTCCTCCCCACAACAAAGCAGTTCACTTCCCCTTCAAGCAAGCATTTATTAAGTACTCACAATATGCCAGGCATTTTTCCATGCACTAGCAATATAAAGACAAAAATGAAATAATCCTTGCTCTCAAGGAGCTTACATTCTATCAGAAAACATGTTCACATAGACAAAAATGTAACAAGACAATTGAGGCAGCTAGATGATGCAGTGATTAGAGTGCCAGGCCCAGAGCAGAAAGACCTGAGTTCAAATGTGACCTCAGACATTTCTTGGCTTTGTGACCCTGGGCAGGTCACTTAACCCTCTTTGCCTCAGTTTCCTTATCTGTAAAATGAGCTGAAGAACTATAGAGTCTGAATGCAGACTGAAGCCAACTACTTGCTCTCTTTTGTGTTTTGTTTTATTTCATTCCTTCTTTCTCATCGTTCACTCCATTGGTTATAATTCCTCTTTACAACTTGACTAATGTTTAATGCAAAGATACTTATAGAACCTATATCAGATTGTATGCTGACATGGTGGGAGGGGGGAGGAGAGAGGAGAGGAGAAAATTTGGAACTCAAGGGATTGTGGAACTGAATGTTGTAAGCTAAAAGTAAAAAAATAAATTTTTTAAAAATTTACATGCATTTCTGGAAAAAAAATGGCAAAGCACTCCAATAGCTCTGCCAAGAAAATGCCAAAAGAGGTTACAAAGAGTCAAACATGACCAAACAGCATAATATTTGGAGGGGGTAAGAAGAGACAGCTAGAGGCATCGAGAAAGTCTTGATGGTAAGAAGTGGTACACATGTCAGGGTTTGAAAATAAGTAAGGATTTTAAGAGGAGATGAGAAAGGAATGTCTTCTGGGAAAACCAAAGGCATAAAGTCAGGAGATTCAAAGTCAGGAGAGAAGCAAGACTAGTTGGGCTGGAACAAAGAATGTGTTAAGGAAACAAGATATAATAGGACTGGAAAAGAAGAATGGATCCAGGTGGTAAAGCTAGAAATGCCACACAGAAGAGAAAGAAAAGGGAATAAGGGTTCACTAAGCACCTGCTATGTGTCAGGCATTGTGCTAAATGATTTACATATATTATCACATTGGATCCTGACAACACCTTCCTGAAGTATTTGCTCCTTATAATGCCAATTTTGCAGTTGAGGAAACGGAGGTAAACAGGTTAAGTGACTTACCAGGGTCACATAGCATCTGAGGTCAGATTTGAACTCAAGTATTCCTGACTCTAGGCCCATCACTCTATTATAAAAGTAACAGGGATGTCAAGAATTTACTTAGCAAGAGAATGACATGCTTAAGCCCATGATTTAGGAAAACCACGGCAATAGGCATGTCAAGGGTGGATCATAGAGGAGTGAAACTTCAGGCAGATAAATCAGTTACAAGGCTATATTGCAGTAGTCCAGGGGAAATATAATGAGGTCTTCTTAGGATGATCTCTTAATTGCCAAATCTAAGCATCTTTTCTCAGTCCTCTTCCTGGACCTCTCTACAATCTGAAGACTGTCAATCCCCTGCTCTCCTGGATATCATTTTCCCCTAGGCTTTTGCTCTCTCTTGATTCACCTGTATAACCACTCCACCTCAATCTCCTTTGGTGGATATTCTTCTACATCACATCCATTAACCATGGGTGTCTCCCAAGAGTCTGATTTTGGCCCTCTTCACTTCTCCCTCAGTTAACTTGCTGGTGATCTCATCAGCTTCCCAGGATTGAATTAGAGTTTCTATTGAGATAATTGTAAGGTCTATGAAGTTCTAATCTCTCTTAACCTTCAGTCTCTACATCAATAGCTACCTCTTAGACATCTAGAATTGGATGTGACATAGGCATCTCAAGCTCAATATATACAAAATGCAGTTCATTATCTTCCCCTCCCCCAAATTCTGCCTTCTTCAAAATATTTCTATTATAGTAGAGTGTCACCACCTTCCTAATTAGCCAGGCTCACAGCCTAGGTTGTAATCCTTGACTCCTCAATCAAATTCAATCTCCACATATTAGATCTGTTGCTAAGCTTTGTATTTTTTTTTTATTTTGTACTGTATGTATAGTTTTGGTATTTCATATTTTTGAAGTCATTCTTCTATTTCTTTTTTGTTCTCAATTTTGTTAGCATATAACTGTGTGTGTTCTGATTATTCTTTTTTGATTTTTCAGCCCTTTTGTTTTTAATCAAATTAGCTAAAGGTTTGCCAATTTCATTAATCTTTTCAAGATCTAGCTTTTAGTTTTATCATTTTTGTCATTTTTTCCCATTTATGGTCTTCTCTAATTTTTAATATCTCCTCTTATGCTTATTTTAGATTTGTTTGTTGATTTTTAAAATTGTTTAAATGCATGTTCAACTGTTCACTAATCTTTTCAGTTTTTCTATTTTGTTAAAGTATATTTATAGGAATATTTTTTTTTTCTAGTGAGAACTGCTTTAGCTACATCCTAGAAATTTTGGTATGTTATTTATTACACAAAATCATTACCATTTTCTTTCACATAATTATTATTTCTGTAATTTATTCTTTGACCCACTCACTGTTTAGGATTTTATCACTAAGTTTCTATTTAAAGCTATGTCTTATCTTTGTGGTACCTGAACCAATGGCTATTTTTTATTCTGCTATGGTCTATAAAATTTGTACTTACTATTTCTATCTTTTTACATTTGTTTACGGTATCTAAGTGCCCTATTATGTGATCATCTTTCATAAAAGTTCTGTGTGGCACTGAGAAATATGTATATTTTTTTCAGTCCCATTTAGAAGACACTCTAAGTTTTTTATTTCTAGTTTTTCAAGCAATTTGCTCAGCTCAATTTTTTACTTTCTGTTTATCTTTCTATTAAACATATCCATAATTGAGAGACATTAAAGTTTCCTGACACAATTGTGTTATTGTCCTTGTCTTCTTGTAGCTCAAGTAGTGTTTCTTTCAGGAACTTGGATGCTAAGACATTTAGAATTTGTAAGTTTATTACTAACATTGGTTCATTGTCTATGGTTCATTTCAGCATAATATAGTTTCCTTGTTTATCTATTTTTAGAATGTTTTTGCTTTGCTTTTTGGATTTACTTGTTGATACTATTTCTTCCCATTCCTTCAGTTTTATTGGGTATATGTCTTTGTTTTTAAATATGTTTCTTGTGATAGCAGATTGTAGAATTTTATTTTTTATGCAATATGTCACTCTTTCCTTTTTATTGGATTGTTTAACTCTTTCTCTTTTTTAAGTTGGCCCTATTCCCACTCTCTCTTCCTCTTACCCCTGATCCTCCCTCCCATTTGTTTTGCTTATTACTTCCATTTTCTGTCCTACCTTTATCTTTTTTTTCTTCTTCCTTTTTTTCCCTCTCAATCAGTAGGTTACCCCTTCTTCTCCTCCCCTTCACTAGTTCTGTTCATTAATGTTTTAAATTCCATTTTTACACCCCTTTTCAGAGAGGATTGCCATCACATCCAACTCTTCATGACTTCTTTATGGGGTTTCCTTGGCAAAGATACTGGACTAGTTTACCATTTCCTTCTCCAGTGGATTAAGGAAAACAGGGTAAGTGACTTGCCCAGAGTCACACAGTTAGTAAACATAGAGGCCAGATTTGAGCTCAAATCTTCATGACTGCAGGCCCAACATACTTTCCACTGAGCCACCTTGTTGCCTTGACCCTCCTAACTGGTCATTCTCTATTCTCTGAATTCCTCATGAAGCCAAAGCCTCTGAGGTATCCATTCTGGGCTATTCTCCTCTCTAAGCAGTTTCTACCACTACTTTGAGGAGCTTGCCCCACTGATTCCATTTTTCCATTGTCCCTCCCAGAAAAAAGATACCAATTCCTAAAGGTGACAGAAAGGACATTGACCCATGGCAAGACTCCCACACCACCACATCTCTGATGATCTATACCCTTTCCCTGATCATTTTCCTTTACTATTTGCTTTAAAATCTCCTCCCTGGGTCCATGCCCTCCCATTCCCCAGATACCAGATGCCCTCAAAAATTCCAACTCCCCCCCACTTCCAAGGTAAGACAAGTAGTGTTTTAAAGCACCAAATCCTCTAGATCACACCTAGGCCAAAGTCCCCATCTCCTTTCACAGAACGTCTCTCTCTTCACCCGTAAGAGCATTCACCAGGGGAACACCCTTCCATCACCAAAGTAAGTACTCCTTACTTTTTCAGTTTTCCATATTCATCCTCTCCCCTACAGTCTCTTTTCCTGATACCTCAGAGGTCATCTTCCTGTGGTTGCAAGCCCTTGAGTTGACCAGGCCACAAAACATACTTCCCTCTACTCTACTGTTGCTCTCCCATTTTGTCATGAATGTTCCCATTTTGTAATGTCCTGAAGGCAGAGTAGTATCCATAATGCCCCAAGCCTGCCTCTCCACCATTACCTCCACCTGACTTCTGTCTTTACCCATGTCTCCTTTTATTTCAAAGTGAGGGGAATGTTTGGTAAACAAGGATACATTTGCCAGGGCCTCCACACCCCATCCTCATTTGAGGGACCTGCTTTAGTTAGGCTGAGTCTGAAATGATGAGTCTTAACAAAGTGACTCTTGATTTATATATTTGTGGCTACACAAAGAATCAAACAACGCAGTATAGCAATGATAGTGTGGCACAAAAGCAAGAATGAGGCAAGGTTGTCTAGTGACAAAAAGTCTGTTCATAGCAGGGCTTCGTATCTAGGCCTGTTGGTGCTTGCCCTGAACTCAGGGACCATAAGTTCCAGAAAGTGAGTTCAAAGGATTGTTGTTATGCCATACTCAGGGCATAGCTTGGTTGCTGGGTCTTTGCTCTGGAAAACAGGATGTGTCCTAATAGTATCTTGACAACATTTAGAAAAGAAGTCTCTTACTAGTCTCTCTGCTGTCATTCTTTTACCACTACTGTCTTTGGCTGGTACATTCATTGAGTCCTCATGCATTTCTACTGTCTGGGGTGTTCAAGAAGCAAATAATCTCTTCAGGTCATTTTTCCTTTCCAAGAATATTTCTTTTTATTTTGGGGCATCCATCTTTTTATAATTTATTATTAAAGTCAGATTTTCAGGGTAGATCATAAGTGGTCATAACCCCTCACTTATTAGGGAATTTTAAAAAATTTTATCATACATTTATCATACATTCATACATGTAGATGAAATTATTTCTGTATCTTGGATACCAAATCCTTATCAGAGAAAGTTGATACAATGTTTTGTTTTCCCTTCCTTCAAATACTTCCCTTCTTATTCTAGGTGAATTAATTTTGTTTGTGCAAAAGACTTTCAGTTTCATGTAATCAAGGTTATCTATTATTTTCTAAAATTACTTCTATCCCTGGTTTGGTTAAGAATATATTTCTCACCCACAGCTATGACACATAGGTGTATGTGTCTGTGTATACATGCACGCACACACACACACATACACATACATACGCATATATATTTATATATAATGATCTTAGAAGGGATTAAAATCTGTCTTCAGTATTAGGGTCAGATTTCATTTAGAAAGTACTGCAGAATATGATGTAAAAGGCTGGTCTAAGCCTAATTTCTGCTAGACTACTTTCCAATTTTCCCAGAAGTTTTTATAAAATAGGAAGTTTTTTCTTAAGTAAATTATATTTTCTAGTTTATCACTGGAATATTGTATTCTATTGTTTCTGATTCTCTCTTGTCTGGTTTATTGCATTGATCTACTTTATTTTTTAACTAATACCAAATTATTTTGATAACTGCTGCTTTATAAAATGGTTTGAGTTCTAGAAGTACGTATTTCCTTTTGGTTCCTACTTCTTTTAATTAGTTTCCTTGATATTCTAGAACTTTTAATTTTCTTTCTTTTTTTTTTGCTTTTTGGAGGGGGGAAGGTAAGGTAATTGGGGTTAAGTGACTTGCCCAAGGTCACACAGCTGGTAAATATTAAGTGTCTGAGGCTGGATTTGAACTCAGGTCCTTCTGACTCCAGGGCCAGTGCTCTATTCACTGCTCCAACTTTTAATTTTCTAAATAGATTTTGCTATTATTTTATTGTTGTTGTGGTTGTTGTGTTTGTCCTTCATTTTCAAAGAGGACCATGACAGGAAAATGATGACATGACTTGTAGTTGACTGATTTGAGTAAGTGTAATGGTAAGGGAATTTGAAGATCTTCCCTGCCCCTTAATGGGCCTTACCTGGAGCCCAACAAGAGAAGCTTGCTTAGGGGAGGCTTGTTTTTCAGGAAGGTACACCTTTTGTTACTCTGTAATAAGGCAGATATAATTAATACTCTTGAGGTGATGTTTTGCTTTGGGGCTCACTTATGGGAAGAGTTGTGTGATTTAACCAAATGAGACTCTGGGTAGCCATTGAGCCCCCACCTTTGAAAACCCAGATGTTGGTGCTACTCTCTCTAGCAACTAACTGTGTATGTATATAACGTCAGACAGCTAGAAGCCCTGCCTTTTGGTCTGTTGAATTGTGTTATTTTCTTTTTCAGTTTCACATAATCAAGATTATCTGTTATTTTCTATAATTATTTATTAGGGAATTTAAAAATTTTTTTAATCATATACATACATTCATATGTGTATATGAAATTATTTCTGTGTCTTGGATACCAAATCCTTATCAGAGAAATTTGATACAAAGTATCTGTATTTTTTCTCTGCTTGTGATTTCTGTTTGTATTTTCCCTAAAATTCAAGGTGCTGACTTTTTCCCCAGAAATTATATATATATATATATATATAATTAAAGTGAGATTGTTAACCCTTTTTGAGTTGCTTGGCTTCAGAAAAGTAGCTCAAAGAACCTGTGCTAACAGCCATCCTGGGTAAGCTAGAGTATTTGCTGTTACTGTGAGGGAACACTGTGCAGGGTTACCAACCTCACTTTCTCCTCCAGAGCCATCTGGGTCCAGTGGCCTGATATTCATCAGTACAACTGGAGATGGCCCAGGATGCAATGGAAGATCCTGGCTAAGGTCTTTTCAGGTTCTTACTTTGAGTGAGGTAATTGAACTTCTTTTAGAAGTGAGTTAAGGGATGGCCCCCTTTAATTAGAAAAAAAACAAAAAAATCAAAGTGGGAGGGGAAGACCCTCAGGGTTGCTAGTCAAAAGAGAAAGAATTACCATTGACATTCACTCTGAGTCAAGAGAGCCCAAAATATAGCCATTAAATGAGCTTGGACAGGGACCTATTGTGGTCTAATCTATGAGCTTCAGAGTGGAATGAGTGAGAAAAGAGGAAGGGAGAAAGGAAGGGAGAAAGGAAGGGAGGAAGGAAGGGAGGAAGGAAGGAAGGAAGAAAAGAATCTAGGCAGTAAACCCCAAGTTAACTGGGGAGCTTTCAGTCATCAAAATCTACCTTCCTTTGGAAAGGAAAAGGAGAGGGAGAGTTGGAGCTGTTACCCAACTGATTGGGTCCCCATTCAGGCAGTAACAAGTTCTGTAAAGTATCTTTTTGATAATTTGGAATAGCATTAAAACTTTATTTTAACTTTGGTAGTATTTTCATTTTTATTATATTGGCATGGCCAGGACATGAACACTGACTACTATTCCAACTGTTAAGCTCTTTGTTATTTCCTTATTAAGAAGCACTCTATAATTTAATTTATACAGGTCATTTGTGTGATTTGGTAGTTTGATCCCTAGATATTTTGTGCATTTTGCAGTGATTTAGATTAGAATTCTATAGAAGGCTTTCTAAAGGAATTTAGCCACAAAGGGAAGTAGAGATATAGGATATTTGCTAGCAGGGATGAAATGATTTTTTTTTTTTTGCTTTTTTGAGGGAGGAAGGCAGGGCAACTGGGGTCAAGTGACTTGCCCAAGATCACATGGCTAGTAAGTAAGTGTTAAGTGTCTGAGGCCAGACTGAACTCAGGTCCTCCTGACCCTAGGGCTGGTGCTCTATTCACTGTGCCATACTTTTTAAGGATATGGATGACATGAGTATATTTGTAAGCAACAGGAAAAAAACCAGCTAATAGGAGAAAATTAAAGGTTAAACCATAGGAATGATAGTTTGGACAATTTTCTGAAAAAACTTGGAGAGAATAGAATGAAGGGTGCAGGTGCATGTACAGGGGTTCACATTAGCAAACTCTTCATATAAAAACAAAATGAAGGAGGAGATAGAGGAAGAAAATGTCTAAATTATGTGCAATTAGGAGCAGTAAAGCAGTGGGAATTCTCAAGGAATGTCCTCAGTTTCTTTGGTTAAGTATGAAGCATGGTCCTCAGCTGAAAGGATGGGCAATCACGTTAAGACAAGATTTAGAACAGCCACTGTGAAAAGTGGAACTGCCAATCAGGAAAAAATCAAATGTATGCCTAGCTACAGTGAGAGTGTGGCTGAGATTAGATAACATGAGTTAGGGGAAAGACAAAGTCTTTGTAGTTTCCTTTTTTTTCTTATTGAACAAAATTTTGACGTTTTGTTTTTACATTACTTAAATTTTCTCTTTTATTTGCCCAGTATTGTCTCCCTCATTAGACTGTGCATTACCTGAGGACAGGTAATGTCTTTTACCTCTGTTTATATCCCCAGTGCTTAGCATAGTGCCTGGCAGAAAGTAGGCATTTAATAAGTGTTTAGTGATTGATTTATAGGTTGATATTACTCTCCCACTGTGGATGTTAGGGCTTGATAAAGGGCTTTATGATGATTCCTATTTCTTCACAGCGATACATTTCTAAGTCTTCCTGGTGCATATCAGTAAATAGTTTTGTATCCCAGTATACTGCCAGCTCCCCATAATCCCTACATCCCAAACAACTAATACAGTTTTGTGATCTCCTATGGTTCTATTCATCAGTATGCAAATAGGAGTAAAGAAGATGAATGTTGGAAGTAATTTAGGGTTGGGACTTAGTTTGGAATGGATAGGACGTGGTTAGCACAGGTAGAGGATACTGTAGAGTTTAGGCAGTTTCACCAAGGGGTAGAGAGAGGAAATGGAGAAGAATTATAGCCACTGCATGGAGTGATGTCTGAAGAAACTGGAAATCAACAAAGTTAGAGGTCATATAGACATAGAAAAAAAATTATGATCAGATAAAAAGAATTTCAGAGATCGTGAACAAAGAAGTAAAACACATCTGGCAGATTGCAAAGTCAAAGGTATGAACATCTCTGTGTACACCTGAGGTATTAAAGAAGAGTAGGTCATAGGAAATAAGTAAATTGAGGAATCAGGAAATTACAATATATAAGGAGGCATCAATATATATGTTAAAGTCCCCTGGTAAGAAGAGAGGAAAAGAGGAGTTGAAATAGACTATGAGCCCAGCAATGATTCCACTGAAGAAGGAAGGAATGTCCCAGGGATGGGGAGGAGAGGTTATAAAATACACCAGAATCTGTACTAGATAATAAATTTGTATAGCATGAGCTTAGTAAGGAAATGCTGCTTAATAAGATAGTTTTGAAGGAAGCTCTGAAAGTAGAAATGGGAAGTGAAGAGTATTCTGACTCCCTCATCACTAATAGTAAACTAGGAATATGAGAGTATGTGTAACCAGCATTGTAAAGGATGGAAAGTGAAATGGTGTGGTCAGAAAGGGACCATGCCTCAGTAAAGATCAGAAGGTAGAAAGAGTGAAGGGGAAAAAAAGGTTTAAGACAAAATAGTTGATTTCTCATTGAGCAAATATTCCAGAGATGACAATGAAGGGCAAATCAAGATAGGAGAATTGGTGGTGTAGAGTTGAGGTGGACAGGCACAAGGGTGAGGCAAGTTAAAGATAGGAAACAAATTTTGTACAGTGGCAATCAGATGTCTGCATCATTGCAGTGGGGTGGGAAAAGGGAATAGGAATGTGCAAACCACTGAATGGTGAGTCCAAGTGGAGTAACAGTGGTTGGAAAGAAAATCCTTGAGGTAGGCATAAGATTAGAGTGAGAAGAAGAGGAGGAAGAAAGAGAAGGAGAAGGAAGAAGGAGAACAAAATGATGGAGGGGAAGGCGGAGGAATTACATCAAAGTGGGTGACTGGAATTCTAACTTCCCTGCAAAATAAGAAAGCAGCATTTCCAGATCAGATCCACAATTATTGTCTCAAATGCTTCACAGTGCTATATTATTAGCAAGAGTATCTCGACATCTTTCTTTCTGATGCAAGCATGATCTCATATTTCTTCACAGAAAGAATCACATATTTATTACCAACAGATGAGATTTGTGTGACTTATACTCACAGACTTTATCATTCATAAACATAAACAAATAAGAAAATATATTATGTGGGAAACAAAAAGGTTATGCTACAAAGTATCAAAGAAGGAAAGTATAAACTTGAATTTGGTAATTATTGAACAACCTACCAAAAAGCACCATAACATTTATACTGCCTTTATTGATTATCCATAAAACCTTTGGCTTACTTCCACATCTACGGCTTTGTCATATATTGTGCTACATTTATATCGCCCTTTGTGTAAAATGGGTAGTATCTCCCATTACTTCTCTGGAACTGGGATCTCTTATTTGGGAATATTCCCTCTAATCATGCAGATCCCAACCCAGCCAATCCTTGATCAGCATGCTATCCAAGATTCTGGGTATCCTTCTCTAGTCCTCTGAACCTTGAGTGGATCAAAATCGAGCATGTAGATTGCCTCCTCACATTATATATCTGACTGCCTTCTTCTTCTGGCCATCCATATCTCCTTTACACAATTTCTCCTGCACTACACCTCACTGATAATATTACAGCCTCCTCCTACCCACTATATACCTTCTCGTCCCCTGGATGATCTACAACTTTAATTTTTTAGAGACTTTGGAATTCCATGAATTGCCATCATACATCATCACTAGGAGACTTTCTATTTTTGATAATGGGCCTTGATTTTAAGAAGAAGTTTGGGAATCATTAAAAGAATTATATAAAACAGCCTGCTTTCCTCTTCCTGTTCCACTCTGAGCCCAGCTCATTGTCTATTCATTTTACATCACTGTAAAAGATACATAGAGAGATTAAATAGATTTATAGGTTGACCATCCAGCTGATTATCATTGTGTGGACAATAGGTATTATTTATCCGCTTAGTTTTTTTCTACGTAGCTAGGCTACATACACAGACTTCATTTAGGAGTCTCAACAATGTTTCAGATTTTGATAGAATCAGCATGATACCATCTGCAAATAGGATCATCTCAGAGACCTTACCATCTATCATTTATATTGAATACTGTTTTGACTTGGACTCTATCCTGGACATCCTCCATGACAGTCCTGAACACATTTGGCAAACATGCATCTCCCTGTTATAAGCTTTATTTAATAGCAATAATCAGAAGATAATGAAACAAATTTCTCTCTTCTTATGCCTTTTAAAAAGTCTTTTATTTTTTTACATATTCATGGAGGACACCTGGCTGGTGTCTTTAAGGCAGAATTTTACCTTACCATATAAAATACTTTCAAAAATATTAAGCATACATTAAGTGCAATGGAATCTTATATTTTTCTACTTTTGTTAATTGTGTGACTATAAAAATGTGACCTACTGTAGAATAATAGTTTTGAAAATAAATCAGTTTCCTTCTTGAATTTTCATCAAGGATGCTCTTAATGCATATTTACATAATTTCATGAAGATCTTGTAAAGACAGGAAAGAAGGCATGTGGTTCAGGAGTTATCAATATTTTCTCTGGTTTTTCCCAAGCCTTTGCTGTCTTCCTCTTTTCCAGATGTCTAGAGAATCAATCCCTCAATCCCTTTAAAATTTTGTCACCTCCAGAACAGACTTCCTCTGTGTATACTTGTTCTAGTTTGATTTCTCTTCCCTTCTGTAGAGGGGGTCTAACCTGAAGAAAAATCCTGCTGTACATAATACTGATCAGAACACATATGTTTCTGGGCTCCATAACTTGATGCTTGTAAGGAACTTACTGACTATTTAGAGTAGAACCACAGAGATAATTAAATCATTGGAAATACAATCTATTGGGAAAGGATAAAGGAAATCAGATATTTAGCCTGGAGAAGAGAAGGTTGAGAAATGACCTAATTACAGACTTCAAGTACATGAGCCACAGATGGTGACCAGCTGCTTTCCATTCCCACTGTCTACCATAGTAGGAGATAAAATTGGCTTAAACTTCAATGTAAAGGATTTAAGTTGTATAAAAGCAAAAATACTGATATTGATTTTCAGAAACTCATTTTCTGATTTTTAAATATTTTGCTTTTTTAAAGCATATATTCCCATCAATCTGGTTTAGCTTTGTTGTCATCCAGTCATACATTATGATTTCCCCCGTCTACCCATGTACCTTTGTGCAGAATTGGTATGGCTTGTTGCTTTTGACTTATCTGCCCTATCATTTTATTATTATCATTGAAACTCATTTTTATCATCATCAATAGGCATTCAGCATGTCAAATTATGCTAATATAGTATAAGAAAACAAGTTTCATTTAGATTATGTTTTAGTTTGTTTGGATTTATAATTTGAAGCACATGCATTTGGGAATAAAATACGAAGTTCTATTTCAATAGTTCAAGTATCTGTGTCAATACTCCTTCCTCTCATGCAGATTACAACTCTTCTAAGTAAATGACTGGAGTCATTACAGGCAAAAGTTCATCAGCTTGCAGCCATCCTTGGGATGAATCTCTCTGAACTTATCCAGACTGGTCCTTTGAAGACAAAGGTACATTCAATGACTAGACTGATATTCTGGAGAATATCTTGTGCTCTAGTGTTGATTAATTTCATAAGGTAAAAAAGCTATATAGAGATATATACATACAGATATACACACATACATATATTTAATATATGTAGGGCATTAAAGTTTGTACCTTCACTTCATATGTGTTTTCATCCAGTAGAATGTGAGCTCTTGTAGAGAAGGGGCAATCTCCATTTTTTCTCCATAACTTCAATGACTGGCAAAGTGACTATCTTGCATGTAGGGCACACTTAATAAATTTTTCTTGTATTCTTTTGGTTCTTATTGAAATACATTATAGAGACAGTCACAAAAGGGAATGGAGTTTTCACTAGGTGCAGCAAATGTTGATAGAGGTGAAGGAAATAGGTTGGGAGTCAGAGTAGAGGTGTCAATTGAAGAGATAAGGAGAGTGGAAGGATGTAGAGGAAATAAAGGGTAGATCTTCCACAGTTTTTCAAGTAGAATGGCAGCACATCTCAGATCCTATCTCTACTGCCATACTTACCTGCCCCCTCTTCCTCTTACCTCAGTTTTTTCCTGTCTCATTTCTCATCTCTTCATGGGCAAAGGCCCTTATAATTTGAGATCAGGCCACAAACCCTATCACATGTATCAATGCAGTTTTAGTGATCAAGAACTTTTAGATTCCATCACACAGTAAGTTTGATAAGCAGTATTTGAACTCAATCCTCCTGTGTTTTTACTACCTCACATTGCCCCCCAAGTCAGCATATTAAAAAGAAGAAAAGCAAGGAGGGGGTGGAGCCATGATGGCAGAGTAGAAACAGGTCTTCCATGTAGCTCTGGCTTCCATCCCCTCCAAAACATGCAAAAAAATGACTCTAAACAAACTTCAGAGCTACAGAACCCACAAAATGACAGAGAGAAACAAATCTCCTGCTGAAGGAAGCCCAACAGGCCAGCAGGAAGGGTCCATCACAGGGTGCTGGAGCTGAGCACAGTCCCATCTGAGCCATAGTTTTAGACCCAGGGCGATCCTGACCAGCAGCGGCTAGAGAAGACTTCACAAGAGTAAATCACCAGCAGTTGTAGTGGTTTACAGACTTCTCAATCCATAAATGCCAAAGACAAAGTAAAAGGTCATTGTGGAACTTTTTCTTCATACCAAGTATGGGTAGGCAAAAAGTGACTTGAAGTTCAATTACATATGCCTTCTTAAAACATAAAGCCATTGGCCTAATAATTCTTTTATATTTTGGTGGTTTTCAAGTAAAATCATCCCCAACAAAGCAGACTTTAGTAACCATTCTCTTCCAAGCCTTCTTTCTCTTTCCTGTACAAATAACTTTTAACAATTATGTTTCTCCCTGGGCATGAACTTTTGGCAAGGTCACTTCCCATTTACCAGTTTTCTCTTTTTGTTTCTGTTTAATCATAGTGGAAAGGACTTCAGCTCAGGATTGTCCCTCTCTTTCCAGCAGGTATGCAGGCACTGCTCCTTGGAAAGTTCTTTCATCATTCTTTCACTTGGTTTTTCTCTTTTCATACATCATGATAGTCTTTTTCATCTGAATCCTCTCAGCATGATGCTGTTTATGGTAGAGTTTGACCTTTAAACCAATCATTTTCTTTGCTTTCTTTGAACATTCGTGAGCCCCTCTTGGCTTTCCTTCTTTCTCTTTTTCTCATGGTAATCCAAGACATAGCCATACCATTTTTGGTGTAACTCTATGTATTCATTCTATGGCATGTTGACAGCTGGGGGCTTGTCGAAGAGCCACCAAAAACATTTCCCAAATTTCAGACCACCTGCCATTAGTGACTGACTCCCCAAAAGCTGGAAAGAAAAAGTGCTTGTCATTTCTTATAGCACAATAATATTCCATTATAATCATATATCACTGCTTGTTTAGCCATTCCCCAATTAATGAGCATCCCTTTGATTTCCAATTCTTAACTACCACAAAAAGAGCTGCTTTAAATATTTTGGTACAATTAGATCCTTCCCCCTCCCTTTTAATCTTCTTTGGATATAGACCTAGTAGTGGTATTCCTGAGTCAAGGGATATGCTCAGTATTATAGCTCTTTGGGTATAGTTCCAAACTGCTCTACAGTATGGTTAGGTCAGTTCACAAGTCCACCAATAGTATATTAGTGTCCCAATTTTCCCACATCCTGTCCAACATTTATTATTTTCCTTTTCTGTCATATTAGCAACCAGATATGTGTGGGGTGGTAATTCAAAATTGTTTTAATTTGCATTTTTTTCTTATCATTGGTGATTTAGAACATTTTTCATATGACCATAGATAGCTTTGATTTCTTCATCTGAAAACTGCCTATTCATATCCTTTGACTATTTATCAATTGTAAAGTGCATGTAACTCCCTACTTAATAAATTCCAGCGACTCCCTACCATCTCCAAGATCAAATATAAAATCCTGTTTGACTTTTAAAGCCCTTCATAAACTTATTCCTTCCTAGGTTTCCAGTTTTCTTGTACCTTACTCTCTTCTATGTATTCTGTGATCCAGTGAACTTGGCCTCCAGATTCCTTGGTTGTGGTTCTTTACACAACACACTCCATCTCCTGACACCATACATTTTCATTGCCTATGCTGTATGCTTGAAATTCTTGCCATCTTCATCTCTATCTTCTGGCCTTCCTGGCTTCCTTCAAATCTTAATTAAAATCCCCTCTCCCGCAATCTCTTTTCCCAACCTCCATTAATGCTGGGGCCTCCTCTTGGTTGGTTATCACCAACTTGCCCCATATGTTCAATTTTTCCTTATTTTTTCATAGTTTTATGCTTGCTATCTTCCAGGATTGACCTTTAGCTCCTTGAGAGCAGGAGCATCTATTTCCCTTTTCTTTGTATCCCTAGCACAGTACCTGGCTCATAGTAGGTACTTAATAGATGGCTGTTTACTTGAATTAACTTGGTATGTCCCACTTGGAAAATAGCTCTTTATATATACCGATAGAACCATGTAACACTACCACAGATGTCTATCATTTCACACTAGTTCTTTTTACTTCCCTGAGATTGGGCATGGAGGAAAAACTCAGCTGATACAATCCAGATGAGTCATACAATCTTGGATCTAATGTCACAGTAGCAGGATTGCTTGTTCACACACTGGTATACCCTGGGTTTGTGGGTACAAGATGCATGACTCAGGTCAAACCCCACCATGAAATACTCACCAAAACAGGCACTCAAAATGAGAGTCCAAAGCTAAATTTCTTCCAATCCTGCCCCACCAAGTACTCCTTTCACTCCTCATGTGATCATTGGACACAAAGTAAGACATTGTGAACATGTTTATTGACTTTCCTGTGATCCTCTAGCGCTGATCAACTCTCTGTGCACCAACGTCAGACCCAATCATCCAACTTATTTTCTATGCATCATAAATACACCTAAATACTCTTACAAAACTGTTTCCCTTCTCAGCTGTTCCAGCCATAGGAAGAACTATGAAAGGAACTTTTTCTCCAGAATGGCAGGACCTGCATGCCTCTACACATCCCAGAATTAGATTGTCCCAATCTCCTAAAACATGGTCATAGTCTGTCTTAGACAACAGTTGTTGACTGTACTTGGCCAACAAAAAGGAATTCTCCATCCCTTGCAGACAAGATACGTGATGAAGAGTAAATGTAGTAGAAGTCACACTTGTCTTGGAAGCACAAACATTACAGGCAGTTATAACAGTAGCCATTAAACACAGGGATGTCAGACTTGCCTCAGAACCCACACCTGCCCAAAAAAGACTAAGATGTAGCAGCTGTAGCAACAAAGAAAAGGGCACACCCATCCCAGCTGATGACTTGCAGTTGAATGCTTGTCAGCCTATAAAAGACATGTGATGTAGTAAATTTATTGCTGTGGCTGGTCTAGACAAGTGTTTGTAGCAGAGAAACAAGGCTATATAACTTTGTTGGTGAAAACTCAAGTCTGCAGATCCTGGAGAGCTATGGCATAGTTGAGGGAGTCCTCTTCCTTCTTACGTGGTGTGTATTTCCTTCCTGGGGGTCCTGAATTTGTGAGTTTGTTGGAAGGATGAGCCACGGATGAACTGTGGGACTGAACTAGATTAGTTTAACTTGAAACTCAGAGAGGCACAAGGATTGTAATGTTCTCATGATTATTGTCCTAATTCTAGAACAAAGGTATACCTATCATGGGTCAACTGTCATCTGGTTCCTTGACTTTCATTTCTGTCTTTAGTCTTCCCTTATAACAACTGAACATAAGATAACCTATCTTCCTAGTGTCCAGGGAGCTATTGACCTCGTGGCAATGTCACCCAGTATTTGTTACCCACCCAGAATACAATACTTAGCTCAATTTAAATGAAAAGATTCTCTCTTATCTACTATCTGGAAATGGAGGCATTCCTAAAATTCTAAATAATAATAATAAATGATAATAACAACAACAATAACTCTTGAATTAAATGGAAAAAAAAGAGTTCTAAAAGGCTACCCAGGAGAAATTCAAATACTGTTCAACATAACTAAATTCGAAGCTGTGCTGGCAACTTTAATGTGGTGGAGGTTGAATGAAGGAGTAAGTAAAATGTGTGTAAAAGAAACAGAAAATTGGTTTGGTGAGCCTTTCCCTTTCAATAATGGGATTCTGCCAGTCTACCTCAAATTCATGACTGCTCTGAGTCTCAGCAATCCATTATTATTGGCTAGTAAGGAATCTGCCACATAGTAGGTGCTTAATAAATGTTTAGTGACTATTAAAGAGATGAAGAATTTGATTTAAAAAAGAGAAATAGAGCAATGAACCAAGTTCAGTCCTAGGGGGAGACTAGTATATAGCAAAAAGAATTATATTCCTTAAACCCCAACCTGGTGCCTCTGAGGAAGGTGTACTTAAAGTTAAGGTTTAGGCCCGTGTCTAGGGTTTCCCTCAAAGTAAAGAATATAAAAATTCTCAATGTATAATATGAATCAGATATAAACACAGCATACTCATAAGTATTCATTTGGTGAAACAAATTTAATAGGCAATAATAACTTATGTTATATTCTCAGAAAGTTAACACACCTCATATAAATAAAAGGCATATTGTGGAAAGGTTGAGTTGACATTTTACATTTCACCTTGGCTCTGCACTGTCTCCTTCGCTACCTATCTTCTGGCAAGCTGGGCCAGGCCTTGGGCTCATCTTATTGTTAGTAAAAATCTGCTCCAAAAACAATGGAATAGTTTTTTGGAATTCCTTACTGCTACCAGTCTGCTCCAACCAAAAGACCCAGGACCACTGAACCTCTTATAATCAAAAGCTAACTTCTGAGCTTGTACACATCCATCTGAGGATTCATAATTCATCTACCTATGATCAGAGGAAAAAAAACAGAGATAATACAAAATATAGAATCATAAAATTAGGCAGGATGGGTTTTAGCTGCTATCTGCTCAGCATTTTGCCATTTCTGCTGAGGTAGCCTTTGTCCACATTATCATGTGAGAATTAATACCCACATGAAGACTCCAAGGAAAATGAGGGACTGGAGTGGAGTCACATCCTTTTTTAAAGCTCCATTGAGACATTGTTTCCTCTTGCTTAGTGACCATGAAGAGGATTTCTTTGTTACATCAAAGCACCAAACCCCCTCAAGCACTGAGTCCCACACATGAACTTAAGAAGTAACCAGGGTTTTCATCATACCCAAAGTGTCCAAGCTGGGAACTGGTACTTGTGATTCTTTGGAACCAGGAAAGGTGGGCAATTTTATGCATATTTCATAGGATGACCCTATTAAAGTAGCATTTTGAGGATGTTGGAGAAAGCATATCTATAAGAGGATCACACATTGAGGGTATTTTGAAAACTTATCTCCTGGATTAATAAAGAACTAGTTGGTGAAAAAGCAAACATTTACACAACTGGGGTTTCTTGCCCAAAAGCAACTTCAGCCTTAACTAAAGAATTTAAGAAGCATAATTTTATCTCTTATCCAAAAACAAATCAGAACATGGAAACAGTGTGAACAGGGCAAACAGAAACGACCAATTGACATTGGAAAAGCAAGCTTCCTACCCTAAAATGGAGTAGTCATGTGCATTATTTTAAAAAATAAAAATAACTTTCCAAGGAAGACTTGACACATACCACCCCTTGTCAGTAAGTGCTAGGTGATAAAGATTAAATAGCTAAGACACTGGGCAGTCAGATGGAGATGTAGGGAGATAGGAGTGGGAAAGGGGGAAGGGAGAAGCTGATGCCAAAATCATGGGAGATAACAAAGCTGTGTTCCAAGTGCTAAGCTGAGGATCTAACTGGTAGAATGGAGAGTGGGAGTTGTCATACCAACAGAGATAACTAAAGGAAACTGAGAGGTTCAATCCAGGTCAGAATAAAGAGGATGGCAACATCAGTAACTAGGGAAACAAGCTCATGTTGGGAGCACTAATCTTACTTTGGCATCTTCCTATGAAGGGTACACGCCAACCTACCCCTACTACAAAGCTGTGCCCACAGAATCTCCAAATTCCCTTTAGGAAAAAAAACATGCTTTGGAATATATGGAATGAATTCTCTCAAAGAACTCTCAGCATCAATTGGAGGTTACCATATTCCATGGTTACTCCCTCTACTGCTAGATACAGTGGGACCATCAAAGCACAATTTCAGAACCTGCCTGCTTCCAATGGATCACAAATTCCAGTTTGGACACTTTGAGAATGATGAAAATTCTGGTTGCTTCTCTCAGTCCATATGTGGGACTCAATGCTTTGAAATGACAAGACAATCTTCTTCATGATCACTGAGCAAGATGACTTGATGACTCAGTGGACCTCTAAAAAAAAGATGTGACTCCACCCCAGTCCCTTTTTAACTTGAACTTACCATCTGGATGTTAGTTCTCCTATGACAGGTGGGGAGAAGGGCTATTTCAGCAGAAATGGTGACTTGCTGAGCACATAGCAGTTAAAACCCCTGTCCTGCCTAGGTTAGCCTGATTTTATGTTCAGAAGCTCACCTCAAGGGAGTTCTAATCAAATTAACAGGGATCATTTGCTCCCAGAAATTTAACCTATTCAGGACCTATCTTTTAATCCTTTTAGTCCCACATTGACACACAGACAAGCAGATGCCCACCAGAGACTGTTCTGTGAACATAAAACTTCCTCCATCTTTTCATAGGGAAAGTTTCAAGACAGGATCATGTGATTGTAAGCAGTAATGAAGCTTGAAAATAACGCACAATGCTGTTCTTGGGGTTTATAACAGGGTGTTTCCAGTATGTTGGCCTAGAAGAAAACACACAAATTCATAATTCAAGGAGAAAGAAAACCTAGCCACCAAATATTGTGCCAAAAGCATTGCTCAGTATTAACTATCAACTAATACATTTCCCTTAGACAGACATGTCTGAAAAAACTCCAGTATGCTAGCTAATGGCCACATTCTACAAGTAGAGCGTTTCATATTAGGTTTTATAGAAGCCATTGCAGAGATGATTCCAGATGGGTGGGTTCTCTCCCTTGCAATGTAGGGGCTGCACAGACTACTTTTCTGAAACTCTACTGCTGTTCCCAGATGTGAGCTATTTCTATTGTTGCCCAGATATTGGATGTAGATGTGACTACGGCTATATATCCTTCCCTCCATTTTCCTTTTTCTCAACCATCCTTAAGTCGTTTTCTCAGCATAGCTGGACCACCATTTCTCATAATTCTTCTCTGATTCTCTCTGATTCCTCTTTGTTCTTCCAAAGTATGCAGACAAATATTGGAGGTTTCAGAGATACACACAACAAATGCATCTCCTCGCTCAGAATCACCAGGAAGCCTAAGACAAAAAAACAAAATGCTGGAACATGGGATCTATTTTTTTTTAATTAAAAGAGTGATAAACAGGAAGCTACATTTCCACATTGTCTCTTTAGTAGGTCTAACTCCATTTTAAATCTAGTGGTCCTTCTATAGTATCTTTTCAGGTGTGTTCAACAAAATATTTAAAAACAGCTTATTCTTTTACTTAAATTGTCCTATATGGCAGTAGTAGCAGATATGTGGCCTACCCTACCTATCTTTGAACTAAAAAAACTATTCAGGAATGTCCCTAGAATATACCTGAATAATAGAATGCTTCCTGGGGAAATTATCTGCTGATTACTACCATTAAAAAAAAAATCTCTGACACAACGTATTTTGAATAAGAATGTACTATCACCAGATGCAGTTTATGTTGGCAACAATGGACCTAGGGCATAGGTTTTCCCATTTGGGGGCCTGAGTTTATTTTCACATATCCTAATTGTTCTCACATCATACTTACATGATGTTAGCACTAAGCAATGGTTTCAGAAGGGCTAAAATCAGACTCTGGCAAAACATTGAGCAGATATCACTTATTGAATCAACAATCCAACAATTGAGAATGTGCAAAGCCAATAGATATTCCATAGAACTGACTGCTAGACAAAGCTTACTATAACTGATATATCTTCGGCCCCAGTAGAATCAGATGTTTCATCTATTTTTGGGTAAGAAATTAACCTCATTGTTTTTATACAACAAGCAGACTTGTTCTGTTTCCATATAACTCATGTCTCAGAATGTAAATAACTTATACACAGGATGGGTCAATAAACTCAAGTAGGAATATTCAAAGTCAAACTAAATAAGAGTCAATGAATAATGTGGAGATAAGAGAAATAGAAAACATCATCTTCTGTTTTGAAATGATGATGAAGTTTCAGAAGCACAAAATCTCAGGGTTGGCAAACACCTTAGAAAGAAGCTAGTCCAACTGAAGAGCCATTGCCAATCATCTTGACTTATGTCTTGTCACTGGGCTCTGATGACTCTCGAAGAGAGAGCCTGATGACTTTGCCCAGGTATGTCTCACTTAAATCCAATCCACTGCAAATCAAGACATCACCCTCATGATGTCATTGCCTTCCTCAAGCAATAGTCTAAGCATGTGATGATGAGGGTCTATAACAGTATGGCAGTAGTATCTGAGGAAAGAAAGGAGTATATTTCTGAAACATTGCAAAGGTAGAAGGTAAAGGCCTTGGCAACAGACTGGATATGGGTTGGAGGTGGGAGAACTTGGAGGTAAAGATGCTGAGGATCTGAGGATAAGGTTTGCAAGTCTGGTGGACTGGGAAGATGGTGGTACCTCAACACTAAAAGAAAAGTTTGAAAGGGGAGAGGGCTTAAAGGGAAAGTAATGAGTTCAGTTTTGGACATTAGCTTATTTGATTCAACTATATGTTCTAGCCTGTATTAATCTCCCTAGATCTGACTCTGTCATCCAACACATTAGCTATCCCTTAAAGCTTCCATGTCATCTACAAATTAGGCAAGCATTGCCTTCTCAGTGAGGGGAAAGGGGAGGGAGAGAGAGAATTTAGAACTAAAATTGGAAGAAAATAAATAAATAAATAAATCAAATTGCTTTCACGTGGAACTGGGGAAAAAATAAAATACCAAATATGATCTTAAAAAGACATACCTTCTATAATTTCATCCAATTAGTTAATTAAAATGATGAATGGCATAAGGCTAAGGATAGCTTTATGAGAGAATCCACTGAAAACCTCCTTCTAAGTTGACATTAAACCATTACTGATTATTCTTTGACTCTGATCACCCTACAAGGTTCAAATCCTCCATAATCTACCCCATGTTTCTTTTTTTTTTTTTTTTTTGGAGGGGGGAAGTCAGGGCAATTGGGGTTAAGTGATTTGCCCAAGGTCACACGGCTAGTAAGTGTTAAGTGTCTGTGGTCACATTTGAACTCAGGTCTTCCTAAGTCCAGGGCTGGTGCTCTATTCACTGCACCACCTAGCCGTCCCCTACCCCATGTTTCTTAATCTCATCTACAATGAGTTTTCAAAAACACTCTGGTTGGAGTAGGGGAGAGAAGTAAAAAAAAGGCGGGAGGAGAGACCTTAATGAATTTTTTTTCCTTTTAAATTTATTTTTAATTTACAACATTCAGTTCCACATGTTTTTGAGTTCTAAATTTTCCCCCTTCCTCTCCTCCCTGTCCCACTCCAAGACGGCATTCACATTAAACACATTTCCACAATAATCAAGTTGTAAAGAAGAATTATAACCAATGGAATGAACTATGAGAAAGAAACAAAACAAAAAAAAGAGAGCAAATAGTTTGCTTCAATCTGCATTCAGACTCTCTCATTCTTTCTCTGGATGTGGATAGCCTTTTCCATCATGAGTCTTTTGGAGTCATCTTAGAACCTTGCATTGCTGAGAAGATCCCAGTCTATTAAAGTTAGTTATCACAGATACAATGTGTCTGTCATTGTGTACAATGTTCTCCTGATTCTGCTCCCCTCACTCAGCATCAGTCCACATAAGTCTTTTCAGGTTATTATGAAGTCTATATGCTCCTCATTTCTTATAGCACAATAATATTTGACTACATTCATATACCACAACTTGTTTAGCCATTCTCCAATTGATGGGCATCCCCTTGATTTCCAATTCTTTACCACCACAAAAAGAGCTGCTATAAATATTTTTGTACACACAGGTCCTTTTCTCATTTGTATGATCTCTTTGGGATAAAGCCCTAGAAGAGGTATTGCTGGGTCAAAGGGTATACACATTTGTATAGAACTTTGGGCACGGTTCCAAATTGCCCTTCAGAAAGATTGGATTAGTTCATAACTCCACCAACAATGCATTAGTGTTCATTGATGAATTTTTCATTCATTCTGTTTACATACATTAAAAGGTCTTGGTGATACTATAATGGTAATGAAATTGGAAGATCCCTTTGTATTGGAAACCTAAGAGGTACTTAGCACCTAGTTTCAAATTAAGTTTCTGTTAAAGAACCAGAAGGTATGAACCCCTGTTGCTGACATAACAGGAAGGGGCTGAACAGGGAGTAACTATACCGTATTTAAGGAAGAGCACAAGCTCTACAGTCAGAACTTCTTGGAAAGAGCATCTGAAGCCTGGGCTGCTACTGCTGGACAGGAACTTCCATTGAGAAAGTGATTTTAATTGTGAGGATGGGAGAAAGTGATTTTGATTTTGAGAACGAAGCTGCTGAAGACTTCTTAGGGCCAACTGGAGCTGCTGAGGATTTCTAAGAGCCAGCTGGAGCTGCAGAAGACTGAGGAAGCATCATGTGGTGCCGGTATTTTGTACAAATGTTGTTGTGGCTTTGTTAATGTGTATGAATGTTCTTGTGGCTTTGTTGAACCTTGTTTGACCAGGAACAGAGACTGTGGGGAATTTGGGATGGAATGGACACTGTGACCTTCAATAAGGAGCAGGAACTGCACAGAGAGCTAGGTAAGGAATTGGGAGCTGTCTGCTTTTGAACTCAGATGGCAGTTGGTTAGATATGGGTAGGAGCTGTGACTATGTGCCTTGAGTCAAGACGAAAAGACCTCTCAGTAGGTACTGAGTAGTGATGAAATTGTGATTTACTTGTGACCCAGGGGTGATGGCCTGTGTATTTTCCACTACCCCTTAAGAGGGTACTGAATAGCAACTGATGATTGAATAGTGACTGATGACTGAACAGTGAGCAATTTGTAACTTAGTATGCCTCATGGGTAGAGGACTTTGACCTATTATACTTTATGATTGAATGATTGAATTACTAAGTGATTGATTGACTTTGTTCAAAACTATGTGACCATTTTGGTGAAAACTATGTGGCCATTTTAGTGATAAGTTGTTGAGTTATTATGTCATTTTGAATGCTGTATTTTGATTTTCTGTGATAAGTTGTAATACTGTGAATGCTGTACCTTGATTTTCTGTGAATGTTTTGCTCTGATTTGTTATTGAATAGAGAGTTCACTATATTATGTAATCAGAACCTTGAAAGCTGTTCACAGCAGCTGTCCTCTGGAAAGCTGCTAATGCATGGCTTTACAGATATATATAAATAATATACTAAAAATATAAACAAATGTAGCTGTCAATTCTGAATTTCCCATACATAAGATTGAAAAAGCTTCACTCAGTGAACTGTGGAAATGAGAACAGAGACAGAAAAAAGGGAAGGCGCTGGTGGTCAGTACTTTTAGTACAGAAGCAACTGGTGACACAGTATAAAGAATGCTGGACCTGGAATTAGGAGTGACCCAAGTTCTAATCCTCCTCAAGCACTTACTAGCCTATGCAAGCCCAGACAAGTCACTTAACTTCTATTTTCCTCAGTTTTCCCAACTATAAAATGGGAATAATAATAGCATCTACCTCCCATAGTGGTTATGAGGATAAAATGAGATATTTGTTTACAAACAAACAAAAATCAGTGCCTCACAAATAGTAGGTATTCTTAAATGTTTATTTCCTAAATTTTCCCACCCTCAGGTCATGGAGTTATTGTGAAGTTAAACTGAGCCTACAGTGTTTCACAAAATTTAACATACCTGAAAGCTGTTGTTCCATGAGAAATTGCCAAAAACAACTGAAGAGGGTTATAAGGCTATGATAGAAATTTGTTAATTATGAATCAAACCAGTTGAGTGTCCTCCAGAAAAATCTAGGAAAGTCACAGAAAAAATCCACAAACCCAGGTGTAAAGGCTCTTTCAGGTCTCAGTAACACAGAATATGGTACAATACACAGTCAAGTTGCTACAACTGTTAGAAGAGAAAACTGAGGATAGCAATCTCCTCAAATATGGACTAAGCAGTGACCTTTAAAGAGTATACTTTTTGTGCAGATAAAGAACACAACTACTACAAGTTCGCAAACTACAATCCTTATTGTAGTTTATTCCTGGAAATTTGCTTTTAGATTCTTTGTTGCCATATTAGAACTTCAACTAAAGTAATACACATTTTGATAACTTTCTTGTGACCATAGCTTTGTGTAATCAGTTTGTTGAAAATAGAACTTTAGGAAAATGCAACTGTGTTTTGAGATATCTGCTATATTTACTTGGCAAAAATACAAGTTACCAATGAGAAAAGTTCATTCTCTGTCAGACATAATGTGTCAATTATGCTAAACTTTGTTTTCTCTTTCTTTTTTAATCTTTATTACAAGAGATGGCTCATTGAGTAGAGGATTGAGGAGGGGGAATATATTTCAAAATGAATGTGATGTTAAAAAGATATCAATATTTATTTTTCAAAGAAATGATTATTCTGTGTCTGGAAGAATGCTAATAATACTTTTCTTGGCCTTGGAAAGGTAAATTTCTGGGGCAGAGCCAAGATGGCAGAGTAAAAACAGCAACTCCCTTGAACTCTTCCTCAAACCCCTCTAAATACCTGTAAGAAAAAAAACTCTAAACAAATTCTAGAGCAGCAGAACCCACAAAAAGACAGAACAAAACAAATTTCTGGCCCAAGACAACCTGCATGGTTGAGGAAAGATCTGTTGCACCAGGTTGGAAGAGAAGCACAGTATAGCACAGGCTACATTGGCACAGTCTGAGCCCCAGCAAATCCAGAGAAGGCTTCCAGGGAATGACTGGGAAACCACTGAAGTGGTTTCCAGACTTTTCGACCTACAAACACCAAACACAACTTAGAAGGTCAATGGGAAAGGATTGTCAGATCTGGGTGAGAGAGGAACACAGATCAGCCATGGCCCCAGCACAGCCCCAGGTGACTGCAGTGGCATTGGCAGTGGTGGTGGTAGTGGTAGTGGTAGGATAATGGTGGTGGCAGCAATGCTGGCAACAGTGGTGGCGGCTTCTGGAGTTCTCAGCCCACAGACAGTAAGGGAATAGAACAACTGATCAGAAGGAGATTACAGGGATCTCTTTGCTGGCACTGAGACAAGATTCTGTTGCTTTGTACATACTTGGATCTGGGTGGTTGTCCTGGGGCAAGGAGGAGCACTAGCATAGCAGAGCTTGTGGCAGCAGTGGAAACCCTCCTCACAGTTCCATGGTAGAAAAGAGTGCTTATGGTCACTCACTGACCAGAGCATAGGCCAGGAGAGGAGTAAACACCTCTTCCTAGATCATACCTCCTTGGAAGTACTGAGAACTTGAAGTTCCCTGAAGTATCTCTGAAAACAGCTGCACAAAACCACTGAAGTTTGGGATAGTACTCCCTCCACACTGAAAGCAAAGCCCTATCTTAACAAAGAATTTTTTAAAAATCAAGGAATTGACTGGGAAAATGAGCAAATAGCAGAGGGAAAACTCAGACTATAGAATCTTACTTTGGTGAGAAGGAAGATCAAAATATACAATGAGAAAAAGACAAGAAAGTCAAAGCTCCTACATCCAAAGACTCCAAGAAAAATATAAATTGGTCTCAGGCCATCTGTAATGGCAAGCATAGAAGTAGTTCACGTCTTGTTTCAGCTATTGAATTAACACCTTGTTTCACTTCAAGTTTCTTTTGAGTCTTGTATCAAGTCTGTTAAGAAACAGAACATGTGAACCCCACAACTTGTGAACCCTAGAACTCATGAACCCCTGCAACAGGAAGGGGAGGGAGAGGCCCAGGCTAGAAATAGGAGAACTGAGAAAAGAACTCTTGTGGTAGCAGAGTCAAGAAGGAGAAAACTTGTGGTATCCTGGCACTCTGTTTGTCTGCTCTGTCTGTGTTGACGTTTGTTTGTGATACTTTGTACAGATGCCCTGACACCTTACTGGAAGCCCTGAAAGAGAATTTTCTGGTTGTCTTTTTGCAGAAGACCTGGAGGAGGGATTGGGAGTCCTGGGATTGTACCGATGATTTGTGTTGAGTTCTCAGATCTGTAAAGGACTTGAGGTAGACTGGACATTGTGAGCTTCAATATGGAATGAGAACTAGATGTAGAACTGGACAAGGAGCTGGACAAGGAACTGGGAGCTGCCTGCCTTTGAACCCAGGTGACAGTTGGAGTTGGGACCATGGAAGAGGACTCATGGAAGCTGAGAGCCAGCCTCAAGTCAAGCTGAAGGAAGACTTTACTTGGATACTGTGTACTAACTAAGAAGATTACAATTTACTATGACCTATGGGTGGAGAACTTTGACTTTTGTACTGTGTGTCCCTTAAGGAGGGGAGTCTCCTTAAGGATGATTGAATGATTGAGTTACTAAGTGACTATACTTTTTTTAAAACTATGTGACTACTTTGGTGAAAACTGTGTGGCCATTTTAGTGATAAGTTGTTGAGTTGTGACGTGGTGAATGCTATATTTTGATTTTCTGTAATGAGTTGTAACATTGTGAATGGTGTACCAAGCTGCTCATGCTTGGCTTTACACCATTGAAGAGCTCAAAAAGGATTTTGAAAATCAAGGAAGAGAAGTAGAGGGAAAAAATGGGAAGAGAAATGAGAGCTATGCAAGAAAAATATGAAAAACAAGTCAATAGCTTGGTAAAGGAGACCCAAAAGATATCTAAGAAAATAACTCCTTAAAAAAAATAGACTAGACCAAAAGACAAAAGAGGTCAGACAAGCCAATAAGGAGAAGAATGCCTTAAAAAGCAGAAATGGCCAAATGGAAAAGGAGGTTCAAAAGCTCACTGAAGAAAATAGCTCCTTAAAAATTAGAATGGAGCAAATGGAAGCTAATAACTCCAGGAGGAATCAAGAAGTTATAAAACAAAACCAAAAGAATGAAAAACTAGAAGACAATGTGAAATATCTCAATGGAAAAACAACTGATCTGGAAAATAGATCCAGGAGAGATAATTTTAAAATTACTGGACTACCTGAAAACCATGATCAAAAAAAGCCTTGACTCGAGGCTGGCTCTCAGCTTCCATGGGTCCTCTTCCATGGTCCCAAATCCAACTGTCACCTGGGTTCCATATTGAAGCTCACAGTGTCCAATCTACCTCAAGTCCTTTACAGTTCCTGTTTCTGGGAAGACAAAGCTTAAAAGAGACACAATAATATTCATGCACATTGACAGCACCATCATCAATTCACTATCTGCCTATGAAATCAACTCAGACCCACCTACAAGGTCTGAGAACTCAACACAAATCATCAGTACAATCCCAGGACTCCCAATCCTTCCTCCAGGTCTTCTGCAAACAGAGCCTAGAAAAATTGCGCTGATATTCTAAAACCAGAGGGTAAAATAGACATTGGAAGAATCCACTGATCACCTCCAGAAAGAGATTCCCAAAAGGAAAACTGCTAGGAATATTATAACCAAATTCCAGAGTTCCCAGGCCAAGGAGAAAATATTGCAAGCAGCCAAAAAGAAACAATTTAAGTATTGTGGAAACAATCAGGATAACACAAGATTTAGCAACTTCTACATTAAGGAACATAAAAGGATTAAAACCAAGTATCACTTACCCAGCAAAACTGAGTATAATAAACAAGGGAGAAAATTGGAATTTAATGATGTAGAAGAATTTAATGCATTCTTGTGAAGCCAGAGCTAAATAGAAAAATTGACTTCCAAATGCAAGACTCAAGAGAAGCATGAAAAGAAATCATGAGGGACTTATTAAAGTGGAACTGCTTGCATTCTTACATGGAAAGATGATATTTGTAACTTATAAGACCTTTCTTATTTTTTTTCTTAGCATTTTGTTTTTATTAAATTTTTTTGAGTTACATATTTTCTCCCCGTCTTTCCCCCGCCCACCACCCCAAAACAGCCATCCCAGTGTTTCCCCCCTCCCCCAGTCTATTCTCTCCTATGTCACTT
>CM053580.1:379241934-379267497 GCA_028627135.1 Pseudochirops cupreus | reverse complement strand
TTTTCCCCACTGTTCACTCCATTGGTTACAACCCTTCTATACAACCAGACTAATGTCCAGTGAGAAAGTATTTGCAGATCCTATACTTGATTTCATGCTGCCATGGGGGGGGGGGGGGGAAGATAGAGGGGAGAAAATTTGAAGCAAGGGCTTGTGGAACTGAATCTTGTAAACTAAAAGTAAATAAAGAAATCATTTAAAGTGAAAAAAAAATAAAGATTAGCTTAGCTAGTGTAAAAAAAAGATAAAAAGAACTGAGGAGCAGACAGAATTCATATTTACCTGGAGAGTCTTATACAAACTGATGTTGAGTGAGAAGAGCAGAACCAGGAGAAATTTGTACACAATTATAGACACAACATATGTGTGACAACCAATTTTGATAGACTGGGCTCTTCTCAGCAATGCAAGGTTATAAGACAACTCCAAAAGACTCATGATGGAAAGGGATGTCTACATTCAGAGAAAGAACTACAGAGTTTGAATGGAGATTGAAGCTAACTACCTGCTCTCTTTCTTTTTCTAGTTTGGTTTTGTTTCCTCTTTCCCATTGTTCATTATATCAGTTATAATCCTTCTGTCCAACCTGACTAATGTCTAATGTGAAGGTATTTGCAGATCCTATACTTGATTGCATGCCGGCATTGGGGAGGAGTTGGAGGAGGGGAGAAAATTTGAAACTCAAGGGATTGTAGAACTGAATCTTGTAAACTAAAAATAAACAAATTAATAAAGATTAAAAAAAGAAATAATACTTTACTATTTGTGATCTCTTTGATTTTTCCCCCTCTAGCCATAGTAATAGTAATTATAAGTAATATCATAATATAAGCTACCTTATAGCAATTTCTTTCTTTTCAAAAATGGTGGTCTTTTATAGTTAAATCATGTATCCATTTGAAGCTTATGCTACATTTTGAGGACATCAGCAAAGCACAAATTGGAGAAAGATAGAGATATAATTTGAGGGGGTATCAGTATGAAGGAAAGATATTTGTGCCTTTCTAACGGTAGGCAATGCCTGTTCAGGTGTAGTCAGAAAAGAGAGAAGAGAAGAAGGTAGGGGAGGAGAGAGAGAGAGAAAGAGAAAAAGAAAGAGAGAAATAGATAAAGAGAGTTTAGGAGGATATGAAAAGGAATGGTAGCAAAGGAATAATATGGTGGTTAGTTTTTCTTTATTCTCTAGAGAGAATGAAAATATCATGGTGGGTGAGGCAGTAACCTCAACTGAGTCATTACTGGTGCTCAACAATTCTTCTCTATCCACATTGACTCCCTGAGTCATTCTCCTCAGTGGGGACAACAAGAGATAGGTACCAGGGTACTCTACTCATTACCTTACATTGGAAAGGGGATTGACATCTCCAACATATGCTTTAAAACCCAACTCAAATGTCAACTTTTTCATGAAGCCTTCTGTTGTCTGTTCTGGTCAGCCTTCCTCTTCCATCCCTAACACATGTTGCTTTGTAACTCTAAAGCATTTATCATGAAATATTGTGTATTATCATTTTTAAGGTTGTTCTCTCCTCCTAGTAAACTACAAATTCCTATAAATAAGCAGCAAGCTTATTTTCTTTAATTTTTCTATTCCATCCAACACCTAGCATACTATTTTGTGCAAAGTAGGTGTTTGATATACTTCTATCAAATGAATGAAGATTTAGATGGTTTAAAAAAAAATTGAAGAGGGAATATGAAGGAATTCACAACAGACAACCCCCTCAGAAAGCAGGAGGCAAGGTCATCAGAGAGAGTGTCTTTCTTATCTGGCTTGAGGAGAAAGGAGGTTTAGAGCAGTGAAGTATAAGGAAAGAAATAACTGCAATATGGAATTATGCCTTCTGTTTATAACATTGTTGCTGTGAAACTAACTGCACTAGCAGCACTATTTCACCTAAATTCATGTTTTCTTCAAATCGATTAACAGTCTTAGGTAGATTGTTACTTATGTGTTACTTTATAAATTTTCTCAGAAAGAGGCTACTTAATTCCAAGATAGGCAAAATATAAAAGGAATAAGAAAGTTACATTCAGTAAGAAATTATATATTTTAAAGTGATTGAATACATATGAAATATATCTAAATTGCTAAAAATAATTTTTAAAAATTATAACAAATACATGAATGGTAAAACATTAAGATCTCTGTGGTAAGTACTGAGATAGAAGAAAGAGTATCAATAGTTCTATCATCAAGGAGTTTACATTCTAACTAGGGAAAACAACACATAAGAGAGAGCTGGAAAGGACGGGGAGTATAGTTTAGACTTGGTGGCCAAAAGCAAAGTGTAAATCTCATTATGGAAAAGAGAAAATGAAAACTCACCTGTCAGAGGTCAGGATGCTTCCAAGGGTAGAGGTAAGGTTCCAGTGGGAGAGATACGAAGATAAATTACTGAATTAAGGATCTGAGTGCTTAAGCTGGTTGTTACTAAGTATCAGTAATACAAGTAGAAATATGAGACTACTCTTAAGGAATTCACATTCTAATGGAGAAAAGACACATAAGGAAGATTTCAGTTGCAAGTGAGATAGAAAAGTTCAATGGTCCTTAGGGTACAACAGTAAAGTAGATGTTAATGCCTCTTTTTTCTATGTAATTTCCACTGATAAAAATATATAACGTTGTTTTTTTTTTAATTTTGGCTTATTTGATAGTGCCAAAGACTTTGGTGGTAAGTACTTTCTTTTCTGCATTGTTGGTATGGTTGTTGTAGCACCTGCAGGGGGCAGTTACCAGGTGAAATCTCTACAAAGGTTGTTTCCCAGGATGACGGCTGAGGGCATTGAACCAGAAACTCAGTTATTCCCAAACTTCTTGGGTTCAGAACCCTGGTCTGTCTCCATCTGAGTGCTAGTAGAAATGCTAGTTAATATGTGCTACCTTCCATCTCTCCCTCAGAGTATATTGCTCCAGCTAGGATGACTTGCCTTCCCTGTGGGTGGCAGTTGGTGGGAATGGCTGGCTCCTTCTCCACAAGAGTTGCTTTTCTGGATGACAACTATGAAGACTGAACTAGAAGTAGGACCAATGGTCTGGAAGGTACTGACTCGCTCAGATGCCTATCTGACTGTTGGTAGCAGTTGGTCAGTGGTTGTTACTCATAGAGATGAGGAAGGTGAACCTGTCTTGCACATTGATTTCTCCCCCTTAATGATGGTTATAGGGGCTGAGTTGGAAGCAGATTTAATTGTTTGGAGGGCACTGCTATCCCCAAAGCTCTTGGGCTCCGGGCCTTGGCTGTCCTTCAAGGTCTAAGGAAAAATGGTAGTCAAAGTGGTGGTGGTGGTGGTTTATTTGCCTGTTAACATTCTGCTTCTTCTTTATCCTTCAGAGTGTCTTGCTACTTCAGCTAGGCTGACTTGTCTGCCCTGTGTGTGGCTGCTGGTTAACAGATGGTGGGAATGACTGGCTCCTTCTCTACAGCAGTTATTTTCTCTAGTGATGAGTTGGTGATGAATATGGTGAATGGTGGATGGTGGCCTGAAAACTGTGTGAAAATAAAGACATATAGTCATACTGCTGAGTTCTCCCAGCATTTTGTTATGTTTCTGCTTTTGTCATTTTCATTTTGTGACTTTTTATTATTGTTTAAATGGCTAATATGTGATTATTATTAATATTCAAAGGAATAATTCATTTTGCCATAAGACCATTTTTCTAAACATGAGATTTAAAATAATATATCCATTTCTTAAACAAGTTTTTACTATATTTTATCACACTTCCAGTTCATAATAGAAGTCAATGGAAATTCATTTACTGCAAGCTTAGCTGAAATGCATCTGTTCTATTAATAAAAAGCAAGCCACCCCTTCCGTTATCCTACCTCATAAAGCTGCTCAAAACAGCCCTGATATGATTCATAGCCAGAAAGGAAGAAAGATGCTAAGGAGATAGTCATTCCTCATTATATATCTAAGTCATCAATTTTTCTAGCCATATGGCCAATAAAAGTCAAATCTTCATCATCTCAAAACACAAATCCTTTAACCCTGAGTTATACATGGCCAGAAGCATTCCACAAAGCTCCCAAGTGGTTAATGGGAACTAGAAATAGTAACTCCACGGATTTGTCCTGTAAGGCAACTGAACCTTGCTACATGAAAATCACAGTTTTGAAACTGTCTATAAGTACTAATTTAGGAATTTGTGTTTATATGTAAGGTCCTTCTTCAATGAGCACTTAGTGAACATGCTGTTGATATTGAATTGTATCAATCTTGATATTCTTACTATAAACAAGCCAGAAGAGAAAAGGAAGTTGCAGCTAATGGGAGGATGGTTCATAGGTTCTTCTTAGAGAACAAATGTGGAAGCTGGTGGAATTGGTTTTATTTTATGTCCAAATGAAACAAAAAACATTTAATGGGGTGCATTCATATTCAAAGTAATACTAATGAGTATTTGGAGGAGGAAGAAAGACCATTGTGGGTAGAAAAGTTGTATTTTATACACTAACATCTTTTGGAGACAATGTTCCCTACTCATATGTAGGGCATATGTCAGGATAGTGAAAAAAATATTGGAAAACATAGTTCGGGAGTAAAGAATGAAAGAAGCCAAGGATTTGTAGACTTTATAGAATATATATATATATGCTTATATGTCATGAATACCTTCTTTGAAAAAAAGATTATAAGGTGCTGGGCATGGTGAGCTCTGAAAAACACCATCCCTGAACCCCTTCCAAAAAAAAAAACGAGAGAGAGAGAGAGAAAGAAATTGGTTATATTTTAACAGATAGATAATGACTCATTGCTGATGTCAGAGTTCTTTCTAAATTAGTTCTCTATAAAAAGCAGGCCACCAACTCATTAGAGCAAAGATCAAAATTCATATAAAGTTAAATGAAAGAACAAAAATTAGAAAAAGATGTGGTGCATAATTAAAACAATTCCAACTCGTCCAACTTAAACAAATTATTGATGCCAGAAATAAATAGAGATGGATGGGGGAAGGGACATAAACAATGATTACAACATTTTCATACAGAATTATAGTGTAAATAAATTACCTTAGAGAGGAGATGAAAAAACTTAAAAGCTACCTTAAATAGCTAACATTCAACCTACTTGGTAAGAGAAGAGATAGCAACAAAGAACATTATTAGTTTAAAGTATAAATTTGTCTTCAAAATCTTATGGAAAAAATGGTGGTAGATTATAAACAGTATGATTAATAAAGTAGTAAGAAGCAGTAAAGGGGGGAAAGTTTAAAGAAAACTTGGCAAGAGATCCATCAAGCAAAGTTACTTCAAGAACATTTAAGGTCAAAGCTGGAATCAAGAACACAAACAGGTAAAAGATGAAAAATGAGGGGGTTGGACTAGATGACCTGTGATGTCCCTTCTTACTCTAAATCTATGATCCTATGACTGGAACCATGTTCTCATGAAAGGTATAGCTGTGAGACAATTATTGTGTAGCTAATTTTTCTTCAGCTAATAAAAAGGTAAGAGAAAGTAAGGGAGAAAATAGGATCCTACACGGGATTAGGATCTGTTTTGATTCATCTATCTTTTTTAAAACCACATTCCTGGACTTATTCCTGTTTGTAGGGAACAAGTTGGAAGAAACTGCTTCTTTTTACAACAATATTAATCATACGTTGTCTCATGTAATAGTCAGTCAGTTGGTCTTCTTTCCTCCCTCCTTCTTTCTCACAGAAACTGACTATAATAAAGAAGGAGAAAAGTACTAGATCTGGAGTCAGGGAGCATGGGTTTAAATCCCACTCTCACTGCTTACTACCTATGTGTCCTTGGGCAAGTCACTTAATTTCGATGAATCTATTTTCTCATCTGTATAATTGGGGAATTGGACTAGTTTGTCTCTAAGTTATCTTCCAACTCTAAGTTATATTTACTCCAGGCTGAGTTTACTGAGCCTCCCTTGCCCTGTTGGTGAGAATAATATAGTAAGGTGAATCCTAAAAATGTGACTATATTTTTGACTTGAATAGGCTGAAAACTCTGTATTAATTATTTTATTTTGCTTTCTTTGAATTTATGAAATTTGTAAACACAAATTAGTTTTTCTGATTAAAAAAACCTTATAACTTCATATTATAAACCTTGGTTCTAAGCAAAATACTCTCTAAATATTAGTGATTTCATGTATTTCTAAAACAATGCATTAAATTTTGAATTAGTTCTTCATATAAGGCTTAGTGCAAAGACTACACAGAATCCTAAAAATAATATCACTGTATGTTTTACTGGTACGGCAGCCAAATATATTTTCCTACCTATGACTTTAGTTTGTCACAGTTTCAGAATATGCTAAAATTTCAGCAAACTTGCTATTTATTTCTAACTCTTATAGCTTCATTACCCATATGCTCTGCCTCCTACTAGGTGCACTATTACATTTTCCTTATGATTAATGATCTCCTTTCACTGCCAGCTTCTGGAGATCATGGGTAGTGATAAGCCTGGAAGGGATTGTGGATGAAGGATACTTTCCTATCTTTGCATTAGTAAATTTGTACTATACTGGCTGCTGTTAAGAATACTCCCACACCACAGAATATCTTACTATTTAGTGTTTATACTATAAGAACAAGAAACTATGGAAATTGGAAAGATCAAAATTATTTTGATAGCTAAATACAAATCAAGAGAAAAACAACTAAATCAGAAAGACTTGTTTCTCATTACTCTCAATGTGAAAGAAAATCCACAAAAAGCAGTGTGTAGGAGAGAATCAAATCAAGCATGGCATCTTCTAAAATGGCAAAAACCATCATTTGGGATAGAATGATTATATCTTAGAATGTGATGTAGTAGAAACCATGGCAGAACATGCTACTGTTTAAAATGGACAATAAAATCCCTAAAGAAACTGCAATTTTGGGGATTTGAAAATTTAGTCTGGAGATAAGAACTTTCAATAAGATGAACATAAATTACATATATCCATAATGTCTAAGCTTAATATTTGTTGTTTGCCAGTTAAGATGAGAAAAATTCCACGAGCATAGATTCTTTGTCCCATGAGTATATAAATCAGACAAGCTACAAATTATAAAACCAAGTCCATGGATAATGTTGCTATTATCATCATTATTAGTACTTTGATGTAGCATATCTAGTCTCTTTTCAGACTTTCTTGACACATATTCCAGCTTCCTTCTCTAATAACATATTTAATCTGTCAAGACCTGGGATAATAATAATAGCTAGCATGCATGTAGCATTCTCAGACTTACAAAGCACTTTCTATATATATTATCTCATTTAATCTATACAACAACTCTGCAAGGTAGGTGCTGTTATCTTGATTTTACAAATGAGAAAGCTGAGGCAGATAGAAGTTAAGTAACTTGCCTAGGGTCCCACAGTTGAGGAATTTGAATTTGAATTCAGGTCTTTTTTGACTCCAAGTCTAGCAGTCTATCTGCTAAGGAATGTTAGAGGCCATCTAGTCCAATCCCTTATTTTTAAAGGTGAGGAAATGAGACCTACAGGGGCTAAATAATTTGTCCAAAGAAACACAGATAGTAAGTGGCAGCAGCAGATTTTGAATCTATGTCCTTTGGCTCCAAATCTAGTACTTTCCCCTTTATTCCCAAATCTAGTACTCTTTCCACACCTACTTCAATTTCCCATTTTTGCTCTTATATTTAGGTAAATTTTACTTTTTATTATCTCTGTGTGTCTCCTTCACACATACATACAGATATCTAATTTATTACTTTTCTTCTTTCCATTCTGTATTCAAACTCTTATCTAACAAAAGCTTTCTTCTTACCCCCTTCCTTATTATCTATAAATTTTTAAAAACTCTGTTGAACAATTAAGTATATATAAGCTTTATATTTTTCTTATCTTTTATATAAAGAAATAATTTCCATGGAAATTGATCATTATTATAATTCTTCATATTGTGAATTTCTCTAGTCTTTATAAACTATTTATCTGCATGTATACACATACACACACATACATTTTATGTTGATGATTATGTTATAGGTTCTTCTCTTTGTGTATTTTTAGACTGTAAATTCTTTGTGGGCAGAGCTCTTTTCTAACACAAATTATGTAAACATTGTAACATCTGGTATTATTCAAGTACTCAGTGGAAACTTCAAAAAATGATGATTTCCCCCTCTCATAAATCAAAGCAAATAGCCACCTACCATTGAAACCAGAGGTTGATGAAGCCTTACAAAAGCACTACTGAGCCTCATGCTCTCTTCCTATGCCATCTTGTCCTATTTGACAGGATCCTACCTTCTCTATAGAATCTGGTCCCCACCCCTATTCACTGCTTTGTCCAAAGAATCAACAAGGTCTCCTTTCTCCTTGGAAACTACATCTACTCATGTTGCAACATCAATTTTGGCCCAGTTACCATTGAGTTTAATTTTATAGAAATTAAATTGAAGAAGTGACAAAACTATCCTTATTTCCTAAGGGCATGATGATTTATTTAGAAAATTCTAGGGAATCAGCAAAAACACTGAGTTAACAACTTCAGTAAAGCAGTTGTTGTTCAGTTGTGTCCAGCTTTTCATGACCCTGTGGACCACAGCAAGACAATGCTGGCTATGGGGTTTTCTTGGCAAAGATACTACAGTAGTTTCCATTTCCTTGTTCAGTGGATTAAAGCAAACTGAGGTCAAGTGATTTGCCCAGGATTACACCGCTGGTAAGTATCTAAGACTGGATTTAAACTTAAATCTTCCTGACTCTAGGCCCTGTGCTCTATCCACTGAACCACCTAACTGCCCCAGTCTAGTTGCAAGCTACTAAATAGACCCACAAAAATCTACAGGGTTTCTACATAGGGGTAAAAAAACTCAGGATGTCATAACAGAAAGGAAAATTTCATTCAAAATAATCACAAGGTGCATAAAATATCTGGAAGTAAAAACAACAACCTAATACCTGTAGAAGTATAATTATAAAACAATCCTGAAAGAAATAAAGAAAAACTTAAATAACTAGAGGAATATTTGATACTTATGGCTAGGCTATGCCACTATAATAAAAATGCTAATACTGCCACAATTAATTTATAGATTTAGTTCTCTACCAGTAAAGCTATTAAAGAGATACCTTACCACATAGTACATACCACAAATACGTAATTTCTCTATAGCATGTAGTTATAACATATAGTCTATTATAGTCTATTTATTATCTATTATTCATTTGGAATAACAAAAGGTCTAGATGACTATCCAGGGAAATAACAAAGGGGCAAGGAGAAGGTAGGAGTGAAAGGAGAATAGCCTTTCCAGACATTAAACTACATTATGAAGCCATAATTATGAAAACTAGTGCTGACTGAAAAAATGAAAATGTAGATCAGTGGAACAGAATTGACAAGAAAAAAAATCAGAAATGATTGTGCTTTATGGATATACATTCATGTATTTTAGTAGTTAGTTGGAAAAGTTGGTCTCACCACTTCAAACCAAAAGTTTGTAAGAAAAGGATATAAAATTAGACAATGCCATCAAAAGCAATGATTTCTTACATGCTGAAGTGTGTTTGTGACTTAGTTTGGATAACCTTTTTTCAAATATTTCTTTTAAGAATGGATGGGAATATTAGGATACCTTTCTTATTTGTTTAAATGTAGAAGACATTTATTTTAAGAAATTATGTGTTTTAAAATATTAATTATAACTTAGCACTTTAAAAAATTTCTGAAGGACCACATGTGCAAAAATATTTATAAAAGTTCTTTTTATGGTGGCAAAGAATTGGAAATTGAGGGAATACCCATCAATTGGAGAATGACTGAACAAGGTGTGGTATATGAGTGTAATGGAATATTATTGTTCCATGAGAAATGATGAACAGGCAAATTTCAGAAAAACCTGCAAAGACTTATATGAACTGAGACTGAGTGAAGTGAGCAGAACCAGGAAAACATTGTACATAGTAACAGCAACATTGCGTGATGATCAACTCTGATAGACTTAGATCTTCTCAGCAATACAAATGATCCAAGACAATTCCAAATGACTTGTAACAGAAAATGCTAACCACATCCAGAGAAATAACTATGGAGTCTGAATGCAGAATGAAGCAAAATATTTTAACTTTTTTTTTTGCCTTTCTTGTGTTTTTTCACCTTTGTTCTGATTCTTCTTTCACAACATGACTAATGGAGAAATATATTTAACATGACTGTACATGTATAACCTATATCAGATTGCTTGCTATCTTGGGGAGGGGGAAGGGAAAGGAAAGAAAGAGAAAAATTTGGAACTCAGAGTCTTACAAAAATAAATGTTGAAAATTATCTTTACTTGTAATTGGAAAAAAATTAAAATACTATCAAAAGGAAAAGTTTCTGATATATTTTCTTCATTATCCTAAACAAAGCTCTTTTAAGTAATCTATTTTATTCTGTCTACTTTAGAAGATTCCAGTGTCAAAATAATTTCCTTTAGTAACTTTTGATTATAGAAGCATATCATATCTAAGATATTTAGTTAGCACTTGGATTAAGATGGAAAAATTTACATAGTCCTCACATATAGTAGAAAATAAATGTTTGAATTTATTTGACTTAAATAAGTAAGCTTGTATAATACGTATTAAATAATATTTTACAGTTTATTTTGTACCTAAACAAATGAGGAATTAGTTACAGAGATAAATTGTAGAATGTTGGAAATGGAAGAGGTATTTCAGACATCTTAAGCTAGCCCATTATGAGGATAAATTACTTTTCATTTCTTCAGAACTTTGATACTAAGGGATCAATTAGTCAATCAACAAGTATTTATTAAGCACCTACTATATGCCAGGTGCTAGGAAGAATGAAACAACTTCTACTCACAAGAAAAAGAGTTCTGATGGTCAAGCTGAAAATAGAGACATGAGGAGTGTTCCTTCTGGCTATGCTCTTCTCTCTTTTAGGCAAAATATCTTATGCCTGGAAAATAACCACAGACAACAGTTTGTCAGTGGCAACTCAACTTGGAGATCTACCAGATAAAGCTTTTAAGATCTTGATCTATTGGGTAGAGATCCCCAATATTCCCTATACAATATACTTAATTTATACATTAGAATAGTAATAATAGCTCACATTTTATATTAGCATTTAGATTTTACAAAGTATTCTTCATGACATAGCCCTGTTGAGATTACATCAGTGACAGAAAAAGCACTGGATCTAGAATTGAATGACCGTTGTCTGAAACTGAGCTCTGCCATTTAACTTCTGGCAAGTTACTCTCTGGGCTTTAGTTTCCTTATATGTAAAATGACAGAACTGGTAAGATTGTTTCTGCTTTGGAATCTGCTTTATCACTAAACCCTTAAAACTTATGGACCTCTCTACCCCACAGTTAAGGTGGTTTACACATGTTATCATCTACAGGAGTGGTTCTCAACCTTCCTAATTCTGCGACCCTTTAATACTTGTATATGGGCATATCTACATGTGGGCAGACCCGCCTGGAGATGGGTAGAGGAGTGGTGTCTCGATTCCTAAAACCATCGGAAATATGTGTTTTCCAATGGTCTTAGGCAACCCCTGTGACCTCTGTGAAAGGGTTGTTAGACCACCAAAGGGGTCGGCGACCCACAGGTTGAGAACCGCTGATCTACAGTAAGAGTGTGAGCTCCTTGAGAGCAGATCCTCATTTTTTCCATTTATATCCCCAGTACTTACCATAGTTTTTGGCACAGAGTAAGTGCTTTTTGAAAAATTAGTTCTTTTGAAAAACCCTAGTGTTTGATAGAATTCTAAACATAAATGAACAAGCAAAGAATTCCCCACCTGGCAAGAATTGCGTGATAACTGGAAAACAATCTGGCAGAAGTTTCTAAGAGCTTACATTATATCCAGCAATAAATTAAAAATAGACACATGATCTGAATATCAAAGATAATAATATGAAAAAACTTAAAGAGAAACAGATCCTATACTTTTCACCATTATGGGTAGGGAGTAAATTCTTAATAATTAAACAAAAGGATGGAGACACAAAAAGATAAACTTGATTATTTTGATTACATGTAGTTAAAAAGTTTGCATATAAACAAAATTAATGCAACTAGAATAAGAAAAGAAGTGGTCAAATAGGGAGAATCTGTGTACCAAGCATCTTTCATAAAGGTCTCATATCTAAGATATATAGACAACTACAAAAATATATGACAAAAAGACATTGGCTAAAAGACATGTGGTCAAAGGATATGAACATTCCTTGCCAAAAAAAAAAACCCCAAACCAAACCTTACAAACTATTAACAACCAAGTGAAAGAATGCTTCAAATCACTAATAATAAGATAGATTCTGTAATAGGATCACTATCAACCAGTAGTCCCCCTTGGGTTAAATTAGTAGTTAGTAGTTTTTCCTTGAGAGATGATGACACTTTTCCCAAGACTTGATTACCTCAGGGGGCCAAGGCTTAAGCTGGGTTTTACTTGATGCAACTTCCTGGTAGGCTCAGACCATCTAAACCAGGCTTCTTGGTTACTTCTTGTTCTTCTTCTTTTGTTTTCAAAGAGGATCGATGACATCACAGGTTGATATCTCAGCTTGTTCATGAATTGGATTTAAGTGAGGCAGAGTTTTACAAAGTCATCAGTGTCACTCTCTCTTGTAGAGTCATCAAAGTCCAGAGGCAAGCCAAAATTTAGGATAACTGGTGATGACTTTGGTGTTTTCAATGTCTGACCAAGCTCTAAGCATTTCATAGCACTTTCGTCAGTTGCCTTCATGGTCATTGAAACAAATTGTTTTCATCTGCCCGTTCTACCAGGGAAAGTCTTCACAAACTTGGGGTAGACATTCTCCTAACTCACCAAGGAGTTTTAAGCATGTCAGTCACCTCAACCTAGTTTTGCCTCTCTGCTCAAGATGGTTCTTACATGACTGCTTGTAATAGTAATGAAATTTGAAGACCCCTTTGTATTGCCAAACTAACTGGTACTTAGCACTTAGTTTCAAATTAAGCCTCTGTAAAGAAACAGAAGGTATGAACCTAAAATCCACCTTTAGGCATGTAACCAAGGGTATACTGATAAATGTTTAACCACTGACTCTCTGGAAAAAAATGTACCCATGACATACTTTTAAGTTTAATCTTCATTATTAACATTTTTCTCCATCAATTTTTTAAGTCCAGACAATCAACAAAATAAGAAGTCAAGCCATGATTTATAGCAATAGGTAATTGCTATAAATGCTCACATTGAAATTTTAATAATTGGGAGTCAGCTCAAGCTGGCTCCAGCCCTCCTCTGTTATTTGGTCAAAGAGATCAATGACAAAAAGTAAGTTCTCATAGGCTACAAGATATTTCTTTCAGCAGTTGTAGTAGGAAAGAGCTGGCAATAAAGTAGATGTCCATTGACTGGGGAAAGGCTAACCATATTGTGGCACATGAATATAATGACATTTACTATGCTATAAACATCATAATAGCTCACATTTATAAAGCTCTTTAAGGTTTATAAAGTGCTTCATATATTTTTTTTCTTTGCTTTTTTGAAGAGGAAGGGCAGGGCAATTGGGATTAAGTGACTTGCCCAAGGTCACATGGCTAGTTTTTGTGTTAAGCATCTGAGGCCACATTTGAACTCAGCTCCTCCTGACTCCAGGAATGGTGCTCTATTCACTGTGCCACCTAGCCACCCCAGTCCTTCATATATCTTAACTCATTTGATCTTCACAACAGCCTTGTTAAGTAGATATTATTATCATCTCTATTTTACGTATGATGAAACTAAGACACAGAGAGGATATAAGTACTTTGCCTAAGATCAAATAACTAATAAATGTCTAACACAGGGTTTTACCCCAATTCTTCCTAATTCTCAAAGGCCCATGCTCTAACCATTGAGCTACCTAGTTGTCTCCAGTGCTATGATGAGTGAACTGATGAATACAGAGGAACATGGTGGGTCTTTCATGAACTGCTGAAAATTAAAATAAACAAAACCAAGAAAATAATATACACAATGACTGTAACAATGCAAATGAAAAAAAAATGACGCCATCAAGACATTTGAAACCGAATGCTGTTAAACTTATAGTCTCAAATTTGGTTCCAACATGAGACATAAGAAGGTACAATACCCTACCTTCCCACACCATTTCTTTGTAGAAGTAAAAGACTATGAGTATTGCACATGATGTCTCATATTTGAAATACGTTGGTTAGTTTTGATGAACTTTATCCCCCCCCATTATATGCTAATCAGCAAAGAGATTTTCTAGGAGAGGAAAGTCAAGCATTCTTAAGAGGAAAAAGTCTGTAGGTATTATCCGGTGATATTCTGCCGCTCTCTACCCGTGGTAACTGGTAGACTTTCACAAATGATATTCTACAGCAAGCCATATCTTTACAGACACAAAATGGACTGAAAGATAAGAAAATACAAAATGCTGCTGTGCTGATTATTTGTTGACTATTTTTAAAAAGCACTTGAAAGGAGACAAGATGGTGGAGTGAGTCATTGCTTTTAAATCTACTCTCCCCCTCACTACCTTAAAATAATTCTTTAAGTGCCACACAAAGAAGAGAAAAGAGAAAACAAATACCCTCAAGGTAATAGAAAAAACAGCAGAAGACCAAGCCATGCAGAATTATTTTAGTCTTGTACTACTTTCTTCCCTCAGATCTGGCCAGACCCAGGCCCTATTAGGGCTAGGTAGACTAAGCCACTGCATCTCTCTTTCCGCACCACTGCAGGTTAATCAAACTAATTCTTCTCTTCTGCAGTCTGCACTAGCATTCCCTTGCCCCCCAAAACAAAACAAAACAAAACAAAAAACAACCCCACATCCAATCCTAGGAGCCTGAGCCCATACTTACGCTATATGCCCTCTATAAACAGCTCTGTCCAGGACATGAGTTTGGCCTCTTGAGGAGCTTTATACTTATACAGCTCAGGACCTTGGCTCTGTCCTCAGGGTCTGAATCCCACCAAAGGTGAAGTCACCCACCCGTATAATCCAGGCTCAGACCTAGAAGGAATCAAATATGACACAATTCGCTCACACCGCCCCTATAACTTTGGTGTCACATGTTTTCATGGTATGATCAGGCCCCACTTCATTCACCAGTAGAAAGAATAGAGTAGTAAAAGACATTGTATTTCTCCCTGCCCTTGTGGAAATAAAGGGTGTAAGGGTAAGGGGTAGAGAACAAATACAGACTTCTATAAGGGGCTTATGTGTGAATTCCTCTTTTAGATCTCATGGAGAGTTTAAGCAGGAGCAAGAGACAGTCTTTGTCTATCTGTAGGTAGTTAAGCCTAATCTTCATGCTCATCAAATGAGATCCTATTTTTAAAGCACTTAGCATAGTTCCTGGCACATACTAGGTACTTAATAAATACTTGTTCCATCTCATCTCCCTTCGTTCTTTAAGAACATGTTCAGAAATCAGTTCATATTAGCTGATAAGCTTTGTCTCTCATCAATAGACTTTGAAAGTTCTTATGTAATTAGTACAACTGACAAAAAAAAAAACAACCAGATACTATGCTATATCAAAATGAAATCTTTAAATAAAAATTCTTAACTTAAACTAAAAAAAGGTGCACTGATTTTCATCCATACACAAAACAAAAAAAATTGAGATTTTACATTGAATAGTGAATTTCCATTTCACTTGTGATTTTTTTTTTTTAAACTCATGTCAATTGGACTGGAACTGGCCTCAAACTTGTGACCTGCTGGAGCTAAACAGAGTAGGCCATAGACAGGAGAATCAGACCACAAATAGAAGTTAAAAGTGAGGAAAACACTTGCAAGTAGAAGTCCTCCTGAGTAGGAGGGCTTTACATGCTGGGGTAAAGGCAGTGCTTTATATACATAAAAAAACTACAAGTGGAATGGATCACGGCATAATTATTCTAAGGTCTTGAGTAGAATTTCCCATGGCAGGCTCACGTATGGGCAATGCAGGCATTCCTGGGTCCTGTGGGAACAGTCTCCAAGTTGATTGTCTCACAGTGGGGTACACAACCAAAGATAGCCTGGCAGCACCAGGAGTGCAATACCTGGTTTGGTTCATTTACCTGTTACAAGAAACAGAGCATGTCAAGAAGTATGATGGATAGCTCTCAGGTCCCTAGGAAATAGGGGGAATTCCAACAAATCTAAAGAGTTATTGATTAATATGAAACATAAACCCTTCAGTGAACACCTGGCGCTGGTCAAAGCAATATACTTTGCTAGAGGGTGAGATCATCTAGAGTGCAAAGGATTGTTGTTATGCCATGCCAAGCTCAGTGCACAGGCTGCTTGTTGGGCATTAGCTCTGGGAAACAGAATCCAAAATATTTGACATCTGTAACAAAAAACTTTTTTTTAACAAGTCTATAATAAATTTCACACATTACTTTAAAAGCTGTCCTGTGTGTCTATGCTTCCTTCTGAACTTCTGTTTTCTTCTGTGTACTTAACAAAACGATGTTACAGTGGTCTTCTTTTTTGGCATCACCACTACTGTCTCTCCGCAGATAAGAGCCACTCCCCCAACTAACTAGGAGAATTGGGGAAAAACCCTTGTAACAAAATAAGCACAGTCAAGCAAAATGAATCCACACAGTGACTACGTCTAAAAATGTATGTCTATCACTTCTCAGAAGGTGGGTAATATACTTCATCACAGGGCTTTTAAAGACGTGGTTAGTTTTTGCTTTGATCTTAAGATTTCTTAAGTGTCTCTTTTTTAAAAAATCTCCTTTTCTTTTCTTTTCTTTTCTTTTTCCTTTTTTTTTTTTTTTTTTACTTTTTGGAGGGGGGAAGGCAGGGCATTTGGGGTTGACTTTCCCAAGGTCGCACGGCTAGGAAGTGTTAAGTGTCTGAGGTCACATTTGAACTCAGGTCCTCCTGACTCCACAGCTGGTGCTCTATTCACTGTGCCACCTAGCGGCCCCATTCCTGAGTCTTTCAAAGTTGTTTTTCTTTATAATGTTTGTTTTCCTTACATTTGGGCGGGGGTAAATTGTTCCCCAGTATCATATCTTTTCACTTCATTCCCTGTTGTATTACTCAGGATTATCTGTAGTCATCTCTTTTATAATTTTTATGGTGCAATAATATTCCACTACATTTTTAAACCACAATTTGTTCAAGCATTCCCCAATTGTCTAAGAGGCCATGTGATTTTTTGATTCTGATTCCTTGACTTTCTCAAACCTCCCCATTCCCCCTTGAATTCTCTCTTCAGGATCAGGAAATTGTTTTGTTTGTATTTCCTTTCTGGTATTATCATTCTTATCTGCCCTCTCCTGCTTCCATCTGCTTGTTTCCCTGTTGAATCGGGTGTGTTTCTACACTGACCTCTCTATGTGTTCAATCTTCCTTTGTTTCAGTTAAAAATGAGGTTCATTAATGCCGATTCCTCCTCTATCCTTTCCTCCATGTTTGTGTATTCTTATTCATCCCAATTATGAGAAATAGCAATTTCTACCCCTTTCTTTCTCCTTGTAACACTAGTGTTGTCTCCGGTGAATTCCTTCTTTTTTCCCTTTCTTTTCTCTTTTCCCTCTTAAAATCCTCAGAAGAGAACTAAAGCCACCCCTCCTGCCCCTGTCCATCACATCTGTCTTTCCTTATTTAACTCACCTTTGAAGATGTTAAGCTTCATAAGGGACATGTTTCTTTTTTCCATGAGAGTTACAGCACTCCATTATCATGTAGCACCTTCTAATTGATAAAATAAATTTACCTTTCTACGTTTCTCTGAATTCTTGTATTTGGATTTCAAAGTTTCTGCTCAGCACTAGTCTTCTTAAAAAAAAATTGCTGAAAGTTCTCTTCTCTATTAAAAGCCCATATCTACCCAGAAGGATTATATTCACTCTTTAAGGATATTATTTTTAGCTGTAAGCCTATATTCTTTTCCTTTTGGAATATTGTATTCTAAAACCTCCTATGGTTTTTAGTAGAAGCTACCAGGTCTTGCATGATCCTGACTATGGTGCCTTGATACCTGAAATATTTCTTTCTGGATACTTGCAGTATTTTATCTTTTATATCAACAGTCTGGATTTTGGCTACAGCTTTCCAGAGATCTTTTCTTTGTGAGTTTCTTTCAGGATATGAATAGTGGATTTTTTTTCTTCTGTTTTTGTCATCTGGTTCTAATAGAGCTGGACAGTGCTCATCTATGATTCCTTGAAATAGTTTTTTTTGGGGGAGGGGATTGGAATGAGCAATCATGGTTTTCAGGGAGAGTGATGATTCTTAATTGACATCTCAATCTTTTTTTTTCCCCTATGTCAGTTGCTTTTATGAAATATCTTATATTTTCTTTCATTTTTTTGAGTCTTTTAATTTTATTCTAATTTTTCTTACTGTCTCATGGGGTCATTGGCTTTTGTTTTATCTATTCTCATTTTTATAGATTCCATTTGTCAGGATCCCCACATCGACTATTCCTCTCTTTTTACTCTTTTCTTTTCATACCACAGTGAATACTATTCATACTATTATGAGACATCTCATTTTCCAGAGCAAAGGCACAGCAAGCAAGCTATGCTCTGAGCTGGCATAACAACAGATCTTTGCACTCACCCTCTGGATGAACTTTGCTGCAGCTAAATCACAGAATTGGCTCAAACCAGTCCTTGAGCTCAGGCAAGCACTTGCAGGAACCATGTTCTGGTCATGAAGCCCTAGTGCTATGGATAGACTTTTTATCACTAGGCCAACTTGCCTCATTGTTGCTGTTACATCTTACTGCTGTGGTTACACCTCATTCTTTGGTTTTTGTATAGTCACAACTATATGTATCAAGGCTTAGCCTCTCTGCCTTGGGTCTCCTTGATCCTAGGGGAGATGCCAGCACACCAGTCTAGTTTGTCTCTTCCAACCAAATCAAAAAGGCTTTTTGACTATAACCTCTATGAGCTTTTTGGGATTTTCAGAGTTAACAGTTGGTGGGTAACTTCTGTGGCTCTTTAATAATTTATTTTTCAAGGTTGACAGATTTATTATGCAAATTTATTACTTTCTCTTCTAAGTTGCTTATTCTTACGATTCTTTCCCCAAGAAGTTTCATTTCATTTTTTATCTTTTGTTTCATTTCTTTTAGCTAGTCATGTAGGAGGTATAAAATCATTTTTCCCTTTGAGTCTCTATTTCTAGTTGTCATGAAGTTAGATATGAAATGATTTTAAAAAATTCTCATAGGTATTTTCTTTGATTTACTTATCTTTTCAGCTTTAGCTCCTGAACTGGGACTTTGTGCCAGGGCCAGGCTTCTGTCCTGATGTACCTGTTTGGAGGTAGGGTCAGTCCTGGTAGTTTCACCCTGGGTTCTCTAGGTTTTTGCATTTACTTTCATCTCCTGGGGTTCATCTTGAAGTTCAGAATAATGAAACCTCAGTATCTCCTATGACATCTCTGGACAGAATGTTAGTGTTCTCAAAGCCCCTGCTCACTAACTGTTGCCATTCTCCAGGGATTCCAAAAACCTCATGTTGGAACTTTTTGACCACGTAAGGGCTTTTTCAGGTGAGTCTTCTGTTATTGCTATATCCAGACACAGAGTCTTTTAGTTACTTTGGTTCTTTCTTTGTTTCAGGGGACCCCTTTCCTATTGTCCTCAGGCTTCTGGATAACTTTTTGTGAAGTCCTAGGGTGGATGAAAGCATTATATTTTCTGATTGGATTTCTTGATTATTATTTGGTCTTCTGCAAGCTTCATGGTTTTGTTGCTGTAAGTGTAGAGGAATAGAGCATCCTAACTCCTATTCAGAGGGACATCTTGGCAGGAAGTCCATCAGAGGTACTGAATTGGACAGCAATCAAACTATGAAGAGCTTCATGCCTTTCACATAGTTCTATGGTCATGGTCCTTTTATTCTTTCTCCTCAGCTTTTTCTTTATCACACCAGGGCTCCACTTTGCCATCTGAATCCTTTTTCTTTGTTTTTACCTTGAACCACTTCTGTTTTTCCAAGGAACACTCCATTCTTCCTGATAATTTGGACAATGAAAAGCATTCTTTCACCACCTTAAACTCCTCTAGGAGGGAGCCTCACTGGCACTTGCACATCCTTAAAAATTACACAGCAATTACAGTAACATAAACCTATCATACCTTCTGAAGGTCATTGCAAAATTTCCCTTGCCTTCCACACTTTCTGGAAGGTAGATCCTCTGTTCCATTAAATCACTTCTAGTTTTCATCTATCTTGCCTTTAGACTCCCTGCCTTGGGATAAATAGGGTTGTCAAATCAGTGGTAGAGAGGGTGATAAGATATAGGTTCTACTCCCTGTTTCACTTCTGTTGCTGGCCCTTCTAGACCAGCGGTTCTCAACCTGTGGGTTATGTTCAATTTGTAACAATGAAAATACATCCTGCATATCAGATATTTATATTATGATTCATAACAGTAGCAAAATTATAGTTATGAAGTAGCAATGAAAATAATTTTATGGTTGGGGTCACCACAACATGAGGAACTGTATTAAAGGGTTGCAGCATTAGGAGGGTTGAGAACCACTGTTCTAGACTATACCTTCCTGTGCAAGTGCACTATCTATGCATGGGCTAATGTAGATAGCTAAAGCTGAAATGATGGAGGAATAGTATCAGTCAGAGAATCTAAAGAATCTAAATCTAAAGGATTCTGCCAAAATCCAGGGTTGTCAAGATATAGTTAATACCACTCATTTGAAACAACTCAAGTTACTTTCTAGAAGCTAGGATCTTTTTTCTTTTTCTTTTTCTTCATCTTGAGATCTATGGACTCTGCCTTGGCTTTCTTGACCTTATATAGTCCTAATGAGCCTGCTACCTCCTGCTCACTCTATTATTCCCATCTAGTTGTAGGCCTAGTCATAGAGGGCAAAAAAAAAAAAAGAATATATATTTCATAATTGCAATTAAGTTTAAATGTGTAGTTTTTGTTCAACAATTCATTGAGTTGGATGATCTGAACTAGATCTATTACAGATGGTGACATTTTCACCACAAATGAATTCAGAAGTGGTATAGAAGTTATACCTTACTTGAAGGATCACTTACTGATTCTCCTCTTAGAGGTAAATAAAAGAGATGGCCTTTATCCTGGGAGAAAGGCAAAAATTATTAGTACTTTCTCTCTGAGACTGTCTCTAATTTACATTGTATATATCTTCTATGCACACAGTCATTTGTATCATGCTTCCTCCACTATATATGGTGATATTTTTGAGGGCAGTTTAGTTTTTTTGGTCTTTTTTGTATCCTTGTCACGTGGCATGGTACCTGACACATAGAAAACACTAATAAATGTTTGCCAATGATGACAACATGATAACTACAAGTTATTTACTTATTTACAAGAAAAGTCATTTCATGGGACACGAGACACATGGTTATCTTACCTTTCAGTGTTTCCAGTAAACATGAGTGAGAGTGACCAGATTAAAATGAAGATGATTATATTTTATATACCCACACATTCCTGAGGATGAAGAAATTACAGTAAGAACTTGACAAGTTCCTCCCAACTAAGTGAATATATATGCCTTGGTATCATATTATTTAATGCAAAAGCAGGTAAATAGGAGGATGTTGAAAAGTGTGTTGGAGGATGTGGTTCAGGATAAAGAAAGAAAAGAGTCAAAAGACTTGTGGATTTTTCAGAGAAGAGAATTTAAAGGTGCTGGATATGGCAACCACTGAACAACACAACTACTGGGATTTACATTATCTTAACAGACAGGAAATGACTAGTTATAGAGATAGCAGTCATTTGAGAATAGGCTCTCTGTTCACAGTTAGACCATCTACTGTTTAGAGCAAAGTTTGAGGTTGGGTCAAATACCAAATTAGAAGCAAGGATAAGAATGAGAAGATACTGTTAATGTTGGATAAATAAACCTTTTGCTATAACAAAAATTATGGAATGCAACAACAAATAAGACTAGGTCTTATTTATGCTGCTAGATATATAAAGCTAGAGGGGTAGCCACTCAGCAATAATTTAAAGTACATTGGTAGAGAATGAATTTTGACTGTGAAATCTAGCAATGAGAATATTTCTTTCTTCCCTGAATATCATTCATTAGGAGTGGTCTAAGAACTATATTATCAGATAAGAGCTGATGTCCCTCATACTGGGGTCAGTTATCCTGAGCATCACATTGCCCCTTCCTCCATTAACCAAATATGACCAGCTCAAGCTAGCTCCCCGGTTCCTTCCTCTTCCCACAAAAAAGCGCAGAATATCTGGCCTTCTACAAACCCCACACCCATGAAAATACACAGTGTTGGGCCAGTCCGCATGAAGCAGATCTTAATAGTGGCACTCAAAGTCGCACATAGTAGAATCATAAAACGCTACAGGTCAAAATCCTGGAGCCTCATAGTCTTGTTTCTACTTGGTGCTTGTAACCTACTACAAGAACTTAGGGCTAAGACGTAGGGCCAGACTTATGCAGTTCACCAGCATTAGTGCATCCCTGATGCTGATCAATCAAGTAACAAAAGGTTGTTAAAGTGTGTCCTATATTCCAGGCATTTTGCTAAATGCTGAGAATATTTTTTTAAAAAGAAGGAAAGAAAGAAAAAGACAAAAACGATCTTTTCAATAGGGAGATAGAAGGAGGTGATCATTTGGTAACAACATATGAGAGTGTGCAGCTAGATGCCACAGTGAATAGAGCACTGGCCCTGGAGTCAGGAGGACCTGAGTTCAAATCTGACCTCAGACACTTGACACTTGCTAGCTGTGTGACCTTGAGCAAATCACTTAACCCCAACTGCCTTGCCTTCTGCCCTCAAAAAAACCCCACCCCAAAATAAACAAAAAAAAGAACACATGAGAAGTATTTGACCTTAACTAATGCTTATTTTCTATTATATCCTTGTGCATCTTTTTTTGAAATTTTGAATTTTGAAATTTTGAAATTTTCCAATTTCAGTGTCAATCAACACTTGGTTGTTGAGCATACTTAGATGGCAGGCAAGACTTTCATTGGGTACATATATACATATGTACTCTTACCTATCAAATATCTCTGCATCAGGGCAAAAGCTTGTTTTCCTATTGCTAGCCTAGGCATCTTGGCTATATTAATAGCATTTCTGTACTTACACTGAAAACAAGTTGGTCTGATGCTCTTGGAATTCACATAGCTTTTAACCTGTAATGCTATAATCATAAAGGAAAATGGTAGAGATTTGATTCAGAGAATACCTGAGAGCAAACTAGTACCATGGACCTTTAGCTTTGGCCAAGGTAATGAGGTTGCAAGCAGAATTTCATCTCTGGTCCTCAGAGATCACTTTCTAGTCATCTTCTCCTGACTATACTTTGAGCTTAGGCTAATGAAGAATTACAGAGTGGTCCAGCTTACTTTTCATGTTTAATTCCTCCCTTCTCATCATTGTACATTGGATATATGACATAGTCATCTGTCAAAGGAGAGCTGATTTTTCTTTCTTTTTAAACTTGCTTCATATTTGGTCCACATTTTGGATGGATTTGGGAAGGGAGATGGAGAAAATTGAAATATCCTTCTTGTATATTTTCAGTTGGGTTATAATTTGAAACTTGAGTAAACAATGAGCAATATAGCTTAATGATATTTGAGAGGCATCATGGCAGAGTGGAAAGAACATTGGATTAGTGTCAGAGGACCTGGGTCTGCTACTTGTTACCTGCTACTTGTTACCTTTAGCAAGTCACTTAAGCCTTTTGGGTTTTAGTTTCTTTTTGTATAAAAAAATAGTACTTGAATTATTATTCAGGGACTTATTCTTTTCTAAGGTCAGATTTAGAGTGCCAGCTGGACTGGAACTGGCCTGTAACCTGTGGGTGACTGGAACTGGAGCTGGAATTGGAAAATTATAAATGCACAAGGATATAATAGAAAGCAGAGCAGGCTAGAGGCAGGTGTGTCAGGACACAAACAGAAGTTTAATTAATTTCAAAGGAAGGAAGACAATGCCTGTAGATGGAACACCCCCTGTCCCCCAAGAAGGAGAGTTTAATATGCAGGACCAAACATACATCTTATACACATAAAAACCAGAAGTGAGCTGGACCATGACATAAACATTTTTAGGTCTTGAGTTACTGTTCTCATGGTTGTCATTTCTTGGGACAACACAGGTGTTCTCTGGTCCCATGGGAACAGTTATTGTCTCAGGTCTTGGGAGTTGTAACCACCTTGTAGAGTACAGAACCAGTTCTGCGATGGTAACGGGATTGGGATTGGGAACATGTGATGGGTGGCCCTGGGAAATTGGGGGAGCTAAATCCCTCAGTGAATACCTGGTGCTGGTCCAAGCAATACATTTTGCTTGAGGGTGAGGTCATTCCAGAGTGCAAAGGATTAATGTTATGCTAAATTCAGCACTTATTGTTCCAAGCTCAGACTGTTCACTGGGCCTTAGCTCTGGGAAACAGAGTTATCTTCAAAATATTTTCACAAGAGAAAAATATACAAATTGACTAGAGGGGAGAAATTTACCTTTTCTTCTTTTTCTCCCCCCACTTCAACTTATTTATTGATTTATTTTAGTTTTCAATATTCACTTCTGCAAGATTTTGAGTTCCAAATTTTCTCCCCATCTCTCCCCTCACCTCAGCACATGACGGTATGAGATCTGATTACCCCTTCCCCCAATCTGCTCTCCTTTCTATCAACTCCTCCCTTCTCTTATCCCCTTCCCCTTTTACTTTCCTGTACAGTAAGCTAGATTTTTAAAACCCGTTGCTTATGTATCTTATTTTCCAGTTGCATATAAAAACAATTTTTAACATTCATTAAAAATTCTTTTTTAGTTTCAAATTCTCTCCCTCCCCCCTTGCCACTCACCCTCATTGAAAGGGCAAGGAATCACATTGTGAAAGACTATGTTTCCCTCCATCCTATCCCATCCTCCTCCTTTATTCTATTCTCTCCTTTGACCCTGTCCCTCCTCAAAAATGTTTGCTTCTGATTACCCCTCCCCCAATCTGCCCTCCCTTCTGTCATTCCTCTCACCTCTTATTTTTTCCTTTAATGTAAGATAGATTTCTATACCCAATTGAGTATGCATGTTATTCCCATCTTAAGCCAAATCCAGTGAGAGTAAGGTTCACTCTCTCCCCTTCTCCTCCTCCCTCTTCCCCTCCACTATAAAGACTTTTTCTTGCTTCTTTTATGTGAGATAATTTACCCCATGCTACCTCTCCCTTTCTCCTTTTCCCAGTACATTTCTTGCCCATCCATTAATTTTATTTTTTAGATATCATCCCTTCATATTCAACTCACCCTGTGTCCTCTGTATATATTCCATCCAACTACCCTAATAAGAAAGGTCTTGAAGATGGCAGCGTAGAAGCAGCAACATATTGCAGCTCTCACATAGCCACCCCAAAATACCCATAAAATAGGACTCTAAACCAATCCTGGAACTCCAAAATGCACACAAAGATACTTCCCACTAAAGTCAGCTCGGCTACGAGGAACCATATCAGCACTGCGAACCGAAACCAGCCTGGCCTGAAGCCGAGGCTGTGCCCCGGGGGTGGCTGGACAGGAGGAGCTGAGGAGCCTCTCAGGTGAGGGGATTAGCAGCAGCTGCCAGTGGGATTTGTGAAAGGGGGAGATAAGCAGTCCGGCCAGA
>CM053580.1:379141076-379241434 GCA_028627135.1 Pseudochirops cupreus | reverse complement strand
ATCCACTACTCTATTCCTCAGCCAGTACCAACAAGTTCTGATGACTGCTGCTTTATAATACAAATTAAAATCTGGTATGGCTAGGCCACCTTCCCTAGCATTTCTTTTCATTAATTCTCTTGCTATTCTGGACCTTTTGTTCTTCCAAATGAATTTTGTTACTATTTTTTCTAGCTCTATAAAGTAATTTTTTGGTAGATTGATTGGTATGGCATTATACATGTAATTTAATTTAGGTAAAATTGTCATTTTTATTATATTAGCTAGACCCAGCCATGAGCAACTGATGTTTTTCCAATTTGTTAGATCTGACTTTATTTGTGTAAAAATGTTTTGTAGTTGTGTTCATATAGGTCCTGGGTTTGTTTTGGTAGGTAGATTCCCAAATATTAGAAATATATAGGAATGGCGAGGATTTATGTGGGTTTATTTTATATCCTGCAACTTTGCCAAATTTATTTATTGTCTCAAGCAATTTTTTACTTGATTTTCTAGGATTCTCTGTAAGGGCCCCTTAGAGCTACCTAGATGTCTAACCTCGGTCAGTGTGCCCTTGCTAACAAGGTGGGTAAGAGGCACCCAGGTATGTATTCTGCCTCAATAACTGCACGTCAAACACGGGGGCATTGAGCATGCACCATCAATGGAGAAGCACTCCCCACCTATCAGGATCCTGTTGTTGGGACATCTGACAAAAGGGCAGATGGAAAGGGAATAAAAGGGGCAGGTGAATAAGGCTTGGGGGGCAGCAGCAAGAGGAGATTTGTAAGACAATAAAGACACTTGATCATTCCACTGAGGTGTGTTGGACTATTCTGTCCATATCCAGAGTTCTACTCCAAAGAGTCGTCGGGGTGACTGAGAGCATCTGCAGGGTCGTTGGGGTGACCGTGCGCAACTGCAGGGCTACGGTAGGTACTTAGGGACCCCTGGAATCCCCGAGTCTGGCTGGCCTGGACAATTCTCTAAGTATATCATTGTATCATCTGCAAAGAGTGATAGCTTAGTCTCTTGTTTGCCTAATTTTATCCCTTCAATTTCTTTTTCTTCTCTAATTGCTACTGCTAACATTTCTAGTACCAAGTTGAATAAGAGGGGTGATAGTGGACATCCTTGTTTCACCTCTGATCTTATTGGGGAAAGTATTATTTCAATTAAAGTTTGAAAGTTTTCACATGGACAAAATTAATATAGCTAAAATGAAAAGCTGTTTGCTGAGAAAAAAACCTTTTGAGAAACTACCTCTGATCAAAGTGCCATATCCAAAATATAGAGAGAATAAGTACACATATATTTGTTGTTGTTCAGTCATTTTCAGTGATGTCTGACTCTTCATGATACCGTTTGGGTTTTTCTTGGCAAAATACTGGAACAGTTTGCCATTTCCTTCTCTAGCTCATTTTACAGGCAAGGAAACTGAGGCAAACATGGTTAAATGACTTGCTTAGTAAGTATCTGAGGCCAGGTTTGAACTCAGAAAGATGAGTCTTCTTGACTGCAGAGCCATTCCTATATCCATGGCACCACCTAGCTGCTCTTACAAACATATAAGACATGACATTCTCCAACAGGCAAATGGTTTGTGGAAATGAAAAGGCAGTTTCCAAAAGAAGAAATAAAAACTATCAGCAACCAAATGAAAGAATCACCTAAATCACTAATAATGAGAAAAATTCAAGTCAAAACAACCCTGAAGTTTACCTAACGCCCAGAAAATTGGGAAATAGTTCTAAATTATGGTACTCTGGTTTCTCTTTAGATTGTATAAAAAAAATTTAAAACAGTAAATTAAAACCACAGGGAGAAAAAGACATTTGGTTGCTGCAACAATAAGATATACAATGGCATGACTTTTATGATTCCACTAACTCTTAAAGTGAAGAACTAATTCAAAATGTAATACATGCGTTGTGAAATGTCAATTCACTAACATTTACGGTATATTTTTAGATAGTAATGAGAAACAAAGTCTTTTTGACTTAATTGTTTTTCTCTTGATTTGTATTTATCTAGAAGAATGACCTTGCTCTTTCCAACTTCCATACAGTTTTTTTCTTTTCTTTTTTTTAAAGCATAAACACTAAATAGAAAGATATTCTATGGCGTGGTGGTGTGGGAGGGTTCTTAACATTAGCAAGAATAAGGCAGAGATAAGAAAGTATCCCTCCCACACAATCCCTTCCAGGCTTATCACTACCCATGATCCCCAGAAGCTGGCAGTTAGGGAAGATCATTAATCATAAGAAAACTGTAATAGTGCACCTGGTAGGAGGCAGAGCATATGGGCAATGAAGCTATAAGAGTTGGGAGTTGAACAGCACTTCATCTGAAAAATTAGCATATTTAGAAATTATAAGATTCAAAAGGCTCTAATTCAAAGAATGCAAAATGAATAACAAATACAAAGTTTTCATTCTATTCAAGCAAAAATTTAGAATCATATTGTTAGGTTCCATTTATCCTACTCTATTACTCTCATCGGGGAAGAAAAAGCCTCAGTAAAGTTATATTGTACAGTGTCAGCTACAGACCACATAGACAAAGTGGGATCAGTCATAGGATTTAGAGCCAGAAGAAATCTGAGAGCATCTTGTCCAAATTCTTAATTTTGAAGATGAGGGAATTGAGGCTCAAAGAGGTTAAGTGACTTGCACAAGATCACCTAGATAGATAGAAGCAAAAATAAGATTTACAGGAAAGCTTCAAATCCTTCTTTTTTATGGAATATTCACCCTTTTCCTGAAGATTAGGTTTGTAAGAGATGCAATTTCATTTGCATCTTGAGCTTTTTTTTTCTTTTCAGAATATTTTACTTTGTTCCATTTTGCAATTTTTGGTGGGTGAAGAATATTCTTCTATTATTCAAATTTCCTTTCCATTTGAAAGGAAATGATCACTTGCAGAATTTGTTCATTGTCATCAGAATTGTTAAATCTAACCACTATGTGTCTTGGAGTTTGAAGTGTAAGTTTGGGGTTTTTTTCCCCTCTTTTTGTTTTTGTTTGTTTTGTTTCTGGAGGTGATATGTATGTTCTTTGAATTTTTGGTTTGTATTCTATGTTCTTAAGTTGTCTCTATACTTCTTTGAGATCAATGAGTTTTGTTTTCTAGAAATGATATATTCTTTTAATATTATTCCTTTTTGCTTCCTTTCTTCCAGGCTCTTTCATTTTGTATATTTGTATTCCTAATCCATTTTCTCTTTTCCTTATACGGAGAGGCTTGCCACCACATATTCAAGTTGTTCTAATATGGACATTATTTCTTCTGTACAGTAGAAATTGGTAAGGGAAGGGTGCTGAGTGAATGAATAGTGTAAGGTTTGGTGTTCTCTACAGTTAATTTATATGGCTTTTACCTTGTAGAGCTTCTTTTACTTTCCTAGAGCAACTGTAATTGTTTTGCCTCTAGTATAGCATAGTAGCTTTTTTTTTTTTGAGATAGTAGAGACTAGAGCAAATGTCTAGGTCTCCATCTTGTTGGTCACATGACCTTCATAAAATGTTTATTGAACCCAGGTCCTTTGATTCTACATCCAGTGCTTTTCCCATTATACCTTATTATCACTGCTGATTTTTGAGAGAGAGAGAATAACTATTACTGACACATGCGATGAAGTGGGATGAATATTGATTAACACTGACAAAAACAGTGTCTTCCAACTCATTCTCTACAAACAAGATGTGGTTTGGTAAAGGGCAAAAGAATGAAAATGGGTACTAGTCCATTTTAGAATCTTATTCTTTCCCTCATTATTTAATCCTCAAATTAGCTGAAAGTCATATAATACTAGTTGAATCTTTTATACAGTAGAAAAGTTTCTTTTACATAGTAGGTGCTTAATTGGTATTTACCCATGAAATAAATGAAAATTAGGTTGCTAAAGTCCTAAGAGAGCAGAGGTTCTCAACTTATTTGGTTTACCACCCCCTTTAAAAAAAATTACTCAGCACCCCCTTGGAAATCTACTTTCTTTAATCTTTTAATGTTTTTTTAAAAATTTTGTATCATTTCAAAATATATATATATTTTTAAAAGTTTGTATCTTAAATTTAAAATTTTATATTGTGAATTTGTGGATTTTTTTCCTTAATTGAAATTTTGCTGACACAATATTGCATCATGTATAACCATATAGTATCGCATTGTAAACAAATCATTGCATGCACGTGTTCCTGCCTATGAATGCTGGACTTCCCAACTTGGAAATACACTCACCTGCCAACACTTGCTTGTTAAGACCTGTTGGCAGACTTGACAACTGATTGGTTATAACTTGTATTTTGTGTGTTTATTTGGAAAATAATGTAATCACTATGACTTTGTTATTCAACAGATGAAACATGTACAGTTTTTCAAAATTTTCTTATTTTTTCTTCTTTCCTTATGCTTCTACTGTCCCCTTATTTTTATTCAATGCCCCCCCCAATTGCACCCAAGGCTTCTATGGACCCCTGGATTGTTCCAGTACTCCCCAGGGGCAGCATTGCCAACTTTGGGAACCTATGTAAGAGAGTGATAGAGGGAGTAAAGTGCCTCTTCTCAGAAAGTGAGGGTTAGTCAGGAGAGAAAAAAAACCAGAAAATTTTTTAATTATGAATTTTAAAGGATGCACAAAATATTTTCTGAGATATTTAAATACTGTTACCCATGCTTTCAGTTTCTAAAAATAATTTCTAAAAACTATACAATAAAAACATCTGAATAGTGCAAATCAGCAGTATGATGCAACCTTTCAAGAGCAAAATTGTATTGAATTAAAAGGTAATTCAATAAGGTCCCTCTTATTTATTTGCTCTCAGGGATAGTTGTTTTTTCTTCATTCTTGAAGAGGACTATTGACATCAACAGTGTTATGTCTTGACTTTTCTATGAATTAAGTGAGACCTCACTCTCTCCTTCAGAGTCATGGAAGTCAAGTAGTAACATGAAACTCAAGATGCCTGGTCATGGCCCCAGAAGTGGCCTTTCTAAATTAAGGTCTTTCCTAGGCTCCAGTTTGTCACAGGTAATACATTTTTGATGACTAAAGGCTAGATAAGAATTGAGACAAAAGATGGCCGAATTTACTATCACAAAAATATAAGTCTGGGTGGGGATAGTTACGTTTTTGTCTAAATTTGTAATTACTATTCCAATGAACTAAACTTTATCACGAAACACTGTAATTTTGTGAGCAAGGTTGCACAAAACATATTTTTACATTCCTAAGGCAATTTTTAATCTATAAAAGACTTTCCACTCAGTTTGACAAATATGCAAGTCATTGAGAATTTAAAAAACAACAACCCAACAGTTTCTGCCCTTAAGGAATTTCTATTCAATTAGTAGATTACAATATGTACAGATATAATAGGAAGGAGAGATTATTTGAACATACAAGGGATAAATAAAATTTTGCTCAAACGTATATAAACATAATTTTGAATAAAGCCAAGGAATCTAAGAGATAGTGCTAGGAAGTGAATTCATTCCAAGCATGGAGGGCAAACTATAAGAAAGTAGACCAAAGATGGAATGTCCAGATCTCGTTGGACAACAGGTATTAGGAAAGAAAACTACATGAAAGTGTTGAGGTTTAGCGGTGCAGGAGACCCCAAAATACCAACATACTGGGTCCTGCCAAATGAATTCGACTCAAGTCTTCTCTCAGTCAAAGTAATAATTATTAAAGATTTGCCATAATGGGTAGACTCTTAAGGAGCCTAAGTATTTGTGACACTTGTATTGAACAAGCAGGTCAGAATAATCTGACAGAAAGGGAGTCTTCCGGAGATTAATCTCAGCCCCTTCATGGAGGCAAGATGGATTTGATATACAGAAAGACTGTGGGAGGATTTAGGGGTGGTCTAGAGGAGGAGTTTGGGGAGGTCTTGAGGAGGAGTCTAAGGAGGATCTTTGATGGAATGAGATCAGACTCCAGTAATGGGATTAAAGATGGGAAATAGTTGAAGGCTACCTGGAGACAACAGACAATGGAGGGTCAGGCTAGGTTAAGAATTACGGAGATATGGACCTAGCCTCAGGCAAATGCCTCAGTCTAGTGGGAAGATTCAGAGTTCAAGGGGTTTCCCAGAGGCTGTACTCCATCAAAAGGAAGTGGATGAAATGTCTGGAAAGGCGGCAGATAGGACCCAGATTGTGTTAGGCTTTAAATAGACGGCCTGATTTCATATATAGAAGCAGGGAGAGTCTTTAGGGTGCTTTTGCAGAAATCGGTTTAGGAAGTAACCAGGACCTGGGAATGGGAGTTGGGTGGGAGCTGCACCAGTGCAAAGAAGGGGATAAATGGGAGAAGTGGAATGAATAAGACCTGGCAGCTGATGAAATGTGAAGGGTGAGGGAGAGTACACAATTAAGGGTATTTCTGAGGTTAGGAAGTCTGGGTAGTAGTGTGGACCTCACGAAAAACATACAAATTGAAAAAAAGGAACAAGATTGTCAAAATAAAGAATTCCAGTTCAGAGATTAATAGCTAGCATTTCTGTGGCGCTTTAAGGTTTGCAAAGCACCTTACATATCTTTATTTCTTACCACTCTGTACTCCAGAATCTATTATTTGCCCCAAGTCTCTTTTCCTGCAAGATCATGGAAAGCCCAGAATTTACGCACAGGAAATATCCTCTATCTCAGAGGCCATCTGATTGGGTAGCTCCTCCCAGAACCTCTCTTTTAAGAAGAGCACCCAGGACCAATCCGTACTCTTTTCTCTTCTGGCTGCCCCGCCCCTCCTCCCTCCAGTTATTTAGTCCACTCGATCTGTGGCTGCCATTAGAATGTAAGCTCCCTGAGGGCAAAGGCTGGTTTTTCTCTGTGCTTTGTATTTGAATATTCCCAGCGTCGGCGTCCGATCTGGCATAAGGTAATATATAGCAATATAACAGAATAAATGCTTGTCGATTGACTGGCTGATATAAAAGTATAGAGCTTGAGAGACGCCTTCAGGAACGTTCAGTTGAACCGGACCAGCCGGCAGTTAGTGATATGGGGTTGGTGCTCAGGCAAAATTAAGATGGATTTTTGTTTACATTTTTCAAATGTTCTCCAAATTACCATTCCTTTCCTTCTCCTATCCCTTGAAAATGACTCAGAAACGTTTCAGGTTTTCCACCCCGAGCGCAAGGAACTCCCACCCACCTCAGAGCGCGGTCCGCCTGCGCACGTCCAGGGCGCAAGTGCGCGAGAGGCGCTCCTCCTCCAGCCCCCGCCCCCTCCACCCGCTGTTCTTCCCAGTCTGGTCTCGGCCGCACCCACGCCCACGGCTGGTGGCTCTCCTTGTTTCTCCCTCCCTCTAGCTCGGCTCAGGGCCCCGCCCTCCGTGGCAGGGGGCGGAGGAGGGCGCTTCGCCTCAGTTCCTCTGGCTGCCGGCTCTGCTGCTGCTCTTCCGGGTCGAGGTCTGGGGGGCTGGGCTGGGCAGGGAGGTTCATCTCGTCTCTGCCGGCGTCTTGTCGGCGTTTTTCCCCCGTTCCCTCGGTCTGCGGACTCCTCGCCGTCTCCACCGCCGGGCTCCTCTTTTGGGCGGCCGCACCGGCGTCTGGGATCTTGAGTAGGGCCGGGGTGAGGAGCCGCGGCTCGGGGGAGGAGGAGGCGGAGGAGGAGCCGTGTGCCGGGGGCACGGAGCGGCCGCGGCCATGGCGTACGCCTATCTCTTCAAGTACATCATCATCGGCGACACCGGTGAGTCGCCCGGCGATGGGTGGGCAGGGGGCGGGTGGGCCGCGGCCCCGGAGCCCCCCGGGCCGCGGGACCGAGCGCGATTGGCGGCGGGTGCCTCCCTCCCCCGTCTCCTGTCTCTCCTCCGCCCTTTCCCCTCCTCCCGCCGCGGCTCCATTTCCGCAGTGCTGGAGCCGGTGACGTGGGCAGCGCGAGCGGCCGTTGCGGCCTGGCCCGCCGAGCCCTCGCCCAGCCCGGCCCAGCCGCTCCCGCACCAGGCTCCGGGAGGAGGCCGGGGCGGCCACGTGTGACTCCCAGAGGCAGCTGCCGCGGAGGTTTGGGCCGGTCCGGGATCTCCGGAGGCCCAGGCACCCAGCCCCTCCCCCGGCCTAGGGGCAGGTAGAGGGACCGGGACTGGCCGGGTCTGCCGGCTGTGGGCTGCCTGTGTATTTTTCACGAGAGAATAATTTCCCGTGACTTTAATGATTATGTTCAGGCCTGCTACTGCCGTTTCTAGGCCGGGGAGGCTTTGAGTCTGCTTTTATGAAAATGCAGTGAAACAGCCTTTTACCCTTCTTACTTAAGGCAACAATGGTTTTGATCTTAGGACCCTGGAAAAACCTTTTGAGGTCATCGGAGTGTCAAATAGGGTCCTGAAGATCTTTCCTAACCACTGGCAAGATACTGCAAACAGTTGCTACTGTCACTTGTGGGGTTTTGTTTTTATTTTTTTGTGTGTGTATCAGTCCATTAATGTGTAGCAGGAATACTAGGGTTTAGGAAACGTGGTGATTAAAAAAGTTTTTACATGTCATTTATATTAATGTGTAACATTGGAATGCTAGGGTTTGGAAAACATACTATATCTTAGCTATTTAAGCCGTCCAGTTCTAACTCAGCGACTCAAAATTCCAGAGACTCCCTGTCACCTCTAGGATCAAAATAGACAGCCCTCTATGTTGTTCAAAGCCCTTCATAATCTGGCCGACCACCTGCCTTTCTAGTTACACCTTGCTCTCTACTCCCCCACCTCCATCCTCGGCTGTCTAGTGACACTGGCCTCTTTGCAGTTCTTTGAATAAAACACTCCCATCTCCAGACTCTAGGTATTCTCACTGACTGTCTCTTTGCTTGAATTCTCTCCCTCCTTATCTTTGTCCCTTGGCTTCAAGTTCCATTTAAAATCTCACCTATAGGAAGCCTTTTCTGATCCATCTTAATGCTGTTGCATTAAGAATCCCCAATTCATTGTGTAGATTTTTTACATAGTTATTTGCTTGTTGCCTTCCTCATTAGACTGAGCTCCTGTAGAGCAGAGACTAGGTGTTTTGTTTTGTTTTGTTTTTGCCTTCCTTTGTATCTCTAGTACCTGAAACATAGGTGCTTAATGTGTTTGTTGACTATTAAGTCCTTGGTATGTATAAGGTGTTGTTGCTATACTACTAAAGAAAAAAGTTCCTGCCTATAAGGAGTTTAGGTTCTCTTGGGCTGACCCAGGAGGTAATTTATGGAAGACCAGACTTCCTTTTGAAGCAGCTAGAAACCTAAAAAGTATTCTTAAAATTATACCCTAGGATTTGTGAGATTTAGTGTATCTGAAATCAGTTCACTTAATACTTTTTGTTTTGGAATTGCTTCGAATCTAATAATAAAACAGTCTTGTTAAGGTGTTAGTTAACTTGGTGTCACAACTTCAACTATTAATATACAAGAGTCTGATTTCAGTGGTGATTCTTGCACAACTTTGGATATATTCTTGTAATTGCCCCTGATGATGTGGCAGTATTTAATAGTAAATTCACGAAAATCTCTTAATTGAATAAGAAGAGGCACTAAAACACTGATAGAATCCTCAGGTTTTTAAGGAGTATAGCAAATAAATTATTTTCAAGATGGTATGCTAGATAATTCAGTTTCCTGGACTTTTTTTTGGTAACACAAGTTTCTAAATTTGCTGTGGCACACCTGAACATGGGAGGGGTGGAGCTTAGGCCCTCAGCCAAAAATAGTCTATTCTAGTGGACAGGGAAAGGAACTAGGAAGGTGAGAAGTCTTTGAAAATAACATATTTTAGATAACCAGGTAATGAAGAGAGATAGCCACGTGGTTGCCCTTAAAGAAAGGGATCTATCATTAGATGTTGTGGGTTGAATTTATCCAAAGCAGCCCCCCAGCACTTATTACCACCAAAATAGTTTCCTTTTCCTTGGTCATTTAGCTACTATCAGGTGATTTTCATAAAGAGCAGGTCTCATTGTGTCAGTCTTTGAATCAGTAAACTTCAGTGGTCACCTGTTACCTTTAGGATCATTTAAAACTCCATTTGGTTTTTAAAGCCCTTCATAACGCCGGCCTTACATACCTTTTGAACCTTGTTTGTGCATTATTTATTCCCTTTCGTGTTCCTTGCCGTTCAGCCAAGATTCTGCAATCTTAACCTCTCTGCCTTTGCATGGGCTGTGCTTCATGCCTGGAATTCCTTAGAATTCCTTGGTTTTTTTTTTTTCAAACTTCCATTAATTGCCACCTTTTTTGCATGAGACCTTTCCCTACTTGCTCTAGTGCTTCCCTTTTTCCCTATCATTACTTTGTGTATGTATACATATAATATGGTATGGTGGTAAAAAACTGGTTCAAATTTCACCTGTGACATATTGTCTGTGTTATCCTAAAAAAGTCATTTAACCTCTCAGTTCCCAGGGTAACTCTCTAAGACTAAATTGCAAAGATGTCAGTCTTCATAGATCAAGGCAGTTTTCTCACCTGCAGATTCCATGTACCCATGAAATCAAAAGTCCAGCCCCTATCCCTTATATGTATGTATACTATCTTCTCTGATAGAATGTAAACTCCTTGAAGGTAAAGAGCATTTTATTTTAGCTTTTGTATCCTCCAGAGCCTAGCACAATGTCTGGCATGAGATAAACACTTAGTATTTATTGATTATGCATGTCCTAACTACTACTGGTGTTGTAGTTATGAAGCATTTAATGCTTAATATAAGCCAGGCATCGTCCTAGGTGCTGGTTATACCAAGTCTTCAGCTTTTGGGGTCCTTCTGTTTCTAGACTGTTATGCTAGGGCACTGGGAAGTTGCAATCCACCTTAATCTCGTAGGTCTTGCATTATTGAATAAAAAGTTTAAAAATGTAGTTCCTTTTTAGCTTCCACCAACTAGCCTGACGCCCTCCAGCCTTATTTATGTCTTACTGTACCAGGAGAAACACTATACTTTAGATAACCTGATCTGTTCCTCTCTTTGAACATAGATTATGTACTTTCTTGTTCTATGTACCTTTGTACCTTCAAAAATCTTCCTACTGCTTAGAATCGTTGTAGAAGTTAAGTCAGATGTCATCCATGAACTTTTACTCCACACTCCTATACCACTTAGTTTGCACCACTCATGGTATTTCATAAGAACAGAGATTTCAAGCTTGAAGGAACCTTTATGGATCAAATCCAAATCTTTTTGCAGATAAGGAAACAGGCTCATAGAGATTAAAAGACTTGCCCAAGGTTGCACTAAGTAGCAAAGCTGGGATTAGAACTCAAACTGATTCCAAATCTGTTTCTTTGCTTTGAACCATGCTCAGTCAGGCAGCTAGTCTTTGTTAAGTTCCTACTATGTGCCAAGTACTCTTAAGTGCCAAGAATTCATATACAAGTAGAGAGAGTTCCTGCCCTTTTTAGGGTGAGGTATAGGAAGTTCTTGAGTGAAGACTTAAAAAACCTCCTTAAAATGGAGGTTCTGGAGGAGTCATCCAGTCAAGGATTGCTGCAGGGACAGGATACTTCTATGTTAGGATTCCAGGGCTGGAGGGAGGTTTCTGGATGAAGAACCTTGATTGTGGTAGAGGAAGTCCTGGGTGCAACCTGGAAAGGAATGCTTACTCCACATATTGCTTTATATTGTAAGCATTTGTGGAGGTGTTTATCCCCCTCCTTCTGTGTTGTAAACTCCCTGATGAAAGGGACTATTTTATACAGCTTTGTACCCCATTCAATAACTAGCACAATGCTGTTCACATACATGCTCAACAAATACTCTTTTGAATATAATAGGAGCAGGGAACACAGACGGATACATATGGTAGCAATCTATAAAAAGAGAAGATAGAGCCAGAGTTTCAGAGAAGTTGAGCTTGCTATTATATACCAGTTCTTTGGCAAGTACTGTCTAAAAAACATTGTACCAGCCCTGGAGTCAGGAGGACCTGAGTTCAAATATGACCTCAGACACTTAACACTTAGCAACTGTGTGACCTTGGGCAAGTCACTTAACCCCATTTGCCCTGCCTTCCCTTCTCTGAAAAAAACCCAGACAAACCAAAAAACCATTGTAGAACGGTTCCAGTTCTGCTTCTGCCTTAATGGTGTCTATATTCATTAATTTCTTAATGCCTCAGTTTCCTTACTCATAAAGTAGATTATCCCTGGAATAGTAAGTTTAAATTTTAAAATGTATGACTACTTCACACTTTTCATAAGCATCATGTAATTATTTTATTAACCTTTCTTCAGAAGGTAAAAGGTGAAATAATTTCGAGTATACCAAGTATTTTTAATCAGGAGAGCTGATTAGGTATTAGAATTGAACTACTTATGATAGTTCTGATTATGAAACATTCTTGGACTATATTTACAATGCAGTACTTTGGGTTTTGGCTATCATTTCTCCTGAGAAATATTTTAGGAAAACACAGGTGAAAAGACTTGCTTCTGGTAGATCTGGGTTAATTTTGGCTCAGGGCCTTATCAAGTTACTTAACTTCTTAATGTGCCCCTGGCAAAATAATGGGAGCTTTCAATGCAAGACTTCCTCTCCACCTACTAGATAACTTGGATGTGCCCAGAGTTGAAGTTTTTATCCTTTGAAACTTAGGCTTTGTACAGAGAAATAGAAAAATTTGTGGGAACCTAGAATTTGTCCTCCTTGATGCAAAGAAGGTAAATCTCATGTCTTCTTTAAAAGAAAAAAAAAAGGTTTTTTTTAATGTCTTTTGTTTTTTAACAGTACCATAGTTTTTCCCCATATCTTCCCCCTCCCAGAAAACCATCCCATATGACAAATAGTTTACTAATTTCAGACAAAAAAGGGAAAAATGAGCATAACTCATCAGTACATTGAAAAAGTCTAAAAAGTATGTGGCATGTGTGATACTTGTGAATTACCCATTTCTGCAAAGGGGGTGGGTTTAGGAATATATTCTCTTATTTCTTCTTTTAAGCCATACTTGTTCTTTATAAGTTTGCAACATTCACTTTTGATTTTTGTGGGGTTTTTTTCACTTACATCGTTGTAGTCTTTGTATTTTGTTTGCTCGAATGCTTACTTCACTCTGTCAGTTCATGCTTCTCTATATTTGTCACATTATTTCTTATAGCGTGGTAATATTCCATTATTTTCATGTACCACAGTTTGTTTAACCATTTGATGACCATCTACTGTTTCCATTTCTTTGCCGTCACAAAAAGTTCTGCTGTAAATATTTTTCTGTGTTTGGGGACTTTCTTTCTATCAGTGACCTCTTTGGGTTGTAGCCTAACAATAGCATCTCAGGGTAAGAGTGTGTTGGCATTTCAGTCAGTTTCTTTGCGTGATCCCAAATTACTTTCCAAAATGGTGCTACTGATTCACTGCAGCTTTACCAGCAGTGCGTCTGTGTCCCTGTCTTCCTACAACCCTTCCATCGATATTTATGCCAGTCTTGTTTTTGTCGTTGGTAATTTGTGCAGGGTGTTGAGGTGACGCTTTAGGCTTGTGTTACTTTGCATTTCTCTTACTATTAGAACATTCTTTTTATGTGACTTTTTAAATTTTTATTTTGTTGATATTCTTTTACCACTTTTGTATGATGGCTTTTTTCTTGTATAATGTATTGCATTCTAATTAAGGAAGTTAGGAGGACTCAGTTATACTGTTGATTCTATTATTTATTGATCTTAAACTTTTATTTTCCAGCATTTTAGTTTCTCTAAGCAGAAACTGGAGCTAATTCTTGCTGCCTTGGTACTTTATGATGATTGTAGTATGTTTTGAAAAGACATTTGGAGGAAAGCTGTATATAACAGTATGAAGTTCAGAAAAGAAGCACTTCTCAGCTAGAGTGATTGATTCAGATAAAAATGACCAAATAAAAATAAAATTGTTTTTCTGTATGCCTCAGATCTCTATATTTCTGAAATGCACCATTCCCTGGAGCTGCTGAAACTGCATTATAGTGCTGTTTAACTTTGAGTTGTTGATTTGTTGGTTTCTAAATATGCTGTTAAAAAAACTGGAAGCAGCACTGTACAGTGGACAGCTCTTAATCTGTAATCGGAGTCTGGAGTTCAAGAACCAGCCTGCCACTCTGCACTTCTCCTTTTTGCCCTTTAGATTCCTAATCTCTCAAATCAGTGGTTTCCAAGCTACTTTTTAGCTATAAACCCATGATCTTTTATCTCATTAATATAGTACTTTTTTTTCTAGGATGCAGATCACAACCTATTTGTGCCTTTGTGTGTCCTGTATTTCTCTTGTCCATCTCTTCTCATAAATTTTCCAAAGAGAATCCAAACAACATCCTTGGCAACTTCCTCTAGGGCTCTTGATATTCTGTACATACCAGTGAAGCACAAGGGTTATTTGGATATTGCCACTTGACTGTCCTTTTCTTTTCATACATTTCTCTAACATCTTTTATGCCACTTTCGTAAGTCTTCATTTTTAACATATTGCAACCTTCTTATGCCCACTTTTCTGATGTTCTTGGAAAGTCTCTCAACTTTGACTCCTCAGAGACTTAGTAACCCATGATTCAGATTCATACAACATCATTGGAAGAATATTACAGTTTGAAAAGATGGGCCATTTTCCCAAGGAATAACCTGGGGTCATTAAAGTACTACACAATTTTCCAAATATGGTTCAGCTTACTCTCTTCCTCCTGTTCAACTTTCGGTAAATGAATCTTTTAAGTCTTCCCTCCTAGTTCTTACTGTGTAACAGACACTGTTCTAAGTGCTAGAGATAGCAGTAAAGGATTGAGGACAGTCCTGCCTCAAGGAATTACATTCTAGTAAGGGAGACCACATGTACATAAATAGGTATATGTAAGATGCCTATTTAGTAGACACAGGGTGACCCTAGGGAGAAAGTCATGAGGAAGTAGCCTTTGAGCTGAGTGTTTGAAAGAAGCCAGGAATTCTAAGATGTATATTATGTGAGAGAGCATTCCAGGGATGGGGTTGGGAGACAGCCAGCCAGTGCAAAAGTACAAAGATAGGAAATGGAACATGTGTGAGCAGTAGGAAAGACAGGAAAAGGCCAAATTGTGAGGAGCTTAAGTGAATAGTGTCCATTTTATTTATCCATGAAAGTATTGTCTTGAGGTATATGTAATAACAGACTCATTCTGACTAGCTCTCTCTGTATAAAAAAAGTAAAAGATATTCACTCCCTTCGTAGTCTGGCTTCACAGCACTGCACTGTATTGTTTTCTGTTCACCTTTAGTTCCAGTGAAACTGGCATATTTGCTGTTCTTTTCACATAACATTCTTTCTCTCATCTTTTTTCCCCTTGGGACTGTCCTCCATTCATGTAATGTATTTCCTTCTTTCTTCTACCTCTAGGTATAGTCTTTCATATTTGAGTCACATCCATTTTGAATTTATTGTATAGTGCAAGATGTCTAACCATAATTTCTACCAGACTGCCTGATTAATGGTTTTCCAGTAATTCATATGAAATAAAGTTCTTTCCTAGGTATTTTTGTGTTTTCATGTTTATCTAACACTGGGTTATTGAGTTATTTCTGATTCTTTGTTACCTAATGTATATTCCACTCATCTTTTTTATTTTTTAACCAGTACCAGATAATTTTGATGATTGCTGTTCTGTAGTATAGTTTGAGGTCTGAAAGTGCTATACCACCTTTAATCCTGTATTTTAAAATTATTTCCCTTGATACTCTAGATTTTTATATTATTCCTGGTGAATTTTGTTCTTATTTGACTAGCTTTTAAAAATATTCCTTTGTTTAATTTAGCACTAAATCTGTAAATTAATTTTGGTAATACTCCCATTGTTTTTATGTTAATATGGCCCAGTCATGAGCCACATATATCCCTCCATCTATTCTTTTATTCCTCCATCTATTCTAGTTTTTTATTTCTCTAAGGAACATTTTGTAATTGGATCTCTATAGTCTACTTTGGTAAAGTGATTCCCAGGTATTTTATGCATTTTGTGGAATTCCATTTCTGTTTATGGCCTCCTGAATTTTGTTGTTGCTATATAGGAGTGGTTGATTTTGGTAGATACTATACAGATTTAAAAATTTTTTTCATCATGTAAACTTTTAGAACTCTGATATCTGCTCAGATACCTGCCATATCTTTCTTTCAACATCATCTTGTTTCAATTCCCCAATCTCTATTTTCCTTCTCAACAATACAGAAAATATTTAAATTTGTACAGAAGGAACATGAGAAACATTCCAGAGGTGAAGAAAAGTGGCTGAATTAAATTAGGCCAGGTTTTCTGTCACTCGTCTCTCACCATCCCTCTCAGAACTTTTCTCACAATTTCCATATTAATAGATTACTCTAAAGAGTATTTTAAGAAGTATTACAATAGATTTGTTCCTTGTTGCCCCTTTATAAAACCTTGCTTGTTATTTATTAGGTTTTTTTCTTAAAAATACATGACAATATAGGTGATTTTAATCAAAACTCATTTGACTTTTGGGGTGGCTAGGTGGCACAGTGAATAGAGCACCAGCCCTGGACTCAGGAGGACCTGAGTTCAAATCCAACCTCAGACACTTAACACTTACGTAGCCATATGACCTTGGGCAAATAACTTAACCCCCAATTGCCCTGCCTTCCCCCCTGCAAAAAAAAAAAGGAATAATAAAGGATATCCCTAGCCATTTTAGGGGCATGTTAGAAATGACTGTGTGTATCAGCAAGCCCCCTAGCATACCCAGGATGGCTGCTAGCACAGGTTCTTAGATCTGCTCTTCTAAAGGAAAGCAACTCAAAATGGGTTAACAGTCTCATTTTAATCAAACATATATCATTTACCTAGTTCAGGGGGAAAAGTCACCACCCTGAACTTCAGAGAATGCAAACATAAGTTACAAATACAAGTTAACAAACAAACAGAAAAACAGATCAGCAGATGGCTTTCAGCGTCTGACCATTACATCAGTTACCTATTCAGTTACCAGAGAGGGAAACACCAGCATCTGGGTTTTTCAAAGCCAGGGGACTCAACAGCTTCCCAGAGTCTCATCTGGCCAAATCACACAACTGTTCTCAAAGTGAGCCCCAAACCAAAACCTCATATCAGGATGTATATATAGCCTTCTCCTGGCTCGGAGGATGTCACAGCCCTCTTGACCCATTGCCCAATCACAAAGTTACAAGGTGGGGGTATTCCGGAAAAACAAGCCTCCCACCACAGGCTCCACATGACCACATTCAGCCTATTAGGGGGCAGAGTATACTTTCAAATCTGGGAAGGTTCTCAGAGTCAAGTAGCCACTTTAGCAAAGGGCCTAGGGACAGGGAAGATCTTCAGATTCCCATAACACTGTGAATAGTATCCTTTATTAAATATACAAAATTAGACGCTAACTATAAGAGAGAACTTTGGGTTATGTATTTCCTTAAATACAGAGTGTCCCAGAGGTCTTAGTCTGTTAAGACTACTAAACTTAAAACCTCAGTAAGAATTTGGGGACATCCTTTATTTAGAATTTGACAACAAAATCAGCTGAGAATTTCTACTTTATTCTGTCTTTAAGGGTGTTTCTTTATTCTCTTTTTCCTAGATGTAATGGGAATTTGAAGATCTTCCCTGCCCCTTAATAGACCTGGGGGGAGTTTGAAGACCTCCCCTGCTTTGAAAAGTAAACTCTGCCCCCTGATAGGCTAAATGTAATCACATGGAGCCTGTGGTGGGAGGAGTTTGCTGAAGGGAAGCAGAGCCCACAGGAAGCTGATCAGAGCCAGAGAGATGATGAGAGAGAGAAAGAAGGTTGAGGCAAGGAGATAGAGAGGTTTGTGAGTAAATATTGATCTTATATTGGTTTGTGGGAAGGCTGAAGGATGCTGTGGCTCTCAGTGTTATTATGGCTTCTGAATATCTTTTGGTACTATGATGGAATCATCTTAGTGGTTTGGGGATTAGGTTTTGTGGTGTCTGAATAAATGCTTCAGTTCTACCCTATGTCTAAAGAGTTTGGTATATTTTGCAATCGATATGTATAGTCACAGTCTTTATTGTGATCATGGGTGCTGTAAATTATTTTACTGGTGCTACACCAGATTTGGTAACTAAGTCCACATTTACTCTATATAATTCATGATTTATAAAAAAAATCCTATCTCTTTTCAACCTTCACCATTACAGACTAGAGTTCTAATCTGGCCTTATGTCAGGATTTTACCTTATTGGGCCTTATTGCTGTTCTTCACATATGATATTCTGTCTTACTGCCTTTCTGCCCTCTTGCTTATAGTTCACTGTCTTTTCATCTCTACCTTAGATTTCCCAGCTTCCTTCAAAGATCATCCATCTCAAGTACCAACTCCTAAGAATCTTGTCCTTTTCCTCCCAGATGCTAGTACTTTTTTCTCCTCCCAACCCCACATTACTCCATTTTGATTTTGTTGATGTTTTCCTCTGAAAGAATCTAAGTTCCTTGAGACTGGAACAGTTTGATTTCTGTTTTTTTTTATCCCTAGCACCTAGAATATAGTGGGTACTAAAGAAATCTTGGTTCATTGACTGATTTGATATTATCCCCTTAATTATTTTAATTGGCTTCACTTCCAAAATATATTTGAAGTGTAGACCAAAACCATACACTGTATGGCTGGTGCTAATGTACTGTGGTTTTGTTTGTACAAGGATAAGATTTCTCCTTCGCTTCTGATACCTTTGATGATACCAGACCTTCTTGAATTCATGTTTTCAGGAAATGGTTTATTGTAATCACTCCTAAGGCCCTTCCTGGATTGAAATTGAGAAGTAATAAAAGGGCTATATTAACGTTAGCTACTGAGGTTTAGAATTACAAAGCATGTTGCTTATATGAGCCCTGTTAGGTAGTTAGTGAGCTATCAAAATTTTTTCTAATACGCTACACATTTTTCAAACACTTTACATGTGTCATACCAGTAAAGCAGTTGCTACAAATTATCGTGAGTGGTTTAAATTGGTCCATTAATGTAGTGGACTATACAGTTGTTGGGTTTTTTTTTTAATTTTATTGTGAATTTAATCATCAGCAAATATTTCAACACATGAAGAAAAACAAGAGGATTATATAAGGAACTGACTTTTTGTTACAGTTTATTAAGGTACTAAGTTTAATAAGGTAATGAATTTATGTTCCTCATGTATTTTTGCTTTCTTCTGTGCTTTTTAAATGAATGTTTTATTGATGCCTTTTTCCCATGTCTGTCACTATCCAGTAAACTTAGCCAGAATTCATTGTATAAAATTGTCTATGCTGTTTCACAGTGCTTAAGTATTTTTGTCTTTGGAAGATTATTTATGGTATTATTAAAACATAAGGACAAAAAAGATGTGTTTAGATTTAAAGCACCAGATGCTACATTTACTTCAGATGCTAGTTTATAGTAGTCTTTATTTTTATATATGTAAATCCTTGCTTAGAAAGCAAAACACTTCTATAAGGGGTGTTGAGCTCTCTTTTATCAAAAAGCCACCTCAAAGACACTTTGTTATTTATTACTTGGTACAATTTGTTGGTGGATATTTAATCTTAATTTAAGGTATATTGATAAGGTTGTTTAATGCTAGATGAAGCAGTGTTGAAGTCATTTGGTTTGGGGGCAAGTGAATGTGTGTAAATCATTCAGAACCTAGGGTAAACTCTTTCCTTGAAGACTTGGAGGAGTCTCCAGATGCCACTCTACTATGCCATCCCTGTGACGCTTTCTGTTTTGTTTCTTACTTTTAAAAAATGTATGTTACGTAGATTTAAAATTATTTCCCTGCTACCAGAAAAATTAGAAAGGGGAAAAGGGGCACAAATCAAAGCTTACTTTTTCTTCATTTTCTTTTCTGAAGTGGGCTTATATGTTAAATCGGTAGAATCAGTTTTGGAAAGAACATTTGCACATAGAGAACTGTGTTAACATTGAGGCCTTCCATTTACTATCTGTATGACTTTAGACAAGTCATTTCACCTCAGCCTTAGTTTTTCTGTGTGTTATAAGAGAATAGTAACATTTCCTTCCTACCTCATAGCCTGGTTCTGTTTCTTGAGGATCAGATGAAATAATATAAGCAAAGTATTATAAAAAGTTGTTTTTTTTTTAACAGATGACACATAAAATATTCTGCCTACTCTTTCATCCAAATCATTCTGTTTGCACTTTTATCCAAATTATTAAAAATGGCATAGGAGACTTCCATTTTGTTATTTCACTCTACCCTTTGGGTTCAGCCATTCAGATGCATCTAAATGGATTATCATCTAATCCACATTTTTCTATGGGAATAGCATGAGAGACTTTCAAATTACTTTTTCTAAAATATATGCAAATTTTATTTACAATATTCTGATCTCTTCCAATTTAGTATGGGGGGGGTTTAGTCTGACTAGAACTGGTCTTGAGGAATCCATGTTCTTCCTTTGTTATTACCATATTTTTTTTAAAAAGTTTTTATTGAAAGCTTCTGTTTATTGTAAGCATCACCATAATTTTCGCAAATACCCCTTTCCATTCTCTCAGAAAATCATCCCATATGAAAAGTAATATTTTTCAGAGAGGAAAAAAATAATCAGTACAACTGATAGATAAATTGAGAAAGTATGAAAAATACGTGCAACCTGTAACACCTGAAGATCTTCCCCCTTCATGAAGAGTGAGTTGGGAGTGACTTTTCCTATCTCTTCTTTCGAGTCCAGCTTATTCTTTATAATTTTGTTACATTAATTTTTGATTTTTTGGTTTGTGGTTCCTTCTATTCATGCTGTTGTAGTTACTGTGTATGTTGTTTTCTTGACTGCTCACTTCACTCTGCATCAGTTCAATAGATTTTTATCTGCCTCTCTGTATTTCACTGCTTCTTCTTGTGCGCTAACCAACACTTATACATTCTGAAATTTTGCAGGATTCAAAGCCAAGCACACCAGCAATTTACAGGTTCTGTTTGCTTTCCTTTTGGGGAAAATTGGGACATGTGTCTTTTTCCATTTCAGTAGTACTACTTCCATTCTTCTTGAGCTTTCAAAGGTCACTTACTAGAAGTGAACAATCATTTAAGTTCTTTCAGTGTTCTGGGACCCAGTTTATCTGCCTCTGATGACTACAGCTCATCAAACTTCTAGTTGTCTGAACTTGGTTAGCAGTCCCCTAGTTAACCTTTTTGCTCTGTCTCTTCCAGTTCAAATATCACTATTTTTGGCTGGGAAAAAGCAGGAATTACTTATCCTTACCTTCTTGCCTTTGTTCATTATTCAATCCAATAAACATGAGTAAGTGCTTACTATGTGCTAATAGTAGAATAATTCACCCTAAATTGTAATCTTAACCTTTGGATTTTAGGGTCATAGATTTAAATTGGGAAGAGGCCCTAGAGACCTTCATATTATAGGTCAATAAATAGAGGTTGGAGGGTGAAGTGACTTGCATCAGGTCACACAAATAATATCTACATGTGACAATTGCAGTGTTCTTAACCACTCTACCATGCTGCTTTCAATCTCTTTACTCTACTTTTATTGTGTTTAGTCTTCATGCCAGCTTCAATGAATTCTGTGCTTCCAGCATTCCTGACTCTACTCTTAAAGGATTGTTCTAAGCCTTGATTGTGTGTGTGTGTGTGTGAGAGAGAGAGAGAGTGTGTGTGAATGTGTGTTCCTGCTTCATTATTTGTCTTTGCTCTTGGTTTCTATGCATGGCTATAAAAAATCTTGAGTAGGGATTATGGCGTGTTACATTTTGTCAAGAAGAGCTCTGTCCCAATTACATCTACCTAGCTGCCCTGACCTTCATCAGTTCTAACAACACAATAGTATTCCATCATATTCATTGTCATAATTTGTTCAGCCATTCCACAACTGCTGGCACCCTATCAGTTTCCAGCTCTTTGCTTATGCAAAAATAGCTGCTAGAAATATTTTTTTGGTACATATGGTTCCTTTTCCTCTTGTTGAGTGTATAGAATTTTGCCAGGATATAACCATAAGCAATGTGGGATTTTTGTCGTTTTTCTTTTGGAATTCAGTTTCCAAGCCTCAGACTAAATTGTAAACATCTGAAGGCCTTTGAACCCTGGTAATCCACAGCTGTAACAGGTGCTGGGAGGGCTATCATGCCTTTGGACACTAAGCCTGTCAGGTGCCTAGTTTCTGCACTGTGGGCATAGGCAATCAGGTACTGTGCACATGGGCTATGGGGGGGGAGGGCTCTCCAAGTTGAGCCAATCAGATGCCAAGTAAAACCTTTTATAAGTTGGAAGCTTGCTATCACCTTGGCACTCATCACTCCTGAAAACGCTTGATGTCCTGGGCAGATTCTGGGTAGCTGTTGTTAAGCATATAATTTCTTCTCCCTTTCCCCCCCCCCATCTCCAGCCCCCACCCCCCCAGCTATAAATGTGAACCTAGAGGAAGAAAATGAGCCTTGAGCACTCAGCATTGAAGAAGGGTTAGACTCACTTAGGGGCAGAGACTTGGAGCAGCAATAGAGACCTCCCTGTTGTGAGCTGAAAGGTAGAGACCTGCCCAAGAAAGAGGATTAGCTTAAGCCCCTTTATCAAGGAGCCTCCAGGTTATGAAAGTGCATTAAGATGGCAGTGCTGGTAATGTGTGTAAATATTGCTGTTGCCCTGTTAAGCTTTGTTTTCCTGGAGGCAGAAGCTGCCAGAGCTTGCTGTCAGACATGAGCAGGGAGAGCTTGGAGTGGAGCAATCCTTTTCTCTATGAGCTGAGACAAGGAACAGAAGCAGAGAGGTGCCTGCATGTGAGCCCTGACAGAAGCCAAGGTTGGCCCAAAGTTGAGGAGCCATGGAGCTCAGAAGTCAACTTGAGGCAAAGTGAAAACTTTGTATCAAGGCAGGGGCAGTAAGAGTGCCAGGTGGGAGCTTGCAACAGCGGGAAGAGAAGGATACACCCTCAAGAAGACTTTTAATATTTGGAAACTCTTTTGGTTGAATGAATTATAACCTATTGTTAGCTAGAGGTGGAAGGTGTTTGTGTTCTCTGCTACCCCTGGGAATGTGTTGTTCTAAGGTTCCCTGGCCTGGGACCCCCTGATTGTATAAAGAATGTGTAAGGTGGGGCGTATGCTATGCTATGTTATGTACTGAATGCAGTGATATATGCTGTGTGCCATGTTACATACTGAGTGTTATGTTAATATACTGAATGACAGTTTTGTTTAAACATTAAACAGGTAGCTATGTGGCCACCCTGGTAATAAGTTGTTATGAATTGTGAATGCTTTAGTTTCTTGAATAAGGTTTAGTTTTGAATAGGCATGTTCATTATATCTAGCAATTAGACCCTTAAAATTATTAACAGTAGCAGCCCTCAGGTATGTTGCCTTGATTGGTGTTACACAGAAATAGGCCAAGTCCCTGTGTCCATAGCTTATATCCTCTTTTTAAAAAAACTTAGACCAGCATTTATTTACCTTTTCTAGTAGTACTGTGGTGCTTTTCTGGTTTCCAACATCTTTCACAGATCTTACTAGCTCAGAATTCGTATCTGCCAAATTTGTTTAGCATCCTAGGATGTAATTCATCCAGGTCTAGTGTTTTGAATTCATTGAGACACTGGGATGGATGATCATTTCATCCTTCTTCTTGAGTTTCTACTCTTAAAGGCAGTGAAAAAAATGAAATAAAGTAGATCATGAAATTTACTGTAAGTATTGGTTCCATCACTTTAAAAATAGGTCTTAATTGTGTAATATTAAAATTAGCAATACAATGATCTAAGACAATTCCAAGGGACTTATGATGGAAAATGTTGTCCATGTTCAGAGAAAAAAGTGTGGAATCTGAATGTCGATCTAAGCATACTATTTTCTCCCCCTTTTTTTTCCTCCTTGTGGTTTTTCCCTTTTGTTTTAATTCTTTCACAACATGACTAATGTGGAAATATGTTTAAAATGATCGCGCGCGCGCGCGCGCGTGTGTGTGTGTGTGTGTGTGTGTGTGTGTGTGTGTGTGTATAGCCTATATCAGATTGCATGCCATCTTGGGGAGAGTGGAGGGGAGTGAGGAAGAAAAAAAATGGAACTCAAAATTTTGTAAAAGTGAATGTTGAAAACTATTTTTGCATGTAATTGGGGGGAAAATAAAATAGTATTAAATGGGAGGGGAAAAAAAGGAAAAAAAAATAACAGAGTTGTAGCCTGTGCAGATGAGGACTTGGAAGCTAGATGTGCTGATATTTTGAAGAAAATGATCAAAGAGCCTGGAGTTACCGGTCTACAAGTTTTTAACATGGATGAAACAAGCTTATTCTGGTAAGGGATGCCTTCAGAATTTACATTGCTAAGAAAGAAAAAATTCAGTATAGATTTAAGTTTTTAAGGATCACCTGAAACTTTTATTGGGAGATAATGCAAAAGGAAATTTAAAATTAAAACCAATACTTAGTTATTTATTTGTCTTGAAATCCTCATTCTCTGAGAAGCTAAAACCATCAGTCACCTTATTTCCAGTCAGATAAGAAAACTTGGGTGACTTGCCCAGAGCACTGAGGTTAAATGACCTGCCCAGGGTTTTATAGTCAGTGTGTGTCAAAGGTAGGACTTGAACTCAGGTTATCCTAGCTCCAAAAGCTATTTTTGAAGACAGATTTTCACTGAAAAATATTGTGTGCAACAACATTTCATGTAAAGCATTACTGATTTAAGATAATGCCCCAAGCTGTCCAACTATCCAAAAGTTCATTGTTCAAGTATATAAAAGTAAGTTTTTTTTGGGGGGGGGATCACAAAATACCTCTTTTTTGCAGCCCATGGTCTAAGGTATCAGTGCAGCATGTAAGGTCTGTCTTAAAAAAAAGCAAACACCTTTTGGATAGAAAATTACTAAAACTACAGTCAGTGATGCAATTTCTTTAGCTGACTTCTGGAAAAATTATAACATCAAGATTCATTCAAGAATATTTTCCATGCTTGACAACTAACAAGCAATATGAGCACAGTTTGGAGTTGTATTTTGCTATATGGTGCTTTAAAGGTTTTCTCACAAAAGCAGACTGTTAAACAAGGAATAACAGACAGTGGAAGAAAGTATTAAGTGGAGAACTGAAAACTAAAAAGTAATGTTTGGGAATTGCTTTATTTGCACTAAGAATCAACTGATGATAATCATTTAGATCAACACTGAGTATTTGAAAAAGCCATTATGTAATAGTAATATGCAAATGAAGGGATTCGCTTTAAAAGAATATGACTATATTTGTTGAGCAGTAGATGTTGAGAAGCAAAAATTATGAATGCTGACTCTAAATTAAAGCATGCACATTTGTAGATGCGTATTGTCAGTGTAGATTTAACTTCAGAGGCAGCTAGGTGGCGCAGTGAATGGAGCACTGGCCCTGGAGTCAGGAGGACCTGAGTTCAAATGTGGCTTCAGACACTTAACTTAATGAATCAGGTGTTTGGAATTAGCCAAGTCCTTCTCACTTGTTATACAAATTCTCTTTTCTAAAATGTATAAAGTAGCTTATTTTCTAGAGTTGGGTCAGTCAAATAACTAACTACCCTTTAATAATTATTTTTGCATTTGCAATCCACAGAATTCCAAGATATATAGTCAAACCTATACTCATTGGAAAATAAGTTTTTCACCATTAAAATCTCTCCCCTGTTCTTTGTAATTAATATATTCTCAAAGAGATAATACAGTAATGACCGACTCATTTTATACATTGGAAATTCACATTATTGTTGGATGTGGCGGCACATGTTTGTAGTCCCTGCCAGTAGGGAGGCAGAGGCTGGTAAATTGCTTAAGCTTGGGAATTCTGAGCTATAGTAAGGCAAAAGTCAGTAATCTGATGTCTATATTAAGTCCAGCATCATCAGCATGGTGGGTTCTTGAGAGTGGGCAGCTAACAGGCTGCTTAAAGAGGGATGAATTGGCCTAGGTCAGAAACAGTAGATCAGAGCTTATATGCCATTCAATGATGGGATCACACCTTTGAGTGACAGCTGCTTCTCTATCCTGAGAGAGATAGGGAGACTCAGTCTTTAAAAAGGAAAGAAAATTTGTTATTTCCCTTTCTGACCCATGTTGTGTACTAGCTTACCCCATTCCCACTGAAAGTTTTAGTCTATCCATTTTCAGTTTTCTATATGGATTTATATGAACAGTTTATAAAGTAGTAAAAATGATTATAGTCTTGTGTTATGTGATATATAAGTTGTACATGGTAATCCACCATTCATCCATTACTCATCTCATTACGTGTCATCTTAAATGTTAGGTATCCCACACTTGTCCAAATGTGACAAACTATGTCATAGATAATGTGTAAAGTGCTCTTTTATTATGTTTTATCTTGAATATTGAGTTCCACTTTTTGTTGGTTCAATTTTTGTAATATCTCTTTCTGTACTATTTGTATCACAAATGTGATACAATACTTGTGAGTTTATTGATCATTCATAATAATAGTAATAATCATATCATATCCACCGTAATAGCTATTCCCATCTTCCTTCTTCCCTCCTATATATCCTACCTCCCTACCAAAAAAAAAATACCTTTACCATCCTTTTTTTACTTTTTTTTTTTTTAAGTGTTATTCAGTCTGGTTTTTATGTTGTAATTATTTCCTGTTGTGGTCCCCTGTTTCCACTGAACCCTCTCTTGTAATAAAAAGAAAATTGAAAATGAGCAGTGAAATAACTGACAGTGTACAAAATATTCTACTCCCATCATTCCCCCAGCTCCCTTCTGAGAGGAAAGAAGTGTGTATTTCATCATTTGTTTTGTATGACCAAGATTGCTTTTTAAAATAATCTTAAAAGATAGTCATTCTCATTGACATTTTTGAATACTTCTGAGTCATCCATGCCCCTCAACAGAAGAAGATGAGAGCCAGATGGTTATATTTTAGTTCTCTGTAGAGAATTAAGGAGAGAGGCCAGTGAGATGTTGCTAAACCCAAGTTCAGTGTAACTATTACTTGAACCAGATATTTAATCGTGGGACAAGAAAACACTGGGGGAGTGGGACTGGGAGGAGTGGACCTTTGATTTCACTGGTATTGGAAACTCTGCCTGTGCTACTGTGTCTGCTGTGTTATATAAAGTCTGGGAGCCTCAGCATTGAAAGGTTGAGTGACTTGCTGAGGGATTACTAAGCCTAGCTCATGTCTTATTGACCTGGAGACTGACAATCCACTATACTATCTTGCCTCTTTCAAGATAATTAATAAACTTTTTGGTAACTGATTAGAAGTGAGAAAAGAGATAAAGTTGAGAATCAGGCTTTCTGTTTGAAAAGCAGGAGGGTGGAGAGCAGCCATAGATACTTTTAATTTTCCTGATTATTTTTGCTGCTGACTCATTCTCAGGGGTCTCTGTCAGAGATAGAGACTTAAACTAGTCTTAAACTAATCAGACTAGTCATGTGTAGTCCCGTGGTCTCAAATTCAAGTTGCTAATGGATCTCTACACTGCATATTGACTTAGAACACCACAAAATAACATTATCTGTGTTGTATTATATTTTTATTTTGTTAAACATTTCTTAGTTTCATTTTAATCTGATTTGGTCAGCTCTGGGAGCAGGGGTGGGGAGGGAGTTTTCCATTTTTGGTAAACATTTTTTTGCCTTCTGTGAGCCAGGCACTATGCTAATAAGCACTGGAGATACAAATAATAAAAAGACAAATCCCTGCCTTCAAGGAGCTTACAGTCTAACAGAGGAAGACACAGAAAGAAGGTAGAAGTGGGATCCCCAGTACCAGTGGAACTGCAGCCAGAAATTTGAGTTACTTTGAAAAGTCTGGGTCCTAAACTTTATAAAGGAAAGCTTTAGGAAGAATTTAGTGCTTCACCCTCCAGCCCTCCAATCAGAGGAGAGAAGGCTGAGGGAGTTGGGAAAGTGTAGAATATCCATACCAGGGTTAAAAGGTATGATGATTTCAGATAGTTAGCTTATCTTGGGAGGTATGTGCTGTTCCTTGGAGTTTGAACAAGTCCATCCTGCCTGTGGAAAGTGGACATTTTGATGCTTCTAATGTAGTCCACTCCCTTAATTTTTCCTTTGTAAAATGACTAAGTGTAACCAGATCAGAGCTTCTCAAAAATATATTTAGTTTACCTCTGGGAGTCCCTCAGGCCCTATTTGGGAGTTTATGAGGTCAAAACTATTTTAATAATACTATGTCTATTAAAATATTCCTTCTATTTCTAACTACATATCAGAATGAGGCTGAGTTTTTTTCATATAATAATAACCGACGTTTATATAGCATTTACTGTGTGCCCAGGCACTATGCTAAGCGCTTTGCAATTGCTATTATTATCCCCATTTTACATATATTTCAACCAAAACAATATATCACAATAGTTTATATGCAGCAGCAGATATGATGTGGTGGATATTGATAGATACAACGAGATACACTGGTAAATGTTTAACAACTGGCTCTCGAGGAAAAACAAAATACTCAATCTGCATTTTCTCTACATTCTTAAATCTAGACGATTGAATAAAATAGCAAATAAAGCCCTGATTTATGGGGTTTCTGATTTCCATGTTATATATAAATGCTCATACTGAAAAAGCCAGATTGAGTTGGTTCAGCATATCCCTTAATATAATCCCACATTAAAACTCCCTAGAGTCCTCAGTAATTTTAAGATAATGGGACCTGAGACAAAAGTTTGCTTACTGCTGAACTCAGTGGCCCCTTAAGTTCCCTTCTAACTCTAAAAAGCATGTTTTCCAATAATATTTTATCATTTACCATTAGGCACCTAGGTGGCTCAGTGGATAGAGCACTGGGCCTGAAATCAGGAATAATTTAGTTCATATCTTGCCTTAGATATGTCCTACCTTTCTGTCCCTGGACAAGTCATTTAACTTCTGTTTACCTTAGTTTCTTCAGCTGTAAAATGAGGCCTGTAACTACTTCCCAGAGTTGTATTGAGGAAAAGATGAGTTTATGGCACGTAATAGGCACTTAATAAACGCTTGCTTCCTTCCCCTACCATCTGGAAGAATTTTAGCATATCTAAATAAGAATAAATCTGTTTAGCATCTACAAATAACATTTGAATATTCTTGTATCACATATTTCCCCAGTATTTATAGTTTGATACCTTTTTAGAATTGTTTCTTCTGTCCTACATCTTTTCAGGTTATGTACATATGGCAGTCCCAGTCGACCTCTTTGGAAACTTACATTCCTTAAGATATTTTTTTAAAAATCAAATTTGTGTGCTTATAGCTCTAATCTTCAAAGTGGAATATTAGAAGTATAGAACAGACTTAATAGAGAAAACTGAAAGAGAGAAGGTTTGAAACAGCTGTTGTAATCAGAGCCAAAAAATCCACTGAGACTTTTTGCTTATTTTCATCCTTCTCTCCTTAACAGTTGTTATACTTCCCACATTTCCAGTCTTTCTCCTTAATAGTGCACTTAGTCACCAAGGAGAAGCATCATCTTTTCGTCACTTGGGTGGTATATTGGATAAAACACTGGACCTAGAAGACCTGAATTCAAATCTGTCCTTAGATACTTCCTAGGTGTGTGACTCTTGAGCAAGTTGATTAATCTATCTAAGCATCAGTTTCCTCATCTATAAAATGGAGTCCTAATAGCACCCACCTTGTAGGATTGTTGTGAGGATAAAATGAAATGTTTGTCAAGTGCTAGCTATGGTTATTCATTAGTGACTAGCAAAGGAAAAGAAAGGGATACTTTAAAAGGATACTGAGGTATAGAGAATAGGCAGCTCATGACTTTTATTTTCTCAGTAAAGAAGGTAGTATGGGTTGCTTTCTTTTTTAAAATTTCGATGTATTTATTTACTTTTAGTTTACAACATTCAGTTCTTCAATCCCTTGAGTTTCAGATTTTCTCCCACTCCCTCTCCTCCTCCCTCCCTCCTCTCCTCATGGCAGCATGCAATCCAATATAGGATCTACAAATACCGTGTAGTGTGGGTTTCTGCTGAGCAAAGGTACAGCTTCCTCATTTGTTTTAACTTTGTAGGATCATAGATTTGGAGCTGGAAGCTACCATAGAATCCAACCCCTTCATTTTATAAAAGCTGAGACGGGGAGGTTAAGTGACTTGTTCAGGGTCACTTAGCTCTTAATTGTCTGTAGTAGAACTTCAACTCTTTTCTTCATGACTTCAGGCCCAGTCCTCTATGTTTTTTGCCACTTAGTTCTTATTTTCCCTTTCCTGTTGAGAATGCCATCATCTTTGTGTTGACGTGCAAGCAAGATTTCCATTCCCATGTAAATCTAAAGGAGATACATTTTTTTGAGCTAAAACTACTGTTTAAAAGTTTTTGGACCTCAGTGTAAGGGCTAAGGTAATTATCATTTTTCAGAATCTGTGCAAATGACAAGCTTCCAACTAAATTTCAATTGGAAGTGGATTAATCTTTAGTGCAAAGTGACATACTAAAGGTGAATATCAAGAGAAAAATCTAATAGAACTCTATAAATGCTTTCCAAGTGATGGATATGCTTAATTGAAATCATGTACTTGTGGATTGATATCAATATTTGGCAGTACTTATGTCTATGATAAAACATTTTCGAAGATTAAATACTTAAAATTTCACTACAGATTAGTATTAACAGATAGACATTTGCAGTTGATTTTGATGATAGAGAACACTAACTTTGAACTTGTTAAGTGAAATGTTATACTCTAAAAAAAGAAGTCCATCTTTCTCACTATTAGACCTGTATTTTTTTCTTTATTCAGTTATTTTATTTTGAACATAAAAAAATTTGCGGGTTTATTTTCTCTTTGTCATGTAAGTACCTATATGATATCTTTGATTTTAAAAGCCTTTTGGCCTGTAGAGCCTGAAATATTTATTATCTGGCTCATTATTGAAAATGTTTGCTTACCCCTGATTTAAGTAGATAAGTCCTAAGGAGTTATCTGAAACAATATAGGTTTATTGACCTACCTGGACCCACAGAACTGATTAAGTGTAAGAGCTTTGATTTGCCCCTCAGTCTTCAGGACTCCCATTCAGTCCCTCAGTGTATGCGTCCCTGACTGGCTCAGAACAGAAATAATGAATGAATTGGGAGATAGTTATACCATCTCCAAGTCCAAAAATAATTGTATCTTAGATCAGGGTTACTGTCATTGATGAATGTATAATTTAAAATCAGGAAGAGTAAACATAGAGGGTTCAAAGTTCATACTGATGCAAAGTGAAATGAGATTTTTGTTTAGTCCTGTCCTGTGTTCAGTTTTGGCTACCATTATTTTTGGAGTTGGAGGGCTATGGAAAGCAAGAAAAAGAAGAGAAAAAAATGCAGGATATGGCAGTGGGATACTTAAGAATCTTTTGGAACCACTCAGAGGTGAGGGAGCAGCTCTAAAGCTACTTAGCATCTAAAAGAAAAATTACCAGCACTTATAGGCCCACAGGATGAGTTTTTGGTTTGGAGGTTTTTTGGGGGGAGGGGGTTGGGAGTGACATAAAAGCTTAGTCTCTTGATTTCCTTTGACTTCATTCTTCTCTATTCAGTCTCACTCTGGTGTGAATGCTGTTAGTATACCATCACCAAAAGAATCCCCATTTGTTTAGGGGTACCTGGGACATGACTCAAAGAATTCTAAGCAATCATTCCTTCAGGTGTTCCTCCTTCCTCATCTTGCTTCCATCCTCCTAACTTAAAATAAACAAACAAAATTATTACAGTATTTTTTTGTGCTGTAGTCATTTCTTCTTCCCCCCCATGTCTTCTTGCCCTTTGTTTTTTTAACAAAGAATGTTTAAATAAAACCCATTGAATCATAATCTCCACATCCATTCAGATAACTGTTTACTAGATTGATCAGTGTGCCTACATGTGGTAGATGGTTAACAAACACAAGTTGATTGACTGATAATTACATTTAATCTAGAGTTCCACTCCAGGTATTATTGTAGCCTTTGAATATATTGTTCTTGTGGTTCTAGGTATGTTTGGTAATGCCTTCTAATGTTTATCATGATTTCTCATTTTTGCTATTTCTTATGGAGCTTTCTGTACCTAAGTTTGTTAAAGCATTCCCCAGTTAATGGAAGACTACTTTGTTTCCAGTATTTATTACCACCAGTATGCTGCTGTGAATATTTTGATATATAGTCCTCTAGATTTGATATATAGTCCTCTAGATTTTTAAAAGAATTTTGAAATAAACACAATGCTTTATAAAGCCCCATACTGTTTAGTGGGTCATACTAATAGTGGGTTCCTCATTTTTTTATACCATATGCCAACAGTAATTAAAAGATATGTGTATTTCTTTCAGGTGTTGGGAAATCATGTTTATTGCTACAGTTTACAGACAAGAGGTTTCAGCCAGTGCATGACCTTACTATTGGTAAGTTTCATAAATTCATAGTTTAAATAAAACTGAAGGGATGGGAAGGTGTTTGTAATCATTTAAAGGATATAGAGAGAGTTGTTGGTAACAGATCCATATTATTATGATTCTAAGATGAGTGAAATTGGGTAGGTTTCTATGGAAAAAAAATTGAATCAAATGCTTTTAAGTTCCGCTGCAGGTAAAAAGTATAAATATCCTCTACTAAAAGATTGAACGTTTGTTACCCAAAATGTTTTACAAGATGAGATGTTTAATGAAGGAAAGATATTTTTTTACCTGGCTTTGCATGAAGACACCTTCCCACCTTCCCACCTTCCCCTACCCCCAACTCTGCCACCCATTCTGCGTTTGTAAAGCTATACTTTGAGGAAGCCAAAAATCTTCCTCTCTGCATCTTCTAACTAATTATTGCTCATATTTTTCCATTCTGGGACCAAACAAAATAAACCCAATATGACTTCTTATGGCAGCTCTTAAAATATTTGAAGAAAGCTATTATGTATTTCCTGTATTTGCTCATCTTCAGACTGAACATCCTTAGGACCTAGATTTGAAATCCTGGCTTTGCTGCTTAACGACTGTGTGATCTTTGACAAATCACTCTGTTGGCCTCAGTTTCTTGTTTGTAAAATGAGAGAGAGTTGATCTTGATGCTCCTGATTTCCTGGTTACCCTCCGCTAGACTCTTTTCAGCAAAATGCTTCTTAAAATGTGATGCTCAGAAGTGAATACAGTATGTTAGATTAGTGTAGCAAGGACTATCAGTACCCTAGTTCTGGACACTGCCTCATCTCATGAAGTGTAAAACTAGATTTGCTTTTTAGGGGCTGACATAACACACTTTTGACTATGTACTTTTAGTTCACTAAAAACCCCATATCTTTTTTTTTTAGGGGGGAAGGCAAGGCAGTTGGAGTTAAGTGACTTGCCCAAGGTCACACCGCTCTTAAGAGTGTCAAGTGTCTGAGGCAGGATTTGAACTCAGGTCCTCTTGACTCCAAGACCCGTGCTCTATTCACTGAGACACCTAGCTGCTCCGGCCCCATGTCTTTTTTTTTTTTTAGTTGAACTGCGTTCTAGACATCTCTCGTCTTGTCCTTTGCAAAGTTAACTGTATTCAAATATAAGACTTTACATTATCTATCCTCACAAGATGAAGGTATATTACAAGGAACTTTACATAAATCATTGAATAGTGTAAGTTCAGAAGAGGTCAAGTTTGTAGTATGGGATTTAATTTTTAAAAAATTTAAATTGTATGATAGGCTAAGGATACAAAGGTAAAAATGAAAAACATTCTTCTCGAGGATACCTAACTTGCTGTTAGCAGGTAAGAGGATATAGCATGTTGACCGTAAATATTTTCTGGACTATGAATTTTGAGGGAGGCTCCACTTGTTACAACTTTCCAAAAGGCCAGCATATTTCTTATCTAACTCTTCATTCAATATCTAATTCAGCTTCTTTTTTAAAAACCGAATATGCCTCTTCGTAGCCATTGGAACAAAGATAATCTGCTATAGCTCGATTTAGTTCATCTTCTTGTCTCTGTGACAGCACCATTGTGGCTGTGATACCAAGTTTTCTGATACAGCAGCAGCTGCCTCCCTTCAGGAAATCAGAAAGCTTTACAATCCCTGAATCGTCAATCAAATATGCCACAGAGTGGCATCTACTGTTGGGAAAATTAGTTCTTCACAGGTGAGATCTAACTGGTAACCAGGAGACATTCAACAAGGAAGGTTCATTCCACCAATCTTTTGTCGTTTTTCTAGCTCCAACACTCCCTGGCCGTGTGATCACGGACAAACAATCTGTCTGTTCTCTCATCTGTTAACTACCTTTGTTACCATCCCCACATCCCCTCATACTATATACTGACTGCTCATGTTCTTCCTGCTTCTGGACACTTTAAAACTGGGAGGGCCGGGGGCGGGGGGAGCGTGGGGTCAGGCGGGGAATAATAACAGAGAGATGCTTTATGTCCCCAAATGTGCAGCATGGGAAAATGGCAGAGGACCCCAAACCCGAGGGCCACCACCAGTTCAGGGAGGGGGCCTCATCAGGTAGAATGGGCACCTCTCCCAATCTGGTCCCAGGCAGCTGCTGGGGGGAGCGGATGGGGGCTCTCAGCTCCCCCCCCTCCCGGCTGGGGGGAGGCGGGGATGCCAGCTCAACACCTGGGGTGGCCTGGAGCGCTGCAGCAGCGCGGGGCCGGGGCCTCCCTCGCTCCCCAGCCGCTCAGGTGGGATGGGGCAAACCCCTCCCCTCTGCCCCCTCGGGGCCCGGGGACCAGAAACCTGTTCCCCGAGCCTTCCTTCTCCTCCTCCTCCCCTCTGCCTTCCCGCAAAGTCACTGTGGGAGGGGGGGCATCTTTTCCTGCCCTCCCTGTTCCTCTGCAGTGCGGGCAGGGCCCCACTTGTTATAACTTTCAAAATTAGGGCAAACATTCACAAGTCCAAATCTTTTTCTAATACCACTATTATTTGTATCATTCCTAGATTGAAGACATGGAAATAAGATGAACCTCTGATACAAACCAAGATGTAGGCCAAATTACAAAGAAATAAATTAGGGGTTCACATAAAAGTTCCTGCCCTAGTTTAAATTCAATTTTTAAAAAATAATTAAATGTGTGAATACTTTAAAAGATATAATTGTATACATATCTGACAAAGAAAAAGATCAGGTCATTATAGTTGGTCTCAGCACTTAATTCTGAGACTCAATCTTTGGAGAAAGAAGAATGGGTGTCAGGCTAATGGTCAAGAGATATTCCAATTAGATTGTTTTGGTGGTAGAGAGTAGAAAAGCTGGGTGTCACTGGCTGCTGCAATGGGATCCAAGCTATCCGTGGTTGACCTGAAGTGTTTGGAGGATTAAAACACAGTAAAGTTGAAAGCACATAGTAGGCACTTAACAGATAGCTAGTCATAACTATTGAATGAGTGATTATTGATTAACTGATTGAAGGAACTGGGAATATTTAGCCTGAAGCAGAGAAGGCAGGGGAAGGAGCATAATAGCTATGTTAAATTAATTTCAACCATCATCTCTATACAGATGATTCTCAGATCTACTTATTTAACTCTTACTTTTCTCCTGACTTAAAATTTCCCATTTCCAACGGCCTGTTGGACATCTTGAACTGTCTCATAGACATCTTAAACTCAGTGTGTCCAAAACTGAATTCATTTTCTTTCTCCTGGGACTTCTTTTTTCTCCCTTCATAATTTCTCTATAACTGTTCAGGATAAGACGACATCTCTCATACATATCCCCTTCTCTTCTTTGACACTGCTCCCCTCATCACCTTAAGCCTGAATTATAGCAATAGCTGTCCAGTCGGTCTCCCTGCCTCATGTCTTTCTCCATTCCAGACTATCCTTTACTCAACTGTCAAACTGATATTTCTAAAGCACAATCTGGCCATATTTCCTACCCTATTCAGTAAACTCAATTGGCTCCCTGTCACCTTGAGCATCAAATACATCTTCTTTTTGGGTTTTAAAGCTCTTCATGACATGGAATCCTACCTTTCTAGTCATCTTATTCCTTTTCATGTACTTCATGATCCCAGGACACCTCTATCTCCAAATTCCATGCATTTTTTTTGGCAGTTCCTATGACTGGAATTCTTTCCTCTTTCCTGGTTTTAGCCTCCTGGCTTTTCTAGATTCCTTCAAATTTTAGCTAAAATCCTTATAAAAAAAGCATTTTGGGGGGTCCCTCTTAATGCTAATGTCTTCCCTGAGATTAGTTCCGTTTTTCCTGTGCCTACCTTGTTTGCATGTTGTCCCCCCCAATTCGATTGTAAACTCTTTGAGGACAAGTACTTTTTCCTCTTTCTTTGTATCCTCCATGCTTAGCACAGTGCTTGGGACAAAATAGGTGCTTAATGAATGATTGTTGACTTGAAGAAGGATTTGACTTGTTCATTTTGGAGTCTAGTACCAATCAAGATGGGTGAAAAAAAGATTTCGAAGAGGCAGATTTTAGCTTGAAGTCAGAAAAATCTTCCCAAAAGAGCTATACAGAAGTAGAATGGGTCTATCTTCAGAGTGAGTGCCCTCCTTGCTGAAAGTGCCTAGGCAGACTGGATGAACAAGTGCTGGACATGATTTTTGTCCACATATGCTTTGGACTAAGTGTCCTCCAGTATCTCTTCTAGCTCTAAAATTCTGTGACTGAAATACAGAGTACTTAAAAAGGTGAAATCACTAACAACTGGTGGATCATGAAAAGCCTTGTGTAGTAGGTAGGTCACATCTGATCTGTGCTTTGAAGAAAACTAGAGAAATCCTAAGAATTGGAGGTAAGGAGTGACTACATTCCAGATATGGGAAACCACCCTATAGAAAGGCATAGAAGCTGTAAATAGATTGTCATGTAAAAAGAGTAGCAAATAGTTCAGTTTGGAATGCAGAATGAATCAAGTTAAATAATATGAAGTGAGTCCAGAAAAGAAACCCATTTTTTTTTCATTATTTTCCTTGAAATTTTTTTTCAAGGAAAAAAACAGCCTTTTGTTCTTTTCAGACAAATTTTTTAGTCAGTTTTTTCCTGTCTAAATTTTTGGTAAATCACTGAATAAGAAAATTAATTTAGATAGTATACTGTCTTCCTACTTTTTAAATTTTGTTTAAGGATAGGCTTATGTCTTGGTAGACCCCTAAATGTTGTATAAATAGTAGCTATTTTGAATGGAATTTCTGTCTTGCTGGATTTCGTTGATAATATGTAGAAAAGATGATTATTTGTGTGGGTTTATTTTATATACTGTCATTTTGATAAAGTTCTCTGTGTAGAATAATAATAATATCTAACATTTCTGTAGTACCTTCTACGTGCCAGATACTGTGCTAAAGCATTTTATAATTATCATCTTAGTTGATCCTCAGAACAACACATAAGGAGGTAGGTGCTAGTACTATCCCCATTTTACGGATGAGGAAAGGGAAGCAAATAAGTGACTTGCCTAGGATCACACAGATAAACACGTATCTGAAGCTAGATTTGAACTCAGGTCTTCCTGACTGCAGTGCCCCTTCCTGCCTGTTGGTAAGTGATGAAACATTATTGGAAGATATGCATCAGGTTGAACTTATAAAAGACATGGCTAAGAGCAGCACAGAATAGGTAAACATAGGTGGGTTGGAATAATTGCCTTCTGTGTACCAGGCATTCTTCTAGGGCAAGGGTCAGCCAGCTAATCCTTTACCTGTTTTAGTACCTAGGTGAGCTAAGAATTTCTTTTACATTTTTAAACAAAGTTTTATTGTTTCTAAAAATGCAAAAAAAATATTCTTAGTTCTCCTTGGATTTGACTGTCCAGCTGTAGTTTGTTGACCCCTCTATCAGACTGAAGATACAAAGGCGGAAGGAAAGGTAAACTCCCTTTCCTTGAGATTCCATTCTACTGGGAGAGATAACATATATTTAGACAAGCAGATAAGAATACATACACAGTATGAATACAAATATAGTTTTTATGTTGGGCTCTCAAGTTTCTCTTTATAGCTATTTTGCTGAAGTTACTGTTGTCACTTTTATTTTTTTAGTTGTCTCTTGGGTTCTCTATGTAGACCATCACGTCATATGCAAATGCAACTAGAATAATAGCTAACATTTATATATCAATTTAAAGTTTGCAAAGCACTTTACAGGTAGCTTTTTATCTTATCCTCACAACCACCCTGGGAGGTAGGTGCTATTATTATCCCCACTTTACAGATGAGGAAACTGAGTCAAGCAGCAATCAAGTCACAGATTAGCAAGTATTTTAAGTCAGGATTTGAACTCAAGTCTTCCTAAAGTTTTAAGTCCTGTGCTCTATCTGCTGCACAGTAATTTTGTTTCTTTTTTTACCTCAGTTTCTTTTTCTTTCCTTAGTGCTATAGTTAACATTTCCATTATTACATCAAATAATAGTTGTAATAATGGACATCCTTGCTTCATGAAACCCTTATTTTATTGAAAATACCTCTAGTAGTTCTCCATTAAAGATAATTCTGGTTCTTGCTTCTAGATATTCCACTTAGCATATTAATGAAAGGTCCATTCATTCTTATGATTTTATTTTGCCTTTTCTACTTATCTTGATATACCATCAATGTGATTCTTTTTTTTTTTTGGAGGGGTTTATCCCCCTCCAGGGAAATTGGGGTTAAGTGATTTGCCCAAGGTCACACAGCTAGTAAGTGTTAAGTGTGGTCCTCCTGACTCCATGGCCAGTACTCTATTCACTGTGCCACCTAGCCACCTGATCAATGTGATTCTTAATTGCATAACAATAATAAGCATAGGGACTATCTTGTTTATACTTTTCCTAGTATTGAACAATAGTGTATTTCTGGTATAAATTCACCTTGGTCATAGTATATAATATTTTTAACGTGTTGCTGTAGCCCCTTTGTTAATACCTTATTCAATATTTTTACACTGATAATCAGGGATACTGATCTATAGTTTTTTTTCTCTGAATTATCTCTCTCTGATTTAGGAATCAGGACCATATTTTGTTTTATAGAAGGAATTTGATAGGGTTTCCTCTTTACCAATTTTTTCAGAGCTTATCTAATATTGGATGTAGTTGTCTTTTGAATGTTTAATGGAATTTGCTCATAAATCCATCAGGACTGTTTTATATTCTTTGGCAGTTTATTGATGACTTGTTCAGTTTCATTTCTTGCTTTGATAATCTGAGTGTTTGCTGGTTTTGTAAAGATTTGTTTAAGGTAGCAGTTTTATTGATATGTAATTGGGCAAAATAATTTTTTATTAATTTCCTTTATATCATCTTCATTTGTTTATTCTTTCTATTGGTGATTTGATTTTCCCCTCAAAAAAGTCAAATTAACTAATAGTTTATTTTGCTTAAAACCAGTACTCAATTTTATCAATTCCATAGTTTTTTTAATGGTTTTTCTCTTATTTTTAAAAGTTTCTATTTGTGTATTTAGTGTATGCCTTTTCCCCTCCCTTTTCTTTTCTGTCTTAACATCCTCAAAAGAGAATTATTTAACTCCATCTGTGACCCTTGAAGACAATGGGCTTCTTTAGGAACACTTATTTTCCCCATATCAGAATGGAAGCAGGTATCATCATTTAGTGTCTTTCAATTGCTCAAATGTATTTATCCTCCAAGTTTTTTTTGACTTCTGGATTTGTATTTCATAGTTTCTGCTCATCTCAGTCTTATGGAATACCTGAAAGTCTTCTTTTAAAGTGCCCTCCCTTGAGGCAGCTAGGTGGCGCAATGAATAGAACACTGGCCCTAGAATCAGGAGGACCTGAGTTCAAATGTGGCCTCAGACACTTAACACAAAACTAGCCATGTGACCTTGGGCAAGTCACTTAACCCCAAATGCCCTACCTTTCCTTCTCAAAAAAAAATGCCCTCCCCACCCCTCCTAAGCTTTTACTCAACAAATCTAGAAAATGTGTTAGGTTGAATCCTAATGGAGAAATCAAAAAAAAAATTTAATCAAGTCATTTGTCTAACTCAGCTTAATATAAGGAGACAGGCAGGGAGGTCTGCAGTCACTGGGGACTGAGTCAGGGGAAAGATCCTGCACTGGCACAGGCTCTGCATCTGGTCAAGAGGAAATCATAGACCCAGCCTGAATACAAGCTGTGCCAAGTGCATTTTTACAAATATCTTCTTTGATCCTTACAATCATGCAGGGTAGGTATTATATTCATTTATGTGCTAGTCAAAAGACATCACTATAACGTTTTTGCCTTCCTTAAAGTTCTGTGGCAACAGGCAAATGAGGAAGCAGGGGATATGGATACTCTGGGAGCTGTAGTCACAACCCCTCACATAGGTGGCCCAAGCGTAGGGCTGTCTTCTCACTAGACTGTAGCAGCAGTAGGATTTAGCAGCCCCCCTTGAGTGTCTGAGTGGTCTTTTTTTTTTTTAATAGTATTTTATTTTTTTCAATTACATGTAAAAACCATTTTCAGCATTCATTTTTTGAGAGATTTTTAGTTCCAAATTTTTCTCTTTCCCTCCTTCACCTCCCCCAGACATCAGTCTCATGTAGATTATACAAGTGCAATAATATAAAAGATATGTACACATTAATCATGTTGTGAAAGAAGAAACAGAACAAAAGGAAAAAGTGATGCTAGTATACTTCAATCTGCATTTAGGCTCTATCAGTTCTTTCTCTGGATATGGATGACATTTTCCATCGTGAATCTTTTGGAATTGTCTTGGATCATTGTATTTCTGAGAAGAGTTAAGACAATCATAGTTAATTATTGTATGGTATCATTATTACTGTGTACAATGTTCTTCTCGTTTTGCTCACTTCATTCAGCATCAGTTCATGTAAGTCTTTCCAGATTTTTTTGACATCTGCCTCTGGGTGGTCTTTTTTAAGGACTCTACTGCTAGCATGAGAAAGGGGCTAGAAAAGGTCCCCTACAGATTGTCTGCTTCACCTAACGTAACCCTGGCCTGCTTACTCGATCTTACATGTGGTCAAAACACACACCAAAAAAATGTACAAAACTCTTGCGCAGAATTGCAGTAGCTCAAAAGAAACATGAGATCCACAGATTTAGAGACATCCCCACTCCAAATGTCCATATGGACTATATGTGCCTGACCTGTGGGTAGAATCTTCTGGGCTTATATTGATCTGATTGACTATAGTAGGATACAGACTGCCCAAAATCTTTGGTGGGCCACATATTGTGCAGGCCTGCAGTAGATGAAAAAAGACCCAAGAACTGTTATAGTAGTTCAGGTGTCCACTGAATTGGAAAAGAGAGAATAGATATGAGTGTGATTTTTATACAAACAGGATTTGGCAACTGATTGGACATAGGAAGAGAGGAGAATCAAAGATTAGCGTTCCAGGTATCAATGACTTTTTAGCAGGTCCAAATGGTTGTTAGGCTATACAGTATTACTTTTTTTTTTTATTAAGCATTTTTGAGAAAATTTACATTTAGCCACTAAGTCTACTCTTTAATTCTATTTTCATGTTATTAATGGTAGATTTATTTCTGTCTTGCAGATTGTCGTGAAATAGAATAGTTATGTAAACATTTTAATTGTTTTACATGTGGCATATTTGAAACTTCTCTTTTCTCTTACAGCTTTCTCCTTTGTTACTCTGATAAACATTAACATTATGAACATCTTGGTATTGAACAGGCTCCAATAATTAAGGATTAGTTAAATATAGGTACAACTAGCAGCAGGTTATATAGCCTGGAAAAAAGTGACCTTTATTTTCTTCCACCAAAAATCACAGTTGAGATTAGTGCTGGGAGCCATTTCCCAGTGTGAGCAATGGAGAGACGGGATTCTGACATTGGGCAGCTTGCCCTTCCCTAAGCAACTAACTGTAAACAGTCCTCTGCATGGATGACATCTGCCTCCCCAAGGCCTCGTGTGTCCTTTTCTTACTTTTCCTCTAATCTAAATTCTGTGTATACTAATGACTTGGTAATACGTGATATTACCTTTTGGGGGGGAGTCACCTTCATAAATAGTCATTTCTTTGAAGTTACCATCCACTAGTTGTTTCCTCACTTTTGAATTAGAACTTTGATGAGTAAAGTAAAAAGCAAAATAATTGTTTCCCAGCGTACCAGGTGGTGCTGTTCTTTACTGCTGTTATCATATGTAAGGAGCAAATACTTAAAGCTCTGGCGTAATTTTTCTTTTTGCAGAATAGTGTAGAATTGTATTGACCACCTGTATCCTGTCATGGAGAAAATTTTTGTTGATATTAATGAAAAACTAACTTATGATCACTGTAGTAAGGAAATTGTTTAGACTAGTTGTATCAGTCCACAAAACATCTTTTTCTGAAGTTATTTTTGTGTGTTTCTCAGCACTTCTCCAGGGTTGTAACCTATAATAGTTTGTCCTAATCCCAAGAAGATCCCAGATGATTAAGTAACAGTTTGTTTGTCAGCTTCCTGGATTGGTAACATCTTTACACACTTCGCATTAGAAGCTTTTAAAATGGTTATCCTCAGAATAACCTAAATATCATTTTCTGTAAAGCTTTGTCATATTCTCTGTTGCTTCATAATTTTTTTTTAATTGTCATTGTCACCTATTGAATTGAATATTGTTTGTTCACCTTGATTTTACAACCTACTGTAACCTTACCATCCCTGTGATTTTTCTCAAACCAAAATTCCCTTTCCTGGCTACAACTCCTAGATAATGTACTGTATTCTTTTGTTACAATGACAACTCTGAGGACAAAGCCAACTCATTTTTGTCTATATGTCCCCAGTACCCAACTCAGAGGCCTGGCAAATGATTTTTAATATATGCTTATTCATTCATTTATTTAAGGTACTCTTGAATCAGTAAAAAGGTATGTAAAACAATCCTCATGTTAACTTTATAAATATATAACAATATCAAACTGCAGATAAATAGGTAACAATATCGAACTGCAGATGTACTTGTTTCTGTTGATTTTGTTGGTGAGAATTCTTTGAGGTGTTGGTAAGAATAAATAGAAGTAAGAGTGAAATTTTAAGTGAAGTAAATTTGAAGTTGATAGTTTGACAGCCCGCTGACACTTTCAGTTTTCATAAGGAAGAATTTTCACCCTAAGAAATTATTGTGATTTCTGTTTATTAATGTTCTGCTGAAATTGGTACTTTTACCGGAGAATTAAGAATGTACTGTTTTATGATTTATATATTTTTTATGTATACTTTAGTTTTTATAATGTCTTCCTTAATTGCATGTAAAAACAATTTAAAACATTTATTTTTCAAAATTTTGAGTTCCAGATTCTCTCCCTTCTCCCTTTTCTGCCTCTCAGAGATGGTAAGCAGTTTGACATAGGTTATACGTGTGCAGTCACCAGAAACATATTTCCATATTTTAAAAAAACAATCCATGGGGAAAACGAAGCAAAAAATAGTTATGGTTCAATCTGCATTCAGACTCCATCAGAGCTTTCTCTGGATGTAGATAGTATTTTTCATCACAAGTCCTTTGTTAAATCATTGTTTTGCTGAGAATATCTAATCATTGTACAGTATTGCTGTGAACTGTATACAATATTCTCCTGGTTCTATTCACTTTGCATCAGTTCATCTAAGTCTTTCTCGGTTTTTCCTGAAATCTGCCTGCTTGTCATTTCTTAGAGCATAATACTATTCCATTGCACTCATATACCACAACTTGTTCAGCCATTCCCCAATTGATGGGCATACCCTCAATTTCCAATTCTTTGCTGTCACAAAAAGAAGTAGTATAAATATTTTTGTACATATAGGTGCTTCTTCCCTCCCCCTCCCCTTTAAAAATCTTTTTGGGATACAGACTTAGTAATGATATTGCTGGGTCAAAGGGTATGCAGTTTTATCACCCTTTGGGATCATAGTTCCAAATTGCTCTCCAGATCAGTTCACAACTCCATCTGCAGTGCATTAGTATCCCAGTTTTCCCACATCCCCTCCAACATTTATCATTTTCCTTGATAGATGGAAGGTGATATCTCAGAGTTATTTTAATTTGCATTTTGCTGATCAATGGTGATTTAGAAAAAAAAATTTATGTATACTTTCAAAGAAATGTCTATATTTGAAAAAATTTTTAAAGCTCTGTTGTGTTGTGAATATTTGTTGCTGAATAGCTCAGTTTCCTCATCTGTAAAATGGGCATCATTTATTTCCCAGGGTTGTCATGAGGATAAAATTAGATAATATTTTACATAGAGAGCTTCTTTATAAAAGCATTTTGTAAACTTTAAAGCCACTATAAAAATGCTATTATTATTATTACTGGAATTACTGTATTATCACCACCACTATCACTACAACTTTAGTTATCCAAAGAATACATTGAGTTTAGCTAATATGCCTTTTAAATTATTTCTGAATTTCTGTTTCTTACCTAGTCTTCCTCAGTGATTAACAAACTCCCCCTGGTCAGACCCTACCCATCACATTGATTGTGGACTGGTGTTCATCATTCAGACTTCATCATTGCCTGATTTCTTATTCCCATTCCATTTAACCCAATTCTCACAGAGTCCCACCAAAAAGCTACACCCTACTTCAACACTGCTTTGGAGAATACTACATAAGCAGCAGACTTAGTTTCATCTTCAGGCTACCACAGAGGCCTGACTCCCTCCTGATGACACAGCTTCACTTTCATTCCCCTTGGCTCACTGGTCAAGGTGAGGGAGTTGGAATAGTCCTTGCTTCTCATTGTCACATCCAAGTTCTCCCTCTACAACTGTCACTCAGTAATCTCTTCTCTTTTGAGGTTCACCCACTTCATATCTATCACCCAGTTAAAATTCTGGTAGGTGTTGTCTGCTTCCCTCCAATACATTCCCATTCTTTACTCAGTGAATCCAGTGCCTACAGTTTTTCTCCTCAGTGCCTTCCCTTGTACCAAAGAAATTCAGCATACCTATAGATCCTAAAACACCCTAACCTCACAGTTGCTCAGTTTAATCATTTCACGTGACCTATTACTCTATTTCACTTAAGCCACACACAAAGATAGTCATACCCCTGATCTTGCCATCATCCACAAATACACCATTTCCATGTTTATGAACTATGAATTTCTCTCATCTGATCATAGTCTATCATCATTTCACCATCTCCTCTGCCTTGCAACCCCAAACACAGTTCTTAGTCTACACTTTAACTTTCAGTCTTTTAGCTTTTTGGTTCTTTTCCAAGGCCATAACCCCTATACTACCAACACTTTTTTCCTTTCAACCCTACACTGTCCTTGTCTCTTGAGGTCCTTCTTTCCTTAACATATTGCTGAACTTGCCATGCAAGTTTACTTGCAGCATCCTCTACCTTCACTCCTTACACATATACTGCTTTAAAAAAAAATTTAAAAGGGATGTGGTTTCAGGGTGGAGGGAGTGGCTATATAAAGTTATGAAAACTTGCTGACAGGGTCCACTACAAATTTATGTAATATAAAATCACCTGAGCCCTCATTGCTGCACAAGGCAATTTTTTTTGCAGCTCATTAATTAACTCACTCTCCCAATTCACTGCAGCTGCTCTTCTAAACCTTTTTGTCCCTCAAATTCTCCATTTCTCTCCCTCTACCCTTTCAGTTAAGAGCATTACCTCATATCTTACTGGAAAAAAATGAGGCCATTCCCTGACAGCTCCCTCTTCTCTCCTCCTTCTCTTCTCACATCAGTCATGTTCCATCTCCCACTTTCATCCTTCTTTCATCCCTGCCTCACATAATGAGTGGGCCCTTTTCCTTGCTAAGGCAAGCCCCTCTACATGAATAAGTGATCCTCTTCTATCCCATTTTCTTTGGTAGATTTTTCCCTCTCTCTCATACCCACTGTGTCACATTTATTCTTTTGCTGTCTACTGGCTTCCACAGCCTAAAAACATCCATCCTCAAAAAAACCTCCCCTTGATCATCCCCTATCGGTATCATCTACTATCTCTCTTTGCTTTTGTGACTGAACCCTTTAAGAAGACCTTCTACAAAAGTGCATCTACTTTTGACTCTTTTTCAACAATTCCAACATCTGATCTTATCATTTAGCAAAAATTACTTTTCTCCCACAGTACCAGTACTTGATTGCTAAACTTAATGGCTTTTTCTTGATCCTTACCCTTCTTTACTTTTCTGCACATTTTGACACTACTGATCACTCTCTTCACCTTGATACTTGCTTCTCTATATAGTTTTCATGACACTATACTCTTCTGAGTGTCCTACTTATCTAATCACTCCTCAGTCTCCACTGCTGGTTCTTCATCTAGTTTATGTCCACTAAACCATGAGAATCATGTAAGGCTCTCCACTGACTCCCTATCACTTTCAGGATCAAATATAAACTAGCTGTTTATAACCCAGCTTCTCCTCCCTCTCCCCACCAAGTCGTCTTAGACTTTATACACCACCCCTGCCATGCTTTTCAGTTCAGTAGCATTGACTCCTTGCTATTCCTTGCCCAAGATACTTTATTTCTGGATGCATTTTCACTGACTTGCCTAGAATGCTTTCCCTCCTCATCTCTACTTCCTGGCTTCTCTGAAGTCCCACGTAAAATCCCACCTTCTATTAAAAACCTCTCCCAGTCCTTAATTCTAGTACCTTCTCTATTTTTCATATGCATAACTTGTGTGTACATAGTTGTTTGCAAGTTGTTTCCCCCATTAGATTGTGAGCTTTTAAAATGGAGGGACTGTCTTTTGCCTTTCTTGTATTTCCATCCAGCATTTAGCATTTCCCTTGCCTAACCCTCCTGTCTTCCTAACTTTTTTAATTACCCTTAAAGGTACTACCATTCTCTTAGTCTTTGTTAATTTGTTTCTCTTGTGTCCAACCCCTCATGACCCCCTTTGGGATTTTCTTGAGAAAGGTACTGGATTGATTTGTCATTTCCTTCTCCAGCTCATTTTACAGATGAGGAACTGAAGCAAACAAGATTAAGTGACTTATTCAGGGTCACACAGCTAGTAAGTTTCTGAGGTTGGATTTGAATTAACATCCTCCTGACTCTAGGGCTTGTGCCCCATCCACTGTGCCACCTGGCTGTCCATTCTCTTAACCACCCAATCTCAAAACCTTAGTCATCCTGTACTCTTTATTTTCTTCCATTCGCCATATACAGTCGCTTGCTAAGTCCTGTCATTTCTATATTCTTATCATCTTTCTTGAATATATCCCCTACTTGACACTGCTGCCACCCTGGTGTAGGCTTTCATCTCTTCATGCTTGAACTGTTGCTGTAACCCTCTGGTTTGTCTACCTACCACAAGTTTTTCTCCTCCAGATCATGTTCCATTCTGCTGTAAAAGTGATCTTCCTAAAGTAGAGGTCCAGCCATGATACTCTTGTACTCATTCAACTCCAGGGGCTCCCTGTCCCCTCCAGGATCAAATATAAAATACTATGTTTGGTGTTCAGAGTCCTTTGTAGCCAGTCCTTCACCTCCTTCCTTTCTAGTCTTGCACCTTACCTGTCTTTCAGTCTTCTGGAATTGCCCCCAATTGCTCCCAAACACACAAAGGTACTCTTCAACCTCCTTACTATTCCTCACCCAAGAAACTCCATTGCCAGACTCTAGGCATTTTCACTGGATTGCCCCTCATACCTGGAATACTCACCGTTATTTCCACCTCCTGGTTTCCCTCAAGTCCCAGCTAAAAGGCCACCTTTTGCAAGAAGCCTTTCCTGATCTCCTTTTTTTAGTTCCTTCCTTTTGTTGATAATTTCACATTTATCCTCTATGTAGCTTATATAGAGTTATTAACATATTGTCTTCCCCCATTAGACTATGAAGCCCTTGAGAAGAGGGACTGTCTTTTACTATTCTTTATGTCCCCAGTTTTTAGCATAGTGCCTGGATCATAATAGGTGCTTAATAAATGTTTATTGACTATCTGATTTTACATTTGTCAGCATTTCTGCCTTATGATATATATTCTTTGACTATATGATCTGTGTGCACATAGCATAATACTGCTTAAATATATAAATTTACATTTTAAAAATTATGTAATGTCAAACATAACTTTCCTATCAGTTTGTGAATGAAAATCTTTTTTTTTTAATTCTATTCAGGTGTAGAATTTGGTGCTCGAATGATAACTATTGATGGAAAACAGATAAAGCTTCAGATATGGGATACAGTAAGTATAGAAAAAGTACACTGCATCTACCTCATGTTTGAAAAATATTCATTGATTCTACTTTTTGTCATAGTTTATCAACTGATACCCTCCACCTATGACCCAGCATTAGAATTAGTACCAGAGAAGGCTTTGTTTTTGTTTGTTCTCCTCTTGAAATATTTTGAGCTGCCATCAGTTAGTGAGCATATTGAATTATCGGGGACTTTTATGGTTATCTATGTTGTAGAACAGACCCTGTGTTTTTGAAAAGTTGCCACCTATAGTATTGAGTGTGGGCTCAGCAGTTGTTATTTATATGAGTGTGCTATGGCCAGCCTTCTGATGATGAGCCCATATTGCGTACTGCCTTTTGAACATTTCCAATGGAACAACCATCTACATCTCCACCTCGAAATGTTCAAAACAGAACTCAGTATCTTTTCCCCAAAATCCACTCCTCTTCCTTGCTTTCCTGTTTCTTTCTACGTGCCCCACCATCATTGTAATCATGCTGGTTCACAACTTTCAAGTTATCCTCAATTCCTCACTCTCCCTCACCTCTCCATCCTCTATAATTGTCAAATCTTGTTGATTCTACCTCCACATTTTACATCTGTCACTTTCTCTCCCTTTCTGCAACACCCTAGTCCTGCCCTCACAACCTCTTCCATGGGCTGTTGCAATGCCTTAATACCCTAAGTCTCTTCCCTCTTCAGTCTGTCTTCCATACAGTTGGCAGTGATGTTCCTAAAAATTCAAGTCTGATCATATCACTTCACATCTTATAGAACTGAAGTAGCTACTTCCATGATCAAACATAAAGTTCTTTGTCACTTAAAGCTTTTTACAACCTGGCTTCAGCCTATCTTTCTAAGCCTGTTACACGTAAGTCATCTTTGTGCACTCCTCAGTCAGGTGTTCTGTTTTCAACTTCTCAGATGAGACGTTCTATCCCCTATCTCAGTGTGTCAGCACTGATTATCCTCCATTCCTGGCATGTGACCCTTTCTCGCCTTCACATCTTAGAACCCCTAGCCGCCTTCCAAACTCATCTCAAATGCCGCCTCCTATATGGGTATCCCCCACCCCGATTACTTTGTGTTTATTTTGTATTTAAGCATATTTGTGTATGTTTCCTGTCAGTATGCTGGCTGCTTGCTCCTTGAGGTCGGGGACATTTCATTTTTGTCTTTGTATTTCAGTGCTTAGTGGAGTACCCAGCGCATAGTAGATACTTAATACTTGTTGATATGAATTTGTGAAATAGCCAAGCAATATAACCCTAACGATCCCAAATAGCTCTGATACAAAGCCTATCTTTTAACACCAGTTTACATCCCATATTATCTTTTCTGTGAATTATAAAATATTCCCATATCAGAAGAATCTAAAATTCTTTGTATTTGTGTACACATTAATATATAACACTATAATATATAATTTATAATATATGAAACAGTTCTTGAATTCTCGAATGTGAAAGACAACATATCCAAGTAGATACACATAGAACAAAATGGATAAACATGAATGAAATTCAGGTAGTTTAGTCTGTGGTCACCAGGCTTTTAATCTTAGGTACCAGTGTACAAACCTGTGTTTTGACTTTTCATTTTCAAATGTCTGAAGTATTATATTGGCCTTATTAAATTCTAAGAATTAGGTCAGTCACCCTTGAATTGCTAATATTTTAACTTGTAATCTATGTAAAACCTTCTAGTAATTGAATACCTTGTCACATATGCTGTGACATTTGCTATCACTTTAATTTGCCAGATAGGCACTTCAAAAAGTTGTACTTGCAAGTCTGATTTGCTACCAATAGGTTACTCAAGTAGGCAGTGACTACAGTTTAAGAAGTAAAGAATAATGCTTAGGCGTGTTTAATTGAGGTAGATTACTGTTCTCTTCTTATCTTTCTGTCCCCTCACCCCTCAGACTTTTGATCAAATGTTTATCAAAGATATCAAGACTAAGAAATGAAATCTTGGAGCTTTTCCAACTCCCTCATTTTACAGACAAGGACAGTGAGACGCAAAGAGCTTTTAGTTAGACTGTTGTCTTACAACTCATAAATAACAACTAGAATTCTAATCTTTATCCTCTGAATTTTTATTAAAAGTTAAAATTAAAACATTGATCATTGATCAACTACTATATTTAATTACATGGTAAATATCAAATTGGAAAATAGTTTGGTACCCCTTGAAGAATTATCAGTTGTAGCTCAATCTGATCTTCTATACAGACTGATTAGAAATGATAACTTTTCTAATTCAGAATTTTAATTTAGTGTCTAAACCATTCTGAGATTTTTGTAACTCCCTGAGATCTGTTAGCGTGACCACAAAAATTTATCTTCTTTCAATCCTAAAAGCCTCTTTTTAGTTCTTACTTGATTTGCCATAGACTTGCCTGCTTACCCCCTTATTTCTCAGATCTCATCAGTCTTCTGTCAGAGATCACAATATTAAAAGAATCAGAGAAAGAAAGAAAAGAAGATGTAATGTTATTTACTTTTCCCTGTAGCTCCAAAACCCAGGACCTGCTACTCAAAGGAAATATTTCTGCCTGTTTTCTCACATCAGCTTCTTAAAACTAGTGTTTTTTTTCCTCCTAATAGATTATTTATTTGTTTTACAATTTGTTGGTAATAATGGCTTCAGATATAAAGCATCTTAAAGGACCCATGTCTGGTATAACGAAACAATAGTCCTTAAATAGAACTAAATAGAAAATAAACTTTATTTCAAGGATACCTTATTTATCTTCCTGCGTCACCCCCACTTAACAGTGAACTTTCATATTTACATGAATACTATTGGCTCTTTGTATATTATTGCTACTCTCAAAAAACTACTTCTTGGAACTAATGGTTCAGGAAGCATGAAAGTCACATTATTCTGTGAACTTTCTGGATTAAGACACTTGATATCTTTCCCAAATTCAAAAATGTTTGATAAATTTGATTTAAGCACCTATGGTATATAAGATGCTAGGGATACAAAAACAGAGTAGTCCCTGCCCACATTACTGCAGATATCTTTAGCATCTCAATCAGTAAGTATATATGGTAATTAATACAAAGTAATTTTAAGAGGGAGGGAATTCTAATAATTGGGGAACCAGGAAACAGCTTATATAGAAAGTAGTACCTTTAAAGGGAGTTAGGTAGGCATTCTCTGAGGTAGAAGTGAGGAATGATTTATTTTTCCAGTCGTGGGGGAAAAGACATGCAAATAGGAAAAGGTATATCTTGTATGATGTATAGCTGGCTGATCTGTTCTCTCAAATACAGAGTGTAAAGGGAAGCAATGTGGGGGGAGAAAAAGACTAAAAACCTACCCGGGAACCAGATTTTAGATGTATTTCAATACCCTAAATTTTGAGTAGACAGATGAATCTTACTTCAAAAATGCTAGCTGCATGACCCTGGGAAAGTTGATTAACCTCTCAGGGTCTCAGTTTCCTTATCTATAAAATGAAGGGGTTGGATTTGATGACCTCCATTATAGCACCATATCTATGATCCTGTCATCCCCTGGCATGGTCAGATCTTTATTCTAGGAATATTAATTTGTCAGCTCTGTAGAAGGTGGGTTGAAGAGGGGAAAGACTGAAAACAGGAAGACCCGATTAGATAGGAGATTGTTGTACTGGACGTGCTAAGAGATGATGTGGGCCTCAAGTAAGGTGGAGATTATGTGTAAATCAAAAGAAGGGGAAGTATATGGGAGAGGAGGGTATGGAGGTAGAATTGACAACACTTGAGAACATAATAGATATAGGGGACAAGAGAGGAAAGAGACACATTTTACTCCAAGATTGTGAATGTAGCCAAGCAGAAATAGGACTGCCCACAACTGTGGGGACGTGTGCAGGAGTGCTGGGTTTTAGGGAAAATGTAATGTGTTCCATTTTAGAAATACTGAATTTAAGGTGTCTGTAGGGCATTCACATGGGGATGTTTACTAGTTGGTAAAAGAGAAAGAGAGTTCAGGAGAGAGATTAGAGTTAGATATGCTAGATGTAGAGTTATAAATCATCTATGTATAATCAGTGGGAACTGATGAGTCCACCAAGAGAAAAAGTATAGGGAGAAAGAAAGAGATGAGCCTTTGAAAACACATTTGTTTGGGGTACAGGGGCAGCTAGGTGGCACACTGGATCGAGTACTAGGCCTGGGGTGGAAGACTTCCTTCCTGAGTTCAGATATGACCTCAGACACATAGTAGCTGTGTGACCCTGGGGCAAGTCACTCAGAAAGAACAGTATTACACAAGTCATTAGGAAATATGATAGACATTATCAGAGGATATAGATTAGAATTCTAGTTGTTGACATTATATTTGGCATTTCCTGGTATTTGTATAATCACTATGCATTTTTTTCAGGATAAATGGATACACTGTAACTCCAAGTAAACCTGTATATAACTATAAAATAATGTTCTTGAACTTAAAAAGCTGAGGATGAGGCCCTAGATTTGTGTTGATCTTTTTTTGTCAAAGTTCAGAAGCATTTAGCAACTAGCTGGTTTTTCCTTTTTGTTACCTCTAACTATAATAGTTTTATAGATTATCTTTCAAATTAGTTATCTTTAAAAATTATCTGAACATTACTACTTGGTTCATCAATCATAAAAGAAATTTCTTCAGTGGTCACTTCCCTTTTATGTCTTTGCTTTTCAGAGGGAAGCATGGCTAGTAAATATAGTAATGGACTTAGGATCAGGAAGATAGGAGTGTGAAACTCACCTCAGACACATCCTATTTGTGTTATCCTGTTCAAGTCATTTTTCTTCTCTTAGCCTATTTTCTCATCTTTAAAGCAGAGCTAATAACTACAACACATACCTCACAAGGCTGTTGCAAAACTCAAGTGAAGTTTTGTGTGTGCATATGTACTTTGTGATGAAGTACCATATGCATATTTGTTGTTATGAATAGTTGTGAATTAAAAGTCTGTTTTCTCAGAATTTTTAGTCCTTTATCTCTGTACATTCATTTTTCTCATGCATAATAGCTTTGTCTAGATTAGAATCTATTGTAGGTATAAAAGCTCACTGACCTGCTTTTGTGTGAGTACAGCTAGCAGGCTAAGAAGCCAGGGAGCTCTAGGTTTTTTTCAAAGGAAGGAAGAGATTTGACTTCTTTCCTCCTGTCCTTTCAGGAATCCTTACACACCTCTACCCTATTCCTGTTTCTTTAAGCTTCTGGATTCCAGATCATGTTTTTGATACTAGGAATTAGACAATGTGCATCAGCCAGAGTGACCGGCCTTCATTTATACTAATTAGAACCCTGAATCAGGCATTCTGAGTGCATTATGGGTTGGAAGACAGCATGGTTTAGTGTTTAGTGTTTAGTCATGTTGGAGTCAAGAAGACCCAATTTTGAATTCTGCCTAAGACATTTACCAGCTGTGTGTGTGACCCTCGAAAGTCATTTAATCTGTTTTAGCCTTAGTTCCTTCAAGATGGGGATAATAATGACACTTAAACTCAGAGTTGTGGTGAGGGCCAAATGAGATAATACATGATCACTCTGCAAACCTTAAAAGTATTTTATAAATGTTAACTATCATAATTATAGCCTTTAAAAGGTGTTTATGCATATGTAATGTTTATATGTATGTATATATAATGATTAGTTAAAAGAAGTTACAATAGTCAAGTTGCTTCTTATCTTTTAAAAAAATTATCGTATTTGAGATCATATTGGTTGTTTGTAGTGTATGTGGGATTGACTTTACCTAAGCGCAGGTTTTAATGAAAATGTATTATTCTAAGTGCCAAATTCTCATTCCAGAAATGAATATTTATGAAGCAAAAGTTCTTCAGAATGAGACCAGAGACTTTCAGCCCCAAGTCAGAAATTTTAACTGGAAATTCAGGGCTATGGAAAGGTTGTTTAAAAAAATGGCACTCAATAAAGACTTAAAGTAATTTGGTGGTAGTTTAAAGTAAATTAAAAGAGAAAGACTATTTGGGAAGATAAATAAGCAAGAGATTTTTGTGTAATCAAAATTATCCATTTTGTCTTCTGTGATTATTTCTAACCTTTTTTTAGTTAGGAACCCCCACCATAGTTGTAAATAATTCCTTCCCTTCTCACTTTATTTTTTTATGATGTGGTCTCCATTTTGTTCCTGTCTGTTTTGTGAATATGGTGTGGAATGTTGCTCTAGACCAGTGGTTCTCAACCTTCCTAATGCCACGACCCTTTAATACAGTTCCTCATGTTGTGGTGACCCCCAACAATAAAATTATTTTCGTTGCTACTTCTTAACTGTCATTTTGCTACTGTTATGAATTGTAATGTAAACATCTGATATGCAGGATGTATTTTCATTGTTACAAATTGAACATAACCCACAGGTTGAGAACTGCTGCTCTAGACCAAGCATGTTTTCCAATTTGCCCAAGTTTTTGTCCAATAAGGAGTTAGTAACTCAACAGTTGTTATCCTTGGATTTGTCAAACATTATGTCATTGTGTTTAATTTCTTCTAGGTCTTGCTTAATTCCTTTTTTTTAAACAAGTACCAGTTAGTTTTGAATGTTACTGCTTTGTAGTATAATTTGAAGCTCTGTTAAGGACCCAAAATTCCTTTTTTTTTTCATCTGTTATTTCCCTTGATTTTTGTTTTTCTAGATGAATTATTATTTTGTCTAGTTCTGTATAGTAATACATTGGTCATTTAATTAGTATGACACTTAATCTGTAAATTAATTTGGAAGGTATCATGTTATTATATTGGCAAGACCTGACCATGAGTATTTTCTATATCCAGTTATTTAAATCTTCCTTGATTTCTTTAAAGATTTTTGTAGTTATAGTTCTATTAATACAAAGTGCCTTAGTAGATTGCATTCTGTAATGGAGAAACACTAGAAGTCTTTTCAGTGTGATCAGGGGTATAGTAAGTATGTCTGTTGTCATCACTGATATTTTATATAGCTGTGGAATTTCTCAGTAACAATAGAAATAGTAACAGATAACAATAGCAATAGTAGAAGAAAAAGAAGTTGAAGAAGAAATATAACTGGCAAATAAGAGGTAGGATTATCTCTATTTTCAGACAGGTATGAGATTCAGCCATCATCTTTTCTATATTCTTTACTACCTTGTATCAGCAAGCATTTATTAAGTATTTATTAAGTATTTACCATGTGCCAGACACTCTGCTAAGTGCTGGCACGTGTGTGTATATCTTACACATAGTTATTTATACATCTCCCCATTAGAATAAACAGTGTTTTTTTACTTTTTTCTATATCCCCAGCATTTGGCAAAGTACCTGATACAGTAAATGCTTGCTGACTGACTATGTATTTCCAACATGTCTGCCAGAAGAAATAGGGAGAGAAATTCCATTCATAATAACTATAAAGATATATAAAATATCCAGGTGTACCTGTTACCTGCCCTTGCTTCAATCTTCTGTACTTGTCTTAAAAATCTCATTTAGTTGTTGAGTTCCTATGGATTCACGTTGACTTCTTTATAGACGTTTCCTCTTCCTTGGCATTGTTTCTCTTTATGTATTCAGAATTTCATTTTTGAGAGCTTTTTGTTCCTCCTGTATCGATTTAGTTCATTTTAGCAAGTAGTGCTTCCAGTGTATGTGCTCAGCACTGCATTAGAACCTGAGGATACAAGGACAAGAAACCAAACATTCCATACCCTCAAGGAGCTCACTGTTGCTGGGAACAAGATGTCCCTAGATAAGTAAATATAAAATCATATGCAAAGTAAATACTAAGTAATTTGCGTTGGAGTGGGGAGTTCCAGTGGCAACTGGAGTGATTCACAGAGATCTTTGTAGAGTGTCACACTTAGACGGGAGGGATTCGTGGAGCTTAGGGAAGAGCATTCCTAGCATAGGGACAGCCTATATAAAGACAAGGAGTTGGGAAAAGGGATATCATTGTATGGAGAATAGCAAGTAGTACAGTTTGGCTATGGCTGTATGTAGCGTGCATGTGAATGAATAATGTTAGTGCATCTAGAAGAATCCTTTGGAGCTAGATTGTTAGTGATTTTAAATGCAAAACAGAAGAGTTTGTATCTTATCTGACACACAATGAGTAGCCACTAGAATTTAAGAAAGGAGAATGACATAGTTAGCCCCCTTGTAAGTACCCTGATTAGATATGCACTTTAGGAAAATCATTTTGGCAGCAGTGTAGATAATAGACTAGAATGGAAAGAGTCCTGTTACACCTTATTCCCTGCCATGTACTCTTCAGTCTAGTTACACTGACTTCCTGTTGCACTAACAAGACACTCCATGTCTGGCTTTCTCCCATGGCTGGAATGCTTTCCCTCCTCATCTACCAACTAGCTTCTCTGGCTCCATTTAAGCTCCACTTAGAATCCCATTTTCTACAGGAGGCCTTTCCCAACTCCTCTTAATTCTAGTGCCTTCCTTCTTTGAGTTATTTCTTATATATAGCTTTTTTTCATGCTTCACTGAAAAAAAAATGCTTTTCACCACAAACTCCCCCTTTCCCCTTCCTCTTCACTTTACATTCAAATATCTTTCAAGTGCTATTTTCTCCTTCACTCTTGTGGAGGAATGGGTAGCCCAGCTTTGAGAGGGTATGATAGAAGGGCAGTCTGTTACACGAAACTAGAGTTGTAATCCGCAAGTTTGGCAAATGATTAGATATGAAAGTGATGCAGAGTAAAGAGGCAAAGATGACTCCAAGCTTGTACAGCTAGTTGTCCTCAATATAGATAAGACAGTTAAGAAGAAAAATGAGTTTTACTAGGAAAGCAGATCCGTGCTATTTTGGACATGTTGAGGTTGACACTGTCTGTATTCAAGTGGTGATTATTACTATGACTCTCATTGTAAGAGGTGAAGAAATAGGCTCAGAAAGGTTAAGTGACTTGTGTGTCCAGCCATATTTGATAATCTAAAATGTAGCTCAAAGGAAATGTGAGGGCTAATCATGTAAGTTGGTAAAAGATCAGTGAACTCATGGGAACTGAAGTAACCAAGAGAAGGTGGCCCCAGACAGAACCGACATATAGGCAGGACACAAAAATGACTTTGCAGAGAAGACTGAGGATTATACAGAAAGATAGGAGAAGAATCAGGAGAGAGTATATAAAGAATATTCAGAAGATGCGGTAGTCCACAGGGTTCACTACTGCAGAGATGTGAAGAATGATGATTGAGAACAGGCCATTGAATTAGTACTTAAGAGATCATTAGTTACCTTGGAAAAAGCAATTTTGATGTCATTGTGATGTTAGAAACCAAATCTTAAAGAATTATAAATTAGTTGGGGGATGAGGGAGTGGGAATTTGGCTAGGAAAGGGAGAAGAAATATAGGACATTAGAGGCAAGTGACAATTTTTAAAAGTTTGAAGAGCCAGGAAATGAAGAGAGTAAAATTTAGGAATGATGAGATGATAATAGAAGGGAAGGCTCTTAGAAGAGACCAGAGGAATATAAGACATATGTTGAGAACTTAGAACATTTGTAAGGTCCATTTCTTCTCTAAGAGTAGAGCAAAGGAGGAAAGTGTAGAAGACGATGTTGAGGTACAGAATTGAGGAAGAGAGGGAAATTACAACCAATACCTCTAATTTTCCCATGAAAAAATGCTTTGCCAAGAAGACAGGGACAGAAAGTTGTTTGGGTAACTTGTAGAAAGAACAGTAAATGCTTCCAGAGTACAGTAACCATGGAAGAAAAGATTTGGTATGGGAGAGGCCCAAACGATGACGACGCAGGGGTGGCATGCCCAGAGGCCTGGACGAGGCCTGGTCAGTGTGGTGGCAAGTTGATTCACCAGTCACAAGGACCATTCCCAGGCCTATCACTGCAGAGCTGGGATCTGACTGAGCAGGGTGAGAGACAAATGCAGGGCCTATGGCAGTGGCAGCAGCTACTCCTGGGACTACCAACCCACAGCCTGGAAATTTAAAAAGCCCCTTTCTGAATTTCCAGGGACCAGGATGGCAGAGTGAACCCCAGCTCCTCCAATTCCCCTTCCCCCTCAAACACAGTAATTATTGCCCCAGGGCAAAATTTTAAACAGTAAAGGCTTAGGAACCCTGAAGGAAGGGTGTGGCTAAAGCCCTGCCTCAAAATGGGCAAAAAGCAGACTCAAAGACAAAGACTCTAGAATCCTATTGTTGCGAGAGGGAGGAACCAAATTCAGGAGACAGTACTGACTCCACATCCATAGCTGAAGCCTCAACAGGGAATATGAACTGCTCTCAAGCACAGAAAGCACTCTTAGATGAGCTCAAAAAGAACTTTGAAAACCAAGTTAGAGAGGTAGAAGATAAAATCAATAATTCTTTTAAAATCAAAATTGCGAAAATAGAAAAACATTACAATGAATAAAACAGCTCCTTAAAAAGAAAAATGTGTGAACTAAAAATGAAATCTGAACATACAGAAAAGGAGTTTTAAAAACTGAGGAAAATAATTCTCTAAAAATTAGAATCAACCAAATTGAAACTGATGACTCTATGAGGGACCAAAAATTGGTCAAACAAAACATCAAGACTGAACAATTAGAAAAAGAGGTAAAATATCTCAATGGAAAAATAACTGCTCTGGAAAACAGATCTAGGAGAGGTAATCTGAGAATTACTGTTCTACCAGAAAATCATGATGAAAAAATGAGCCTGGATAACATCTTCCAAGAGCTTATCAAGGAAAATGGCCCTGATCCTAGAACCACAGGGTAAAATAGAAATCGAGAGAATCCAGCGGACAGCTCCTGAAAGAGATCTCAAATTGAAAAGTCCCCAAAATATTGTGGCCAAATTCCAGAACTGTCAGGCAAAGGAGAAATGAGCAGCCAGAAAGAAACAATTCAAATATTGCAGAACCACAATGAGGATTGCACAGGATCTGGTAGCTTCTACATTGAAAGATCAGAGGAATTGGAATGAGTTTTTGCAAGGCAAAAGAGCTTGGGTTACAAGCAAGGATCACCTATCCAGCAAAACTGAGCATAATCTTCCAGGCAAGGAGATTGTCATTCATTGATATAATGGACTTCCAGACCTTCCTGATGAAAAAGCCAGAGCTCAGTGGAAAATTCAACCTCCAATTACAAGATTCAGGAGAGACATTGAAAGGTAAATAGGGAAAACACACACACACATACACACAACTTGTTATTTAATAAGAACAAACTGTTTCCCTTTTTGGTTAGCTGATGCCTGTTAATATTGTGAATTCTATACCTATGGCGACATATAAAAGGGATATAGATAAATAGAGGGTGTGGGTATAAATTACACAAGATGATAATTTTAAAAAACCTTATTCAGAGTTACAAAGGGACTGAAATGGAAGAAGAGGAAACAATGAAGCAGAAAAGGGTAAATTATGCCACACAAAGAGGCATAAAAACATTATAGTAGAGGGAAAGAAGGGAGATTAGCATTATATAAGCTTTTCTCTCATTGGTTCTGGTGCAAGGAAGGAATAACGTAATCAGCTAAGTATAGGACTCTATTGAGAAGAGACATGAAACTTATCATAATAGAGGGAAAGAGGGGAGGGAGAGAAGCATTGCATGAGATCTATTCTCGTCAGTCTTTGTTCGAGGAAGAAATAACATACTACATTAAGTATAAAAATCTATCATACCCTGCAGGCAGTAGGAGGGGGGAAGGGCTAAGAAAGGGGAGGTTAGAAGGGAGGGAAGAAATAGTAAGAGGGAAGGGTAGAAAAGGGGAGAGGAGCTGGTAAGAAGGGAATACTGAGGGAAGCGGTCAAAAGGAAAACTCTTAAGGAGGGGAAGAGAGAAGGGGGAAAAATAAAAGTATAAACGGGAAGGAATAGGATGGAGGGAAAGATACAGGTAGTAATCATAACTGAAAATGTGAATAGGATGAATTCTCCCATAGAGCGGAGGCAGATAGCAGAATGGATTAAAAATTATAATCCTATAATATGCTGTTTACAAAAAACACATCTGAAACAGGGATACACATAAGGTAAAGGTAAAAGGCTGGAGTAAAATATATCATGCTTCAGATAAAGTGAAAAAAACCAACCAGGGGTAGCAATCCTTATCTCAGACAAGGCAAAGCAAAAATAAATCTAATTAAAAGAGATAAGGAAGGAAACTATATTCTGCTAAAAGGCACCATCGAAAATGAAGCAATATCATTACTAAATGTTTATGCACCAAGCAGTACAGCATCCAGATTCCAAAAGGAGAAGTTAAGGATGTTAGAGGAAGAAATGGATAGCAAAACTATACTAGTGGGAGACTTCAATCTCTCCCTCTCTGAGTTGATAAATCTAACCTCAAAATAAACAAGAAAGAAGTTAAGGAGGTAAATAGAATCTTACAGAAGATAGATATGGTAGACTTCTGGAGAAAATTGACTGGGGATAAAAAGGAATATACCTTCTTCTCAGCGGTACATGGCACATATACAAAAATTGACCATGTATTAGGACATAAAAACCTCACAATTCAGTGAAGAAAGGCAGAAATATTAAATGCATCCTTCTCAGATCATGAAGCAGTAAAAATTATGTGTAATAAGGGCCATGGAAGGATAGACTAAAAACCAATTGGGAACTAAATAACTTAATCCTAAATAGTGAGTGGGTCAAACAAGAAATTATAGAAACAATAAGTAACTTCATTCAAGAGAATGACAATAATGAGACAACATACCAAAACTTGTGGGATACAGCAAAAGCAATTCTTAGGGGAAGTTTTATATCCTTGAATGCATACATACATAAATAAAATAGAGAAAATGGAGGTCAATAAATTGGGGATGCAACTGAAAAGGCTAGAAAAAGAACAAATTGAAAATCCCCAATTAAATACTAAATTAGAAATAATGAAAACCAAAGGAGAGATTAATAAAATTGAATTTTAGAAAACTTGAATTAATAAATAAGACTAAGAACTGGTATTTTGAAAAAACCAATAAAATTGATAGGCCTTTAGTCAATATTGATAAAAAAAAAAAAAGAAAAAAGAAAACCAAATTATGAATATCAAAAATGAAAAGGGGGAATCTACCTCCACTGAAGAGGAAATTAAAACAATAATTAGGAATTATTTTGCCCAATTTTATGCACATAAATTTGACGATCTTAGTGAAATGGATGAATATTTACAAAATATTAGTTGCCCAGACTAACTGAAGAGGAAGTAACTACTTAAATAACTCTGTCTCAGAAAAAAAAATGAACAAGTCATCAATGAACTCCCTAGGAAAAAATCTCCAGGGCCAGATGGCTTTACTAGTGAATTCTACCAAACATTTAAAGAACAATTGACTCCAATACTTTACAAAGTACACAGGAAAATTGGAGAAGGAGTCCTACCAAAATCTTTTTATGACACAAACATGATATTGATACCTAAATCAGGAAGAGACAAAACAGAAAGAAAATTACAGACCAATTTCCCTTATGACTATAGATGCAAAAATTCTAAATGTTAGCAAAAAGACTACAGCAACTCATCATGGGAATAATAACACTTTGATCGGGTAGGATTTATTCCAAGAATGCAAGGGTGATTCAATATCAGGAAAACTATCGGTATAATTGATCACATCAACAACAAAACTAGCAGAAACCATATGATTATCTTAGTAGATGCAGAAAAGGCTTTTGACAAAATACAACACCCATTCCTATTAAAAACACTAGAAAGTATAGGAATAAATGGAGTCTTACTTAAAATAATAAGCATCTATCTAAAACCATCAGCGAACATTATATGTAATGGGGATAAGCTAGAAGCATTTCCAGTAAGATCAGGGGTGAAATAAGGATGTCTACTGTCACCCCTCTTATTCAGTTTGGTGCTAGAAATGTTAGCAGTAGCAGTAAGAGAAGAAAAAGAAATTGAATGAATCAAATTAGGCAAAGAAGAGACTAAGCTATCAGTCTTTGCAGATGATATGATGATATACTTGGAGAATCCTAGAGAATCAAGTAAAAAACTACTTGGGACAATAAATAAATTTGGCAAAGTTGCAGGATTTAAAATAAACCCACATAAGTCCTCAGCATGAGATAGAAAGAGAAATCCCATTTAAAGTTACTGTAGACATAAAATATTTGGGAATCTACCTGCCAAAACAAACCCAGGACTTATTATGAACACAACTACAAAACACTTTTCACACAAATAAAGTGAGATCTAACTAATTGAAAAACATCAGTTGCTCATGGCTGAGTGGTGCTAATATAATAAAAAATGACAATTTACCTAAATTAAATTACATATTTGGTGCCCTACCAATTAGTCAACCAAAAAATTACTTTGTATAGCTAGAAAAAATAGTAACAAAATTCATTGGGAAGAACAAAAGGTCCAGAATATCAAGAGAATTAATAAAAAGAAATGCTAGGGAAGGTGGCCTAGCAATACCAGATTTTAATTTGTATCATAAAGCAGCAGTCATCAAAACTACTTGGTACTGGCTGAGGAATAGAGTAGTGGATCAGTGGAATAGTTTGGGTACAAGAGACTCAGCAGCCAGTGACTATAGTAATGTGCTGTTTGATAAACCCAAAGACCCCAGTTTTGGGGATAAGAACTCACTATTTGAAAAAAAAAACTGCTGGGAAAACTCTAACATAGTATGGCAGAAATTGGGCATAGACCAATATCTAACACCCTACGTCAAAATAAAGTCAAAATGGGTGCATGATCTAGGCATGAAGGCTGATACTGTAAGCAATCTGGGAGAGCAAGGGATAGTTTACCTATCTGATCTATGAAGAGAGGAAGACCTCATGATGAAACAAGAGTTAGAGAACATTATAAAATGCAAAATGGATAATTTTGATTACATTAAATTGAAAAGCTTCTACGCAAATAAAGCCAATGTTACCAAGATTAAGAGGAAGTGGAAAATTGGGAAAGAATTCTTACAATCAGTGTCTCTGATAAAGGCCTCATTTCTAAAATATACAAAGAATTTAGTCAAATCTATAAGAATACAAGCCACTCCTCAGTTGATAAATGGTCAAAGGATATGAAGAAGAAGTTTTCAGAAGATGAAATTGAAGATATCTATAAGCTTATGAAAAAATGTTCTAAATCACTAGTGATAAGAGAAATGCAAATCAAAACAACTCAGGTACCGCATCTCACTGGCCAGATTGGCTAAGATGACAAAACAGGAAAATGATAAATGCTGGAGAGTATGTGGAAAAATTGGAACACCAATGCAGTATTGGTGGAGCTGTGAACTGATGATCCAGCCATTCTGGAGAGCAATCTGGAACTATGCCCAAAGGGCTATAAATAAGTGCATACCCTTTGACCCAGCAATACCACTTCTAGGGTTATATCCCAAAGAGAGGAGGACTCGAATGTACAAAAATATTTATAGTGGCTCTTTTTGTTGTGGCAAAGAATTGGAAATCCATTGGGAAATGGCTGAACAAGTTGTGGTATATGAATATAATGGAATACTACTGTGCTATAAGAAATGAGGAGCAGATAGACTTCATAATAACCTGGAGAGACTTATATATGCTGAGTGAGAACGAGTAGAACCATGAGAAATTTGTACATAATCCCAGACACAACGTATGTGTGACGCCTAACTTCAATAGACTGGGCTCCTTTTAGCAATGTAAGGTTATAAAACAACTCTAAAAGATTCATGATTGAAAGAGATGTAGTCTGAATGCAGATTGAAACAAACTCCTTGATTTGTTTCTTTTTCTTGTTTTGTTTTGTTTCCTCTTTCCCACTGATCATTCCATCAGTTATAATGCTTCTTTACAACCTGACTAATCATTAATGTGAAGATATTCGTAGATCCTATATTTGAGTGCATGCCACCATGGTGGGGGGGGGGGGGAGAGAAAATTTGAAACTGAAAGGACTGTGGAACTAAATGTTGTAAACTAAAAGTAAATAAACAAACCATTTTAATTTTTAAAAAAGTTGGAAGACAAAATAAAATTTAAAAAAAAAGAAAAGATTTGATATGTTGTACTAAGGCATCAGTTGATACTAACATAAATTTATAGTGGATCTAGTCAGTACCTTTGTGACTTTCAGTAGCATGAATAAGGAATGGAGAGGTTAGATAGTGAGAATAATCCATGCTTGGGTTTTAGAAAGGGATGGGTTGTAATCATACAGGGAATAAGAAGTGAAAAGGAAAAGGATAGAGGATGGATAAATTGGAACTGGTTAATGATAGAGTTAAAATAAGAAAAGTAGAAAGTAAGGTTGCAGAGTTGGGGTAAGCAGAAAAGAGTGAAATGACTAGAGGTTTTGATAAAAATAGAAACTGAGTTTAGGAGTGGTAAAGCCCAGGACATGGAAGGATAGGAAGTTAGAAAAGTGAATTGAGTTGTGCATTAAGAAGATGGAGAACTTTGGAGTGTGAGGAACTCATCATTGCCACTACCTTGTATACAGTTGATGTTAAATGAAAGCTCTGATGACCTTATCTGAGGATGTTGAAGAACTGCAGAATAACAAAAATAACAGTAGTAGCTATCTGCATAACACTACTTTAAGGCTTTTAGTGAATTGATTTGATCATTGCAACAACTCTTGTGACTTCGGTGCTATTATCCTCATTTTACAGATGAACAAATTGAGTCTGAGGTTGTGATTGCCCAGGATGTCATACAATTAGTATCATCTATGACTAGATTTGAATTCAGATTTCCTGATTCCAAATCCATCTAGAATTTTAGTGAATGAAAAGTTTAACTGTGTTTAAAAGTTTTTTTTTAAACCTAGAAATTAATTACTGGGATGCATGCAGAATTCTTGAAATTGTGTTCCTTTTGCCCCTTTCATTTAACTATGAATTCTGGGCTCTCTTGTTTTGATGTGTTTTAAAATAAGGACAGCCTCATTACAGCAAATACTGTTGAAATAATTAAGTATATCCAGAGCCTTAGAAACTCTGGTTTACTTTAGTTACAATATTCTGTTACTGATTTGTTAAAGGAAAGGAAATATCTATACTCTTTCTGTGATGGAATTGGCATTTTTACCCTCATTCTTAAATATAGGAACATATATAATACCAACATTACTCTCACCCACATCAGTAGATATCAAAGAATCCCAACTCATTTTTAAATTTTCTATGAGAGATAAGTAATATAAGTACTTTCTCTTTTTCTCAGTTCCTGAAGAAGTCACTGTTTATTGTATTGATTGCGTTATAGGTGGTTTGGGTCGAATTGAATTGAACATAATAACTTAGTTCTTTACACTCTCTTTGCATTATCACTTGCTGATCACCCTTCCTCACCTCTCCTTACACCAAAAATCCCACTAAATCACCTAAATTCCCAGGCTACTCACCAAACATCTAAGAGCAGTGAAGGAGTGGGCCAAATTCTGTGTATATGATATTTTCTCATTTGCCTTTTGGGTTTAAAGCACATCTTTCATTTACTGTTTTACTAAATGGGGACTGAACTTCAGAGCTATTTCATCTCTAAGACCTTAAGTGAGATTTTTAGCAAGTTTTCACAGAACTCCATTTCAAAAAAAGTAATTTGGAGATTTCATTAAGTTTGTTGTACTGGTTTTAGTTGGTACTTTGTTTTTAAACATATCTTGGCAATGCTGTGCCATTGATTTTTTTATAAAATAAATTTTATTGATATCTTTTGTTTTTACATCACCAAATTTTCCACAGTATCTTTCCCCCTACCCCATCTAGAGAGCCATCTTATATAACCAATGATGTCTTTAAAGAAAAATTGAAAAAGAAGAGAAGAAATCAGCAAAATTGATTAGTAATACTTTGAAAAAGGTCTGTGCAGTGTACCAGTATTGGATAAACATTAAGTTCTCACTAAGTGCTGGGCTCTGTGCTAAGCACTGAGGGGTCAGGGGTGAGACGGGGAATGCTGACCTCTAGGAACTTGCAATCTAACGAGTGAAGACAACACACAAGAGGCTAAAAGGGAGGTGGGAGAGAAAAACCCAGGGTGGGGACTTGGAGAAGTCATAGAAGTTCTTGAACACTGCATCCTTATGAGAAATGAGATGTCTGAAATGAAGTTGCTCCTTGAATGGTGATTACCCTTCATTCAATCAGAGGAGCAGAGGGTGCTGAATATCAAGGTAGAATACCAAGGATGATGGGATCTTGCAGGATTATGAGGTTTTCCTTCATCATGCATGAGCTTTGTGGGGTATGGTGGGGAAGTCAGAGGAGTCCCAGAGTAGTGCAGCCAGATGAGAAATCAAGATGTCTGAGCTGAGCTCCCTCCTTAAATGGTTACCACCCTACTTTTGCAAAGGGGGAAAGTAGGGTGGGAATGCCTTCTCATATCTCTTCTTTGGATGATGCTTGTCATTCACGTTCAGTCGTTTTGTGGTTCTTTCCATTTACATTGCTGTTGTAGTCATTGTGTATATGAATTCACTTTATCAATTCATGTAAATCTTCATTTCTGTATTCATCATATTCATTGTTACAGAATGATAGTATTCTGTTGCATTCATATTCTACAACTTATTTAGCCATTCTCTGTAAGTGGTTTTTATTCAGACATAGCAAAAATTTTATTTTTAATGTTACTTATTAAAGAGTCCTTGCATATAATATCTTTCATTTTCACACAATGTGTGACTAAAAAGCAAACTACCATGGCTACTCTTTTTTTAAAATTAATTTATTTTTTTCATTGACTTGTTTATTTACTTTTAGTTTACAAGATTCAGTTCCACAATCCCTTGAGTTTCAAATTTTCTCCCCTCTCTTCCCCCTCCCCTCCATGGTGGCATGCAGTCAGATATAGGATCTGCAAATACTTTCACATTGTACAATAGTCTGATTGTGTAGAAGGATTTTAACCAGTGGAGTGAACAGTGGGAAAAAAGAAAGAAAACCAAACATGAAAAACAATAGTATGTAGATTGCTTCATTCTCCATTTAAATTCTGGTCTTTCTAGATCTTTCTCTGAATGTAGACATCTCCTTCCATCCTGAGACTTGTAGAGTTGTGTTATAACTGTGCGTTGCTGAGAAGAGTCCAGTTTATCAAGGTTGGTTGTCACACATACGATGTGTCTGTGATTGTGTACAAGTTTTTCCTGGTTCTGCTCTTCTCTCTTAGCATCAATTTGTATAAGCCTCTCCAGGTAATTATGAAGTCCATCTCCTCCCCATGTCTTATAGCACAATAGTATTCCATTACATTCATATACCACAACTTGTTTAGCCATTCCCCAATTGATGGGCATCCCCTAAATTTCCAGTTTTTTGCCACCACAAAAAGAGCTGCAATAAAAATTTTTATACATATGGGTCCTTTTCCCACTTCCATGATCTCTTTAGGATTCAATCCCTGAAGTGGTATTACTAGGTCAAAGGGTATGCAATTATTTATAGCCCTTTGGGCATAGTTCCACATTGCTCTCCAGAATGGTTGTATCAGTTCACGGCTCCACCAACAATGCGTTAGTGTTCCAATTTTTCCACATCCTCTCCAGCACTTGTCATTTTCCTGTTTTGTCATCTTAGCCAATCTGACTGGTGAGATGTGGTACTTCAAAGTTGTTTTGACTTGCATTTATCGAATCAATAGTGATTTAGAGCATTTTTCCATATGTTTAAAGATATCTTTAATTTCTACTTCTGAAAATTGCCTATTCATATCCTTTGACCATTTATCAATTGGGGAATGAATGGCTATTCTTTTTAGATAATTTTTATTATTTTAATTCTTTCAGAAGGAAACACATTGGAATAGTAGAGCTTTTAAAAATATAATCCCATTCTTTCTAGTATTACCAGATTGTGGTATGGGTTTTTAACCCTCAGCTATCAGTCTTAGAATTCACATGAAATTAGTTAATTGAATATAATTCTTGTTTTAGTTGTTATTTTTCCCAATCAGTCTTAGTAAGGCTACGTGTAAAACTGTAACTAGGGTGGAGTAATCAGAACTTTGGCACAGGTTGCTAACTTGAGGGGAGAGGAGCTATAATTTTCCCTTCCTTGATCCAGGCTATGAGCCCTTAGCTTTAAGGCATTAAGAGGGTCCACCAGTGGAATTCACTTTGTATCACAAGGGGCACTGCCTTCTTCCATTGTGGTGCCATTCCATTTCATCCCATGCAGTTGCCCAGCACCGTTCTGCCTTATGATGTTCTATTGATGAGTCCTCCCTTTTATTTCCTTGAATTCCCCCCTAGGGTAATGTTGGTGCCATGAAGGTCCATTCTTCTCTGGGGTCCCAACTCACAGGCTGACTGTTGCTTTCTGCTCTTCCTTACCTCTTCCAGAGGGATTTTCTAGTGCTACTGTTGTTTGTCCTTAGTTTTCAAAGAGGACTAATGATGTCACAAGGGTGCTGTCTTGACTTACTTATGAATTGGGTTTCTAGTGCAACTGCACCATATGGGACTTAACCTCTCTGTTGATACCATCTTTCAATATAGTCAGCCTAACACCTTGTCCCTGATTGCCAGCTCTCCACCTCTTTGCTTCCTCCTGGGGGATGGGGGCACAAGACTAGGGACTTTTCACCACAAGAGTAGGGACTTTCTTCTTCACCTTCCCCTCCCCTATCCCTTTCAACCTTTACTTCAATCCACGAATTGCTTGATTGGAATACCTGAAACACAGCCAGGGTAAATGATCTCTGCACTAACATCTCAACCCCCAGCTTTGGCCTGGGGACTAGAGTTCCTAGTTATGATGCTGCCTACATGCTATAGTTTGGTCAGATTCAACATATTAAGAGTATTTTCTCACTTGAGAACTATTCTAGAACTCTACAAAAATGAGTCTTTGAAATGTAAAGAATGGCCACAAGCTTTGGAGTCAGAGAATCTAAGTTCAAATCCTGCCTTTCACTACTTTAATTATCTTGGTAAAGTATCTTTGTAATCTTGGTAAAACTCCAGGCCTCAGTTTCTTCATTGGTAAAATGTTTAGTCCTCCTGAAGATTCCTTCTAGCTCTAAGTCTGTGGTGCTATGTCAGATCATAGCCTTTGATCATTAACACTTGGTAGGATGAATGATGTTGACTTAAAACCAGATTTGAAAGTATAGTTGCAAAACCCCTAATAGAATTGTTGCCTAAGTATTCATTCGTTTAGCAAGTAATTATTCAGTGCCTCCTGTGTACCAGATGTTGAAAGAATATCATTCAGAACATCTCTGCATGTGAGCATTTTTCAGAAGCTTAGTCCATATTTAGTTCTGAAACTGTTACAAATATAATGTTACATAGACAACATTTTATGAATTATTTTATAAAATAGAGAAGACTTCTAATTAAAAGAAAAGTCATTGTTTAATTTACTATTCCATTTTAAAATCACATTTGAGTATCATTATGACTTCCAATTTGGTATCAATGGACACATCTATCACCAGAGTTTTAACAGAATACTAGTACTCCCCTTCCCCAAAAAAGGGAGAAATTAGCTAATTATGCATTATCTTTGCTCTCTGTTTCACAAATGGATATAAAGATGGCCTTTACATCCTTTTACCTGTCCACAGTCATTATGTATAAAATATAGAAGAAACTGATAAGTAAGGAACTGAGTAATATAAAATTAAATTCAAACCCATTTTTGTTTTTCATAATAAAATGATTATTGAAAGAATTTAGTCTGAAGACTGTTGAAAGCTGGCTGCAGTTTATGATATAACGGATAAAATCTGCATCCTTGGCCTTCCAACAACCTTTACACCAGCAGATGGTGGGCGTAAAGATGTCATTCATCATTTATTTACAATGGGCTTTATTTATTCTAGTGTCAACAGCTGCCCCAGGGAGCGGGTTATTGAATTCAAATGTGAAGCTCTGGCTTATTTGCTTCCTTTCAAATTTGTCTTCGGAGCTTAGTTGCTAGGAGTCCATTCTGTGGTCTAATAATGATTCATGTATTGTGAAACCATTCAGTAAATTGGGTTGTCAAGGATTGCCAAAAAAGGGTTGGAGGTCTTGTTCCTAAGGATGGGGTGTGTGTGTGTCTGTGTTTGCCCGTGTGTGTCTTATGTGGTTTTTCTTTCAAACACTGGGGAAGTTGTTATTTCTTTCATTCATCCCTTACCTATGCATCCCAGATTCCATGTGTGAATAATATGCTTGTCAGTTCTTCTTATGAAGCTGTAGAGGGCAATTTATTAAAGGAAAGCTCTCACCTTTTTCTTTCCTCACAGGCGGGGCAGGAGTCCTTCCGTTCCATCACAAGGTCATATTACAGAGGTGCAGCAGGGGCTTTACTAGTGTATGATATTACAAGGTGAGAACTTAGAAATATTTATTCTTAATAAATGTAGATGTTGTACTACTACTACTACTGCTACTAAGTACTGTTAAAGAGAGGCAGCATAAGTCGTGAATAGAGGGCCAACCTTGGAGTCAGGAACAATTCAGTCCTATATCTGACACATACTACTTTGTGACCCTAAGCAAGTCACTTTAATCTCAGTGCTCTAGGCAGTTCTGTAAAGCTGATTGGTATAGGAATCACTAGATCTGTATCAGTAGATCAACTTTATATCACAGAATTCCTAGTACTAATGAAATCACCATACCTCTAGATCCATTCCAAAAACATCGATTGATCAATAAAAAAATGACAACTCCTTTTTTAATTGCTACATTCCTAAAATGTTATTATATGTATGTATGGGTGTGTATATGTACACTGTATATTTTATTTATACACACACACAGAGTGACGAACCCTTAGAGTAATGCAAATAATGACCCCCTAATTAGTCATTTCAGTCATTGTAGATGTTACAGTCAGGAATTTCTAAAGTTTGGCACACGCATTTTACAAATTGAAATTTAATAAATGGAATTCTATAAATACAGGTCATTGAAATTTGTACCAGATGTGATAATTCCATAAGCAAATGCTCACCAACTTATTAGTCGGTGCCTTAGGAAATTATTTAACGTAAAACTGTTCATTGTATAGTACTTTGTCAGGAAACACTGTTTAAAAGTATTTTAATCTCCATCATTTTTCATTTAGGAGAGATACATTCAACCACTTGACAACTTGGTTAGAAGATGCACGCCAGCATTCCAATTCCAACATGGTCATTATGCTTATTGGGAATAAAAGGTAAAGATAAAAGACATTTTAAGGGATATGATTTTGTCGGTAGGATTAAGCTGTTGTGTAGTTCGTATAACGTTTTATTTAGATGGCTATCAGGTTTTATTTGAATAATTGTTGACTAACGACACCTATATTCTGAAAATGACATAAAATTTCTGTTATGTTGAACTTTCACCTTTTAAAAATACAAATATGGAACTTTATTGCAAAAATTACCAAGAAAAACATTAATTCTTTTAAAGATTTACTTTGTGTAAAATAACATTTTAAAAATTAACCATTTCTTATTCGAATCTCAGTTATTGCAAAGCATCTGGATTTTCATAGATGAAGGTATCATATGAGTACTTTTCAACTTTTTATCATAGTTTTACTTCCAATGATTACTTAGTTGTTTTTAATTAGAGCTTTTACATGAGAAAATAGGTTCACCAATTCATAGGCTTACAATTTTAACAGTAGTACATTGAGAAGTATGGTTTCTTGGGTATATGAGTAAACTGTTGATTGTTTTTCCAAATTTTTATTAAGGGCACCAAAACATTACCTTAATGATGAAAGTAAAATTAGTACTTTATAAGATATCTGATACATAATGTCTACTTTAGTAAGATAGATGCACCCTCATTGGGCCACTGTAAACCCCTACTCCCATTGACCTTCCAAAACAAACAAAAAACTAAGTCTCATAAACATCAGAACATTTTTTAAATTACCCTTTCTGTGCTGCTTTCATCCTAAGGTACAAAAAGTGATGGTTTTATACCTGATCTCTAGAAACTGAACAGATACCACTTAACCTTTTTTTACCTTTTTCAAAGAACACTCAACACTATCCAGATGGTGATAGTAATGAATTTCAGTTGTTATCAGTCTGTCTTGGATTTGCTCCATTGACAAAGAAACAATGATAGGTGTCTGATTACAAGTCCCCAAGTTGCAGTTTTCTCCCCAATTAGATCACAATGACCCTAAAGTGGGATACATTTTAAGCCCAAATTAATATTGTATGATTTCAAATGCTATTTAGGTAATATAGCATTAGCTGCATTGTGATTGGCTTCCTTTTAATTCCTTAATTTCTGTCATATCTAAAGTGAACATTGGAGTTTACATTTAAGTGTGCCTTAAGACTTTGGAAAATTTAGCAAATTAAAATCTTTCGTGGGTTATTAGTATGTGTCAGTAAAAAATGTGTGCATACTTGCAATAAAATTATAAGAGGTATGTCTTGATATAATTACCTTTGGATAGTTGTTGTGCTTCTTCCCTTAGTGCCTGAGTATATTTGACATTTATCTCCAGTCTTCTCCTCCAAACTGTTAAGAGAAAGCTGAATTTCTGCCCTTAAATTTATGGCTATATAAAATATGATCCCTCTTAAGGTAGTTATTAAACTCATATTTTTGCAAAATGTATTTTTGAAAATCTGTATATTGGCTTATGTTAACCATAAAGCTAAAATCTGATTACTCTATCCTAAAGGTAATAGATTAGTGACAGTTTTTAGGTGGACAGTGCTATTAACATTGACTTGGAAGTTAAATTAATCTTAATTTCTTCTTTTTTCTTTTTTTCTTTTTCTTTTTTTTTATTGCTGTAATTTTTAATTGATTTGTTTATTTACTTTTAGTTTATAAGATTCAGTTCCACAATCCCTTGAGTTTCAATTTTTCTCCCCTCCCTCCCTCCTATCTCCCCACCCCCTATGGCAGCATGCAGACAAGTACAGGATCTGCAAATACTTTCACATTGGCCATTAGTCTGGTTATATAGGAGGATTGTAACTTATGGAATGAACAGTGGGAAAGAGGAAACAAAACCACACCTGGAAAGAAAGAGAGCATATAGTTTGCTTCAGTCTCCATTTAAACTCTGTTCTTTCTAGATGTTTCTCTGAATATAGACATCTCCTTCCATCCTGAGTCTTTTAGAATTGTCTTATAACCTTGCATTGCTGAGAAGAGTCCAGTTTATCAAAGTTGGTCATCACACATACGATGTGTCTGTCATTGTGTACAAATTTCTCCTGGTTCTGCTCTTCTCACTTAGCATCAGTCCGTATAAGCCTCTCCAGGTAAATATGAAGTCCATCTGCTCCTCATTTCTTATAGCACAATAGCATTCCATTACATTCATATACCACAACTTGTTCAGCCATTCCCCAAATGATGGGCATCCCCTTAATTTCCAGTTTTTTGCCACCACAGAGAGCTGCAATAAATATTTTTGTGCATATGGATCTTCCTCCCACTTTTATGACCTCTTAACAATCTTAATTTCTTATGTTCCATGGAAACTGAAATATGTTTTAAATTGTTAGAATCTGTAGAAATGAAGTCGATGGTATGAATTGAATAGATAAAATGCATGTAAGTGCTTATTATTAAGTTGGATTGTTTTTATTTGATGGGAAAGTGTTCTATTTGACAAAACTTTAGCTTGTTTGTCAATGAAGCACCTGTCAGTTTTTTTGCCTTTTGAGTTGTTTGTCATTTAATGCCCTTAATTATCTCAATCCAATCTACCTTCTCTCTCCTTTAAGGAAGAAAAAAAAACACAACAGTCTTTTCTGGGGATGGGGTGACTGCGTACCCCCCTTTTCCAGATTGAAGCCTCTCATGACAAAAACAAAAAGAAAGGCAAAAACTAAAATAGAGCTAATATGCCTGATTGTATACAAACATTCTGCTTTTCTGCCACGAATCGAAGGCTGTTTTTCTTTTAGACTTTTCACTTGTTCTTGTCATTTTCTAACCTATCTTTCCCTAGCATACCTTCTGCGTTCTAGTGAAACTGGGCCACTTGCTGCGTCCTCTACGTGAGGTTTCATCCTCTACCTGTGACTTTGAAAACCTACCCCATTTCTTACCTACTGCCCACAGCACAGAATTCCTACCTTTAGGGTTCAACTTAAGTGTCAACTCCAAAAGAGTTCTTTCCTCACTCTCCCTCTGTTGTTAATTTTCTCTCCTGCACCATATCACTTTGTACTGATTTTGTATATATTTTGATTGACTTCTTTGTGTATGTTTTGCTTCTCTCCCAGTAGAATGTGAGCTCCTTGAGGACAGAGCTTTGTTTTTTCCTTTGTGTGCTCATTGCTTGATATTGAATATGTGCTTAACGTTTGTTGAATTGAATTCTGCTGAATCCAGAGGGATTTGGGATATAAATTGGGAAGCATAAGGAAAGGAGATTGTGCTCTTGGAGAGTAAACTGTAATGTATGCTAACAGACCTTATATCTGTTCTGTGACCAGTTTTGATTCAGAATGATTCTTCACTAAATGATTGGCTGTCAAATTCCCTTCTCTCTCCCATCCACCCCCCTTGTAAAACCATCATTTCATGAGGGTGATTTTTTTCTGATTTAGCAGAGTGATTCTCTCTCTCCATGGATTAAATCACTGAACCTCTAAGATTAAACATTGGGACTGATTTATGTTTTCATAAATTTTTAAGAAGTGGTGCTCAGATTATGGCTCTTAACCTAGATTTTTCAAAAGTAAACTGTAACTCTTTTTAAGATTTCCAATTTTTATATTTAGAATAATGCATTATTAGAGTCTAGCAGAAGTGATTATATTTCCTGTTATACACTGACTACAACTGGGACCACAGTTAAATCAGTTACAATTCTTTGAACAATTTGATTAATTGCTCTTAACAGTAGTTGGACAGTTTGTGGAAGAATAACGGTCATCCTTGGAAGGACATACTAGCATCTATAGGCAGTGTCCTTTCTTTAGGGGCAAACATCTGGGCAACTTCTCACTTCCCCAAATAGTGGGAAAGATTTCCTAAATACCCTTTTGCTTTCTGACTGTGGGGAATACAATATGAGCCAAGAACCAGGCACCCATCTGGTGTCTTTTGTGTTATAACAAAAACTATTAAGGGATTATATTTGCTTTTGAAAAGTGAGGTGATAAAGACCTCTCCTTCTTCCCTAAGAGCCTCCATGAAGGAAAAATTGCACATTCATCTCCTTTTTTAATATTAAGGAAGAGAATTCCTAGAAAAGCCTTCAGTGCTCTACATGGGTAATATATCAAGACATAATTATATGCATTTTCTTAAAGAGAAAATTAGGCTTCCCATTTTTCTGGTATTAAAAACATTGCTCAAAAATTTAATTTATTTTTATAGTATGTTTGTGTATGTGTTTCAGATTATTTGTCAGAGATTATTTCAGGGGAAAGAACTTTATACCTTATTATTCCAGAACACCTTTGTCTTATTTATAATGATAGTGTCTTTTTGGGAAAGCTCAGTATTCATTTTCTGTGGGAAGTCAGTTCTCAAAATTTGGTACCATTGTTCAGGTATACATTTTGAAAAAGCTTGTGTAGGTGCTATGATGGAGGTAGACAGGAATTAGCCTAAAGACATTTGAGCTTAAGAATACTAAAAGGTAAAATACATAATAACAAGTAATACTAAAAGGTAAATATGTAATAGACTCAATGTGAATAATTCTTCTGAAATCTTAGGTGATGGTTAGTTGGTAATTGCAAACATTTTAATGAGTGAAATTTGTACTATTGTAGGTTTTTCATAGGATCTTTTTTAAAAGGAGTCAGCATTCTGTGATGGAAAGAACATTGGATTGGGTGATGGAAGACCTGAACTCTAGCCTGACTTCTGTCATTAACTAGCTATATGACACTAGATAAATCATTTAATCTCTTAGGACCTCAGTCCCTTCACTTGTACAATAAATCAATCTGAGTAATTGATATCTAATATTAAAGGGGGGGGAGTCTGTGTGTCTGTGTAAAGTTTGATCATCGTAGGCCAGACACCATTTTTTATTTATTATTTTTACCTGCTACATTACTTCTTAATTGATTTTATCACAGCTCATGCTTCTAATTAATATTGCAGCCTCTTCATGTAATAGTAGATAATTTTCATTTTAATTGACCTGCTGCTGCTTTAGACATTCACTCTTGAATGACCTCTCCTAGATATTCTCTCTTCCTTGACCTTCTGTGACATTGGTCTTTTATTGGTTCTTATCCTACCTGTCTGACAACTCCTTATTATAATAATAACTGACATTTATATAGCACTTGAAAATTATGATTTCATTTGGATGTTATTATACTCCTGTGTTGTCTGGTGCGATACGTGTGCACGTATACATATTTATACACACACGTGTATGTGCATATGCACACACATTATGCTAATTTTATAAGTAACCTGTACATGGTTACCATCCTGTTAAATGTTGGAGGTAGAATATGAACCTACTTCTTTCTAACTCCAGGTCCAGTATGCAGTTTTGCCTCTTTCTTTAACCTCTTTTGTTGCTTCATCTATCACTTAACCACAAGGTATAGATATTACCCCAGAAGTTCTCTTCTGGGCCAGAAGCACAGACTTTTAGAGTTCAAAGAGATCTCAATAGACAAAACCCATATCCAGAATATAACTAATATATATAACTAACATACCTGGTGAATAGTCATCCATACCCCAGTTTAGGAGTTCTTAACCTCGGGGCTGTGGACTTACTTTTTAATGTACACAATTTTAACCATTTCAGTGTAATTAGTTTCCTTTGTAACCCAATGTATTTTATGCATTTAAAAGGATTCTAAGAAGAGAATCCATAAGTTTCAGGAGCTGCCAGCAGGGTCCATGAAACAAAAAAAGTTAAAAACTCTTGCTCTAATTGAAAATCTTCAGCTGACACCCCTAATTATTAGGAAACCTAAATTTTCTTACTTGCAACTTCCATTTATTTGATCTTGTCTTCTGGGAACAGGTAAATGCATCCAGTACCTCTTCTACATGTTCAGTCATTTTTCAGGCTCGTCCAACTCTTTGTGATCCCACATGAGCTTTTCTTGGCAAAGATGCTGGAGTGGTTTGCCATTTCTTTCTCCAGATCATTTTACAGATGAGAAAACTGAGGCAAACAGATCTTGATGACTGGTCCCATTACTTCCTGGCAGATAGAAGGAGAAGTGAAAGTTTTGTCAGATTTTACATTTTTGGGCTCAGATCGTTGTAGATGGTGACTGCAGCCATGAAATTGAAAGATACTCCATGAGAAGACAGTTACAGCAAATCTAGACAGCACACTAGCAGAGATCACTTTACCAATGGTGGTCTGTATAGTTAAAAACTATGGTTTTTCCAGTAGTGATGTACGGATGTAAGAGTTGTACTATAAGGGAAAGCTGAGTATCACAGAACTGACACTTTCAAATTGTGGTGTTGGAGTCTTTTTGAGAGTCCCTTGGACAGCAGGGAGATTGAATCAGTCAATACTTGAAGAAATTCAGGCTGTTCACTGGAAGGTCAGATACCGAAACTGAAGTTTAAATACTTTGGCCATTTAATTAGACTCAGTGGAAAAGACACTGATGGTGGGAAAGATTAGAGGCAAAAGGAAAAGGTGATGACAGAGGATGAGATGGATAGGTAGAAACGTGGAATGTGAACTTGGCCAAATTTTGACATATCGTGGAGGATAAGGACCTGGAGAGATATGGTCCATGGGGTCACAAAGAGTGAGACAGGACTGAGCCTATTGAACAACATCAACATGTGGTCTAGGTAATCTCATCAACTACTTTGGAATCAGTTATCATCTCTATGAAGCTAACTCTACAGGCTAGGAATCTAGATTTGCATTGACTAATCTCCTTATTGACTTCAGTCAGTAGTCTTTAAACAAAGTGCCTACTGTGTTCCAGGCACTCTATCCTATCCTAAGAACACAAATAAGAAAAAGAAGACAGTCCCTGCCCTCACTGAGGTTACTATCAATGGGGGAAAGACAGTACACAAAAGGAAATTGAAAGGGAGGAGTGGGGTGCTTTGATATTCATGCAGTCCAAATCAAGTAAGCAGAGAGGAGTTTCTTGTTCTGTCTTCTAGCTCTCCAAAACAAGGAAAAAGGTCCTGAAGAGGGGTGGAGTATGCAAGAGAAACAGTCTCCTTGATGATGAGATTTTTGGTGATGAGTTTTATCCTGAGAGAAGCATAATGTTCCTGGAGTCTAAAACAAGCATAACAACTTGTGAGAAATTCTTGCATTGACAACTTCCTTTTGGACATCCTTACCGGGTTGTCCCTTTTAGTATCTCACACTCATCATATCTCCCTAAGACCTTCTCTCCTCCAGATGCATATATTTCTGTTGCCAATGCTACTATCCTACCAATCATCCAGATTCACAATGTTGAAATCATCTCTGTCTCCAATAGCATCCCTGACTCTTTTATCACCTGTTATATCTAATTGGTTGCATGAATATTCTAGAAACCACATCTCTCATTTTCTTCTCTTAACTCAATACCATAGAAGTCCTCATCCTGTCTACCCTGTACTATTATTGGTCGCCCTTCTCCAAAAATGTCCAAATTAATATTGTTAAAACATAAGTCTAATCACGTCACTCCTGTGCTGAAAAAATCTTAATTGGCTCTCCACATTGTCCCTACAATTAGATATAGATGTCTCAGCCTATCATTTAAGGTCCTTCACAGTCTGATTTACCTTTCCAGATGTTCCATGTTTCTCTTTTTCTTGTTCTTGTTATTGTAGCCACATGAACCAATTTGTTGTTCATTATTCCATCTCCCACTTCTGAATTTTTTCACAGTTTCCCATGCTGAAATTGCATTCTCTCTTAACCTCCATCTCTTTGAATCCTCATCTTCTTCAAGACTCAGCTACCCCTCCCATGTGAAACCATTCTTGATCTCCTTCATTTAGTGTTTTCTTACCATGTTCAAATTATTTTTAATTCACTTATCTTTGTATATTTTATACCCTCCCAATAGAATATGAGCTTTTGGAGGGGGGGCAAAGCTTTGTTTGTCTTTGTACCCCATATGCATAACAGATATTAGGTACCTAATGTTTGAATTGAGTTGTAACTAAAAATGTTTATCACCAATGGCCAACCTTCTAAAGATCACCTCCACACTTCAGTAAACTGATTCTTGGTCAAGAGGCATACACAATTTGACACGCACATCTTTGAGCTTTTCTGTCTCAGGAGAGCCTTCCAAAGCTTATATTTCACTTGTGTAGCAGATCTTTTATGGATGAACTGTAGTTTTATAGGAAATAGCTCAAATTAAACAATTAAACATGTCCACCCCCCCAATCAAAATTCAAAGGATTTTTTTCATACTAATTAAGTCTGATCTCTTAATCAAAGTCCTGAAAGTTGAATATGTTGCCGTAATCATCATTTGTTCAGTTCCGAATGACAGTTTGGTAGCAAAGAATTGAGAACTACCAATAATATCAGGGTGTCTGCTCAGATATTTAGTAAAGGAAGGCATCTGCTCAGGTGTTCAGTAAAGGTGGGCATATGTATGTATGTATGTATGCATGCATGTGTGTGTATATATGTGTGTGTGTATGTATGTGTATATATATGTATACTTGAAACCAGTGACCAACTTGTTTTGTTTTATTCCACAGAATTAATAAAATGAAGGTTTCATTAGATGCATAACTAAACCTAACAACATATCAGCCATTATTCTTATCATGCATTTCCTATGTTAAACTCATATATAGCCTATTGCTACAAAGGACTTTGAACACACCAAGGAAAACAGTGCTAGAATTTCAAACTTACCATCTTAGCAACACCAGTACAAGTAACAGCTAGGTAGTGACCCAGAAAAGTATCAGGATTAGGAAAAGTCAAGTAGTTGTGTTGTGAGAGGCAGACCATAGACCAAAAGTGTAGAAATGACTGTACTAATAGTAAAGCTTTGAATTCACAATCCCAAATAAGGCCAGCACCAAAGCAGACAACTGTGATTCTTAAACATCCTTCCCAACAAAAGTAGTCCTGGCCCCCAATAGCACCTTGTTCTGAGCTTCCCCTCTTATGCTGCACAGTGGCTTCAGAGACTTAAAGGTTTAAAAAAAAAACACGCACAACTTGCTTGTGTTGGAAGACTCCGTGTTCCTGCTTTTCATTGCATGCCATACTCAAGAAGAATATTTCTGAAGTGTCTTGAGATTCTTGCTATGGTTTGGGAGGAACAGTCGATTATTGGAGTTTTTGTGGTATTCTTGAATTTATATATATTTTCAGTTTGTATACCACTAAAAAAAACCCCACAAACCTGTACCACTATAGCAGTTGCTGCTGTGCCAGGTCTACTTTCCACAAAATCGCAATTAGTGCTTTAAGGCTCACTTAAACTAATGAAAGCCTGAAGCAGTTTTTAAAAGCCTCAATGTGCTTTTGTGGACAGGCTTATGGGAATGCCAACATTTGGCCCACATCCAAGATAAGATCAGCTCCAGTAAACCTGATGTGACGGTAAAAAAAATGAGTGATACTGTAGGACAGCCAGCTGTATCTTTTACATAATTTATTTAATATTAAGTTAATAATTGGTTTAGGGTGAAAAGAAAACCCAAAATGTTAAATAGTTATATCTGTTATGTGCGTGTGTACATTACACACACACACACGCGCACACACACACACACACACACATGAATCAGTAAGGGAGAGAATCTGCATTATGTTTTATCTTGATGGTCTCTGAAAGTATTGTGAAGATAGTAGTCATTTGTGTTTGTGGATAGACTTTCATCTTATCCTGAGTTGGTATATTTTGACTCTGACAGTGGCCTCAAAGCAGGCATTGTTAATAGAAGACCTATTTGAATCAGGAAACATTTCATGGATAAGGATGGAGTAAATTTTGGTGGCTCTAGCTACTTATGTATGACAAGTATTGGTTTATGTTAATGTCTTTTTGGTACTTAACGTCTCTCACCAATGCCATACTGTAATATTATTGCAGCTCATTGTCAGTCAGGTCCAAGTGCATATTCAGCTTATCAACAATTTCACCAATATCAGGTTCTAAAATAATATAGGTTTTTTAGTTAGTGGATTCTTCTTTAGCCACGTCAGAACAGGCTTAGGTTCTTGGATATCCAGAAGTCCTGAAAAGGAGAAGTATGAAAATCCATAATGATTAAATGATCATCCCTTGCTATAAATAGCACATTTGCCACAAACTTGGCTAGGATTGGGTCTTGACTTTTATCTTTGCTAGTATAGGGGTAACAGGCAATAACAACAGTGACATTCTGACACTGATGGTAGAAGCAGTCTTGAAAACATTGATCATGACAGTTTTACTACAACCATTCTGCATTAGTGCATACCTTCTTTCCATAGGCAAGCTGACCTTTTTTAATTTCCTGGGTGCTAAATTTCTTGGTAACCATCTTGCTTAGTTTCGGCTTTGGATGTTTCTTTTTGTTGGGACAAATCTTACTGGAAACTGCTGTTGAAGACCTTACATTCAGCATCTCTACCAAGCTACCTTAGCTAAAATTCATTTCCATGTCATTGCTTATAATTGAGGGAGTTACTATTACAGTGAGGAGAGTCTGCAGATAACTTCATTGCTAGTCTACTGTCTTTAAAAAATAGCTTTTCAAACTTTAACTTCAACTTGTAGAATAAGGATTTGTTGTAAGTCCATTAATACATTATTAAAGTGCCTACTATGTGCTGGGCATTGTACTAAGTAAGCCTTGAATTATTTGACAAAAACTGTGGTTAATATTGGATAGTCATGAAAGCAGTTTGATTTAGATCACCACCTTTCACCTCATACGAAGATAAGCTCCAAATAATTACATGAACTAAACATAGAAGGTCGCATCATAAATATATTAGAGAAATGTAGGAAAAACTGCCTAGCCAATCTATGCATAGGAGAAAAGTTTATAACTAAAAAAAGAATAGAGGATCACAGAAGATAAAATGAATAAATTTGGTTACATAATTCTTTTTTTTAAGTTTTTAAATTAAAAGGGAAGTTAACTGGGGGAAAATATTTACATGTTTCTTTGATAAAGGCCTCATTTAACTCAAATATATATTTCACATATACACATATATATATATGAAAAGAGCCATTCTCTTATTGATAAATGATCTAAGGATAGGAACAGATAGTTTTCAGAGGAAGAAATTTAGGCTTTCTGTAGTCATAGGAAAAAAAAATTCAACGCTCGAAATATCTAGTAAGTAGAGAACTACATATTAAAGTAGTTCTGAGATTCTGCCTCATAGTCATCAGAGTAGCAAAAATAATAGTTGAAAATGAGAAATGGTGGAGGAGATGTGGGAAAATCAAGGCGTATTGATGCACTTTTGATGGACCTGTGAATGGGTATGACCATTATGGAAAGCAATTTGTAGGTATATACAAAAAGTTTTTCATTCATTTGAATCAGCTGTGCTACTGCCTATGCCCAAAGGAGATCAAAGGAAAAGGTATTCTATGTACAAAATATATTTATGGCATCTCTTTTGGAGTAGCAAAAACCTAGAGGCTGAGGGTGTGCAAAAATCTAGGAATGTGGTGTGTGAAATGAGAAAATATATAACTCTCAGTTATTAGAGGTATGACAGAATTGGAATGCAGAGTGAGACATTTAAATTTTTGTAGACAGCCATTGAAATTTGTTTTGCTTGACCATGCATATTTGTTACAAGAAATTTGTTTTTATTTTACTTTTTCTAATGGGATAGGAAATGGGTGGGAGAAAAAAGATTTCTGGTAATTTTTTCTCTAAATAGAGGCAGGAAAGGTGCTACAGATGTGAAATATGCTATGTATGTACTTTCAAATGAGTTACTTGACTACTTACTATAAGAGGTAGCTAGGTGGCCAGGCCTAGAGTCAGGAACACTTGTCTTCCTGGGTTCATATCTGGCCTCAGACACTTACTAGCTCTGATCCTGGGCAACTAATTCTGTTTGCCTCAGTTTCCTCATCTGTAAAGTGAGCTGGAAATGGCAAACTTCTAGTCTCTTGGCCAAGAAAATCTCAGAAAGGGGTCACAGTTGGACATGGCTGAACAACAATAACTGTTATCACAAAAGTAATCTGTAAATGTAGCATAAAAACAAAGCACAAGTAAACCTTTTTTAAAAAAATCTTCATATTGGTATGCCTTTGGAAAAACTCATATGAGGAAAAAGGTCAATTAAAGTTTTTTTCTTGTGTAATGTTTTTCTGACTCAGTGCTTTAAATGTTTCTCTGAAGCATATTTTAACCTCAGCTGTGCTTATTGGACTTTTCCAGTTAGTAGTCTCATTATCTTTTGTTCAGCTTAACAAGTATTTTTTCTTAAAACCATGGGAATTCAGTCTGTCTGATTTCTTAAAGCCTAGTTGATTTTTTTGCCGTTCACCTACAGATCCCAGTTCACTTTACCCAAATCTGTCTTTTGTTCTTGTTGTCTTTCTTTTGCCACAAATCCATGCTGTATGATTTTCATGTGTTAAGATAGTACGTTGTTTAGTGAAGATCTACTTAGAGTGGCATAAGGAAATTGAAGCTTACTGAAGCAGTGTTTCACAAAACCACAATATTACTAGAAGGGTTTGTTTCCACACCACTGAAAATTGGAGACCATATCTGATAATTTTTCCTTAGTTGAATAAATTGCCCTTCTTCAAATAACTGAAGTACTGAGTGTGAAACCAACAAAAAATTGCAAACTAAATGTAAACAGTACTTATTTTTTCCTGTCTGATAGGTAATGGAAGCAATAAATAATATGTTAGTAGAGTGTTTAGAAAGTAGCATTTTCAGGAGACAGGGAGAGACAGAATGGGGTTAATCATCTCATAGAAGAGGCGAGGGATAAGTGTTACAATGGAGGGGAAGAACAGGAAGGCAAAAAGAGAATGGGTCAACCTTACTCTCACTGAATTTGGCTTAGGGAAGGTATGACATACACTCTAAACTGGGTATCTTGCCCTACAGGAGAATAGGGGATGAGATAGGGGGTGATGGAGGAGAGGGCGGGGGTGGGGGGAGGATTGTTAGAAGGATAAAGTAGAAAATAGAACAAGTAGGGGGTGGGATAGGAAGGAGGGAAATATAGTCAGTGTTACACAATACATCCATTGTGGAGATGTTCTATGTAACTACACGTATATGGCCTATATTGAATTACCTGTCTTTCCAGTGGAGGTGAGTGACAGGGGAGGATGGGAAAGAATCTAGAATTTAAAGTTCTAAAATCAAATGTTAAAAGTGTGTGTGTGTGTGTGTGTGTGTGTGTAATTTACATGCAACTGGGAAATAAGATATACAGGCATTGGGATAGGGAGATCCATCTTGCCCTACTAGAAAGTCAGAGGGGTGATGGGGGAGGATGTAGGAAAGAGCAGATTGGGGGAGAGGATATATAGTGGGATCGCTGTTTTGGGGTGGTAGGTAGGGAAAAAATGGGGAGAAAATTTGTAGCTCAAAATCTCGTGGAAATCAATGATGTAAACTAAAAAATCAACAAAAGTTAATTAAAAAATAAAATTAAAGTATCATAAGAAAAAAAAGAAAGTAGCATTTTCATTGTCATTAAAGTTTGGTTTTTGGCAGGCAAAGTGATATGATATTGCTTAGATAATAAAATTTTTTTCCTAGTTACCTCTCTGTATCTAGGAATTGAAATGTTACTATGACATTTGCTCTTTTGCTCTATTGGCCACTAGAGCGTTACTGAGTGACTCCCTGAGTCACCCTTTTGCTTAGTTAATGTCAATGGAGAAAAACTTTAGATTATTTGCTTATTCCCCTCCATTAACCAAAGAGCTATATATAAAAAAATCAGAAGATGAATGGCAATCCCTCACACCACCAGTTTCATCAATGTCCCCTAAAGAAGCTAAGTCGTAGAATATAACTAAAAGTAAAGGAAATGATTTTTTTTAAAATTCAGGTACCTGTTTCTAAGTATCATCATAAAAGAATGTTTTGACTTATGGGTACATAATACTCTTCATATAATAAAACTCTTAGTTTTGTTTGCCCCTTAGAAGTTTAATATCTGAATGAAGAAATAAGTGCATAAAACAAAAGTACATGAGAAATTTCAGTCTGTAGGGTATAAAACTTATACAAAAAGATAACCACCAAAAGAAGTTTAAAGACAGAACTAGAATAAAGAATATAGGGGTTGAGAGAATGGAAGTATGACTAGAGCAGAGGCTGATTGAGAAAGAACAGGGAGACAAATTAGGTGATTATTAGAAGGAGTCAATTGGAGGTGGGTGTGAAAATAAAGAGTGACTTTGCATTAGATACCAAAAGCAGTAGGGAGCCATTGAAGGATTTGAGAGGAGGCAGTGACCTAGTCAAAGTGACAGATGAGAAAGGTTTCTCTCCCCTCCTCCCCCATTCTATAGTGTTTTAGCCTGGTTGCAGAGGAAAGATATTAGAGTAAGAGCCTAGAAAGAGTAAAGATGTAATAGTCCAAGTTTAACATCGTCAAAAACTAAAAAAGAGGTTGCTTTAAGTTTAAGATATTAAAAGGAATCTATAGGAATAAATTAGTTTTTTAGGTATTATATAAGAAGTATTGAAGAACTCAGCAATAAGTTGAAGTTGAAAAAATGAAAGTAGTCTTAATATCTTCTAGCTGTAAAATTAGGTGATACATACCATGGTGACAGAAAAGCTGGTAGTATAAAAGAAATGATAAATGAGGAATACCTCCTATTCATCATGTTCAAATTGAGCTAGTGATAAAATATTTAGGCAAGAAGAAAAATAGGAACAGAAGTAAACTGGGTAGGGGAAAGAGAATAGTACAACATTGAGTGTCTTCTATGTATATTATATATCTCTGTAAGATAGTGTGTGATAATACTAATTGAGCAAGGCAGGAGGGGAGGTCATTGTGGTAAGGAAGCTTCATGGATGAGGTTGGACTTAAGCTGGATCTTGAAAAGCAAGTATATAAGAAGGTGGAGAGCAGTGAATAAGTCCTGTCTATTCAGGATTAATGGAAGATAAAATTAAAAACACAAGGTCCATGTTGTAGGTGGCCTTTGAGAGTGTAAATCTAAGGAATTGAACTTTTTCATGTTATCAGTGGGAACCAGTATTGGGAGTCATTAGATGTTTTTAAGCAGGCAAACAACGTAAAGAAATCTGTTTTTTAGGAAATTTAATTGGGGAATTGGGGGGGGGAGCTGTTGAACTAAGATGGTAGAGAAAAGGCAGAGACTCCCCTCTATTCTCCCAAATTCCCTTCCAAACAACTTTAAAATAATACCTCAAATTCAATTCTGGAGAACCCACAAAAGGATAAGGTAAAATAATTTTCCAGCCCTAGATAACCTACAAGATCAGCAGGGAAAGGTCTCTTGCACTGATGTGAAGAGTAAAGAGCAATCCACCACAAGGCAACACCCTGGCAAATCAGCAGTAGGTCTTGGAGCAACTGAGTCAGCAGCAGTGGCTGCCAGAGCTCGCAGCCCACCAATGGGAAGGGGTCTGACAACTGGTCAGAAAGACATTATAAAGGTCCCATGGCTGGTACTGGGTGCAGCGCTCTATTGATTGCCCATCATGGATCCAAGTCCCAGTCCTGGGTTGCAGTCCTAGGGCAAGGAAGAGAACTAGTACCCCAGAGCTTGTCACCTACAGGAGAATCGGGACAGGATTTTGGAAATCAAAGAGAACTAAAGGAAAAATTGGGAAATGAAATGAGAGTGATACAAGAAACTGGGGAGGGGAGAGTCAACAACTTGGTAAAGGGGACACAAAAAAATACTGAAGAAAATAACATCTTAAAAAAAACAGAATAGGCCAAATATAAAAGAGGCACAAAAATCCACTGAAGAGAACTCCTTAAAAAGCAGAACTGGCCAAATGGAAAAAGATGTACAGTGAAGAAAAAAAATGCCTTAAGAAGTAGAATTGGGCAAGTAGAAGATGACAAACTCAAAAGAATGAAAAAATAGAAGAAAATGTGAAATATCTCATTGGAAAAACAACTCACCTGGAAAATAGTCCAAGGAGAAATCATTTAAGAATTATTGGACTATCTGAAAGCCATGATTCTCTCCCCCTCCCCCCAAAAATTGTCATTATCTTTCAAGAAAGGGAACTTCCCTGATATTCTAGAACCAGAAAATAAAATAGAAATCAAAAGAATCCACCGATCACCTCCTGAAAAAGATTCCAAAAAGAAAATTCTGAGGAATATTATAGCCAAATTCCAGAGCTTCCAGGTCAAGGAGAAAAAATTGCAAGTAGCCAGAAGGAAACAATTCAGTTATCATGGAGTTACAATCAGGATCACACAAGATTTAGCATCTTCTGCATTAAAGAATTGGAGGGATTGAAATGTGATATTCTAGAAGACAAAAGAACTAGGATTACAAGCAAAAATCACCTACCTAGCAAAACTAAATCCTTCAGGGGAAAAAAATGGATATTCAATGAATAGAGGACTTCTAAGCATTCCTGATGAAAAGACCAGAGCTGAATAGAAAGATTGACTTTACAATACAGGATTCAAGAAAAGCATAAAAAACTAAACAGAAAAGAGCAATCATAAGGGGTTCAGGAGGGTAAACTGTTTATATTCCTATGTGATAAGATGATACTTGTAACTAACTCCTGAGAACTTTCTCATTATTAGGGAAGTTAGAAGATGTATACATAGACAGAGGACACTGGTATGAGTTGAATATGAAGGGATCCTTTCTACAAAAATAAAATGAAGGGGTGAGAGAAGTATGCAGTGGAAGAAGAGGGGGAGAGAGAGGTAGAAGGGTAAATTATCTGACAAAAGAGGTAATAATGAGCTTTTACAGTGGAGGGGAGGATGGAGGGGAGTAAAAGATAGCTTGGAACCTTAACTCTTATCACAGTTGGCTCAAAGAAGGAATAACATGCACTCAGTTGGTATAGAAATCTCTTACCCTATAGGAAAGTGGGGGGGGAGGGGAACAGGGATAAGAAGGTGAGTGGGGATAGAGGGAGCTGAGAGAAGAGGATGGATTGGGGGGAGGCAGTAGTCAGAAACCACTTTTAAGGATGAACTCTAGAGAGAGAGTAATCACAACTTTAAAAAAAATTTTTCATAGCAAGTTTCTCTGATAAAGGCCTCCTTTCACAGATACATAGAAAATGTGAATCACGTTTATAAGAATTCAAGTCATTCTCCAACTGATAAATGGTTAAAGGGTATGAATAAGCAGTTTTCAGACAAAGTAATCAAAGCTATCTGTAGTCATGAAAAAAATGTTCTAAATCACTGTCAATCAGGGATGTGCAAATTAAAATAGTTCTGAGGTACCACCCTCACAGGAAAGTGACAAATGTTGGAGGGGACATGGGAAACCTGAGATGCTCATATCCTATTGATGAAATTGTGAACTGATTCAACCATTCTGGAGAGCAATTTAAACTGTTTTCCTAAGGGCTATAAAACTGTGCATACTCTTTGACCTGTATGTACCAAAATATTTTATAACAGCTTTTTTAGTGCTGGCAAATAATTGGAAATTGAAGGGATGCTCATCAGTTGGGAAATGGTTAAACAAGTTGTGATATATGATTGTGATGGAATAATGTTTTGCTATAAGAAATGATGAGCAAGATGTTCTCAGAAAAAACTTGGAAAGACTTACATGAACTGATACAAAGTGAAATGAGCAGAACCATGATAACATTGTACATAGTAACAGCAATATTGTATGATGATCACCTGTAAATGACTGAGTTATTCTCAGCATTATAGTGATCCAAGACAATTCTGAAGGACTTGGGAAAAATGCTATCTCTTCCAGAGAAAAAAATGATGAAATCTGAATGCAGAATAAAGCATACTTTTTTTTCCTTTCTTTTTTTTTCTTTGTGTTGTTGGTTTGTGTTTTCCTTCGCAACATGACTGATATGGAAATAATGTTTTCCATGACTGCAAATGTATAACCTATATCAGATGGCTTGCCTTCTCAAGGAAGGGGGAGGTGAGAGAGAGTGGAACTCAAAAATTTTTTAAAACAAACAATTCTTGTTACATATAATTGGGAAAAGTTTTTAAATGTTAAATAAAAAATTAATCCTATAGTGGGCTACAAAGTAGACAAGAGGGGTGAATTATTGGAAGCAGAGAAATTAAGAAATTTGTAATGGGTGTATTAAGTCCCAATTTTTTGATTTTTGTATATTAACTTAAGTCCATTGTTTCTTTCTTCCTCCCTTCCCCATCCCTGTCTTTTCCTTCTTTTTCCCCTCTTCCCTTTTTTCTTTTTCTCCCATTTTCTTTTTTCTCCTCTTTTCCCCTTCTATCCCCTTCCATTTGTCACCTTCCCTTTTCCTTCCATCTCCCCTTCCTTTTTCCTTCCTTCCTTACATTTCTTCTTCTCCTTGTTTTTCCTCCTCCTTCTATACTTCTCCATCAGTTACCCTCCCATCCCCCAAAGACCCCCTGCATCCCATCTATTCTCTCTGCTTTGCTTGCTTATACTTCTTAGCACTTCAACAACATAGGTTACAGAGTACAGATTGTAAAGTCACAAGATCATGAATTTAAATTTTGAAGGGAAAGTAGAGGCTGTCAGACCTAACCCTCTTGTTTTTCAGATAAAGAAACTGAAGTACAGAAAAGTTAAGCTATCCAGTATCAAACAACTAGTAAGAATCTACAGTGGAATTTAAATCCACTTACCTGATTCCAAGTCCAGTGTCCTCTCCAGTGTGCCGTGATGCTTCTAGATTATTATGTCTGTCATATCAGCATTCTCAGACTAGATAGGTACTTTTTTCTAGACTGCATATAGGAAATACTTTTTTTTTTTGCTATAAGTAATATTTTAGTTGATGTTTGTTAATGATTTGGAATCAAAAGACAAATTCAAATCCTTCAATAAGAATGCCTTTGGGCGGACAGTTAGTATCTCTGGAACTTGTTTTCCTTCTGTTAAAAAGAAAGGTTGAACTCAGTTATCTCTGAAATCCCTTACAACTCTAAAATATCTGGGTTTTTAAAATTTATCAATTAGATTATATGTTCCTTTAAGGTTGGAATGTGGCCTTGTACATCTTTGTATCACTCACAGTAACAAATGAGCTGCCTTGCTCTTAATAAATATTGATTATTGTATTCATTTTTAAAAATCTTTTCATAGAAATATAGATCTCATGAGCCATTTCTCATGAATATTTCTACTTATACTCTAATGGTTAGTAACATAACCGTATTTCTCCTTAACTTTAGTGATTTAGAATCTAGAAGAGAAGTTAAAAAAGAAGAAGGTGAGGCTTTTGCCCGAGAACACGGTCTTATCTTTATGGAAACTTCTGCTAAAACTGCTTCCAATGTAGAAGAGGTAGGTGGGCTGTCCTTTTAAATACTTAAAATGTTTTGTTTAATAGAAATATGTATTACATCCTTTGACATTTCTTTCATATTTTTATCACAATGCAGGGGCTTTAACTATTTTAAATTAGGTATGATTTCCTGAATCTTTTGATACTTAACTTTTAAAAATCTTTCTAATAAAGTAAAATGAGAGTCTGAGGAACAGAATTCTGAATTTGCGTTCCTGTGATTCTAGGAATGTCAAGGTGCTTTAAGATATCTAGAATTATGTAATTTTTAGATTTGAAAGGGACCTCAGAAATAATCTACTCTAACCACTTCATGCTACTACTCTAGTAATTTTTATATATACACTTTTAGCAAATTTCCTTTTAGTTATAAACTAACAAATGAAATTTTGACAAGATACATTTTTAATACCCCCCCCCTTTTTAAAGGAAAAATAAATTAATTATTAAATCTTTTCTTGCTGCATAATGACAGAATAAGTCTTTAAGTATAGTAAATCCAAGGTAGAATTGTTGTTGGTGTTACCTACCCTTCCACTTAAAAAATGCTGATATGATATTGTTAAAGCATATGTAATGTGTTTATAAGGTTCCATCCTTATTCTCCGTGAGGAGAGAATGTTAGCCTCTCCTCTATGTGGCATAAACTCAAAAATATTGGTGTTATTCATACTTAAAGAACAGCAAGATGGGCTTGTGGACAAAGAACAGCTGACATAGTAATCACAAAATCCTTGGTTTAAGTTCTGCGTCACAACTCCTGCTTGACCCTGGGCACGTCCCTTAGTGTGCCCAGGCAACTCTGTAAGACTTGAAGCTTCAGACAAGCTGCTGGTCTGCATCAGTGAAGAAAGATTCATTCCATACCACAGCTTGTCTATAGCAATGAAATCACAGGTCCAAGTCAGAGAGGACTTCAACATTAAATACCACATTGCATGAAAATATTCTACGCAAGCAGTTATTTTACTTTCTTTTCTTTTTTTTTCTTTCATATATATTACTTTTCTAACAGTTTGGGCAGAATATCTCAATAATTATATATAGTTACCTGTAGATCAATAGATAAATATCACATCTATACATACACACACATATATTTCCTTGTGATCCTTTACTTGAATATGTCCGATTTGCTATGATAAACATCCTGCTATAAATTGATATGCTGAGACCTCTATAGTATAGCCATTCAGTTGAGAGATATTAAGGTCTCATTTGATTAGAGAAAAAGGCATGTAAAAGCTAGCTTATAGTAAAAACAGTTCACATAAATTAGTGATCTGAGCAGATAGATGAAGGCTAAATAAATGAAGTCACTGTTATCTAAACCTGCATTGTCATTCCAAAGTTGTTTCCATTGGTCAGACACATAATATGCCCACTGTGTTCATTTTTTTTAAACTAGAATTTAAGCCAGAAGTTCATTAAAAAAGAAAAAGTACAGCTAGCTATACAGTAGCTGCTCCTGTCAATAAAATTCTGGGAAGTTCAGTCACTAGAAATGTTACAATAATTTTTAAAACGACCTTTGATTTGGTGGTTTGAGCATCTCCTTTAACACGTATCAAAACCCCTTTGAGTAGAAAGTGTTTACAGCTTGTTTCTTGAGTTCATCGTTTGGTTACCAGTCTTCTAGTCATGAGCCTTGGAATTTTTAGCACGGCTCCAGCCAGTCCTTAGACAGCACCTCTCACTGAGCCCATACTCGAAGCTGTTCCAGCTTGGTTCAGGAACTTTTATTTTCTGGCAGAGCCTTTGAGAACCTGGTATCCTTTCTCTGCAGAATGACACACCAGTTCCAGCTAAAATTTTAATGTATTTTAAACTGACCGTTTAAACTTAGAGTTTGATGTTTGTGCTTTTACTCATGAGAATAATTCTTTATTCTTTTATTTCTGTTTTGCTTAACACAGCTGTGAAAATTTGCCCTACAAAGTAATTTCTCATACAAAATCTTGAGAGGGTAATATTTGGTTGTTGTTGTTTTTTTTAAACTTTGACTCAGAGTACTTTGGATTTAAAAAAAATCAAATTTAAACATAAATACTGTATACATTTCCACAAATATTCAGCGTGTGAAATAATTTTGCCCCAAAGGCAAATTGAAGACTAGTTTTTAAGGATACACTATTGAGTACTTAGATTAGTTTGGGGAAGATCTAAAATGAGAACATGAGTAGCTTAAATTTATTACGAAACTTTTAATGATGTAACTTGACATCTGTTCTATGACCAGCATTGCCATCTATAGACTCATAAGTTTAGATAACTCTGTTCCGTGATCCAGAACAAAATAGTGCAGCCACCCTGAATGTACTTCACTATGTGAGAAGTTAGAATATCAAAGCACAGTCCCACAAAGTGCTATCAAGAATTAACGCACTAAACAAAAATTACTTTGAGAAAAATGAAGCAATCTAGATGTAAGATGAAACAATGATACTGTATATGGCATTTTATACTTTATAGAATGCTTTCACATACATTATTGTATTTGATTCTCACAGCAAACCTAATGGGGAGGTTGAGTGATTTGCCCACATTTATATATCTACCCAGTTGTGAAGCTGATTCAGATCTTCTGACTCTCAGTCAAATGTTGTACTATGCCTTGCTAATCTAGTTATTATTTGCTAATTTGTCAAAGAGTACCTAACTCACCTTTACATATCACCTTAACGCTTATAAAGCACTTTCTCTGTAACAGAGCTAAGTATTATCTTTATTATAAGAATTATTTTTTTGCCAGTTTATTTTTTTGAATTCAATTGAATTGAATTTTTTTGAATGATCCAGCTGAGAAAATAGACCCACAGGAACAGTGGTGACATAAATCCTCCAATTTCCAACCTTCTTAATAACAGCAGCAAGAATAATAAGCTTATATCCCGTGTCTTACTCCGGAGTTGACAGAGTGTTTTCCTCAACACGGTTCCATGAGTCAGTTTTAAGTGTCAGTATCCCGCTGTAGAAGAGGGAAGCAAGGCCTAAAAAGCAGTTGGTGAGCCAGTCCACAAACTTCCTTGTCTCAAAAGTACAATTGCTCTTTCTCGTGCCACCATACTGTCATACAACAAGGTAACAGCTAAAAGTGAAGTTACTACAAACTCAAACAACTGTCTGTTTGCCATGGCTGTGGAACTGAAAGAGATGTTACAAATAATCTGATGTAATTCTATAACCCCCATCATTTTACAGTGAGTAAATTGAGGTCCAGATTATGACTTACCCAAGGCTATACAGATGAGCACCTGAGATTAATGTAGAAAGTACAGTAAGTGTTTGATAGGTAGGTGTCTGCTAGTCTTGGTTTGTGTTTGTTTTTGTTTTGGAGAAGCAATCCCCTTTTTGGCCCACTTTATAAAACAAAATGTTCAAACTGATGTGTTAGATTTGATCTTTTTTTGTGTGTGTGAACTACTTTTTTAAGAGAGCTGATTCAAAACCTTTACAAATGTCAGAATTTGAAAGCACTGAAACTATGTTAATAAGCTCATTGGGTTTAAAACTTATTTATCTGACAATTTTGTTTTTCTACATGACCTAAATTTGATGACCATAGACTAAAATTAGAATAATAATTTTAGTAGTGACTGAACTGGGAAGCTATTAGTTAGAACACTTAGAAAAAATATCACTAGGCCAAAAAAGTTACTTTCAGGGAGCCAAAAACATTTTTAAAGTTTCCTAAGTTTTCATTTCCCTTTGCCTCACTCTGTACCTTCTTGATATTAATCAATGAAGTTGTTTTTCATCCTTTCTTTTTTAATTTCCTAGTCCCATATTATCCCTTGTAAAGAATAACATTTGGGGATCGTAATTGGGAAGGGACCTTCAATGCCATGGTTTTCAACACTCTCGTATTGAGGCCCAGAGAAGTTAAGTGGCTCAGACCACACAAGTAGCAAAAAAGAAGATAGATTTAAACCCATATCCCTTCACTTGATAGCTAGTGATCTTTATACCATGTGCTTCCTGTGACTACCTCATGAAAACTAATTGATTAGCATTTCCCTTTGAATTACTGTTTATTGCAGTAGATAGAAAACCAGGCTCAGAATCAGGGCCGCCTGCGTGCAAGGTGCAGGTTCCACCTCTGACACATACTGGCAACATGACCTTGGGCAAGTCAGTTCATCATTTGTTTTCCCTGGACAGCTCTGACTTGTAAGTTGTAGAACAGTGACGGATCTGCATTGGTAGACATTTCTTCAGGAAGTGTACTAATGGAATCACAAGTCTGGTTCCAGAACCTAGAGGCAGTGTGTGTAGAGGGTTGGACTATCCTTGGCATCAGGAAGACCTGGAATCAGGCCTTGCTTCTGAAAAGTGACCTTGGGCAAGTCATATAAACAGTAGAGGGAATTTCTACACCACCAATGGAATTTCCCTCCAGCAGCTCACAGAATTCTCCCTTCTCGAATAAATAAAACCCCAGAACCTAGTTGGTTCATTAAGCAGAATTCCCTCATAAAGTATTTTACTGTACCATTTGGTGACCAAATGTCCATGTTTGTAACAGGTGACACAGTGAGTAGAGTGCTCGACCTACAGTCAACCTGAGTTCAGATCTCAGACACTGTTTGGTCCTGAGCAAGTCACTTAACCTCAGTCTGCCTCAGCTTCCTCCTTTGTAAAATGGGGATAATAGTACTTCCTTGCCAGGATTGTTGTGAGGATCAAATGAGATAATATTTGCAAAGTGCTTTGCCAGCCTTCATATACTATATAACTACTAGCTGTTAGGTGTTTTGTTGTTATTCACCTCGTCTGATCCCTCAGAGCAGAAACCATGAAAGTGATTCATTCCATTTTGCTCCTGTAAGTAAAGACCTGTTGCTTCTTTTCCTTATACTTATCATGGATTTTAGTATCTATCTTTAAAACAAATAGAACACTTGAGGAGATGTGGCTTAAAGTAAAGAGAAGTAAATGAGAGTATTATTTAGATTGACTTGATAAAGATGATCCTTTAAAATAATTCTGTTATGTTTGTAGTTAAGATTCTCATAAATAACAGAAAAGATTTACAAATAATTTTGTATACTGACTTATACACTGACTTGTGAAAGTCAGTATACAAGACAAAAACTTTGAGCCAGAATGGAAAGAGACTTTCAGAGATGAAAAGCCTATACTAAAAATCACTTTAATTTTCCTATCAGATTCAAGGGGTTTTCAAGTATAGCATCAAGCAGAGTGGCTACATTATAGCCATCTAATCTGAAGGCTGTGTAGACCAAGATCACCGTGACAAAGTCTGCATTAAAGTTTAAGGATAACAACCTTTATACTACAGACAGCCATTGGTAATTGGCGTTAAGTATCTTCATAGAAAAAAAAATGGAACAGGGTTCTCTACTCCCGCAAAAGATGTAACCTTTAGATAACCTCCATGATAAAGTCCATCTGCATCTTGCAACCATTGTCAGTATTTACTTTATTATGTTTAATCCTAAACCAGTTGACTAAACCAGTAGTCCTTTCCATAGTTAGTTTGAATGTGTTTTCTTCAAACAAAACACATTTTTTTGCCTATCATTAATATCCTTAATAATACTGAAGCCCAGAATACTCTCCATTCGAAGGAGTCCTCTATGAGATGAGTAAGTTTGAGTTTGAACAGACAATCTGACCCCAGATAATATTCCTGAAAAATGTCATGGTAGAAATAATGGAAGATTGTTAGCTTTGCTTTTTAATCAGGCATCAAATTAGATGGCTGTTTCTTACTATTTGTCATCCTTTTCTAACTATGGCAACATATTAGGGGGGGAGTTATATATAGTTTGTGTCAGAATCACTGGGTCAGGATTTGAGCTCAGTTCTCCCTTACTGTGTGTCCAGTACTGTTTTTATTAAACCAGATTGATTCTCAGAATAGTAGCCTTTTGAGAGCCTTGGCCAAATTGTGTTTGAAAAATTGTGATCCCAAGCCAACTCACTTCCTCAAAGCCCATCTTTTTAACATCAGTATTCTCTTGGTGATGCTATGTGATTCTAAATCATGTAGCCAAACAATCTCAGAAGACTCAAAACTGAAGTTAGAAAAGTAATAGAAAGACATGTGGTAGTACTAAATATTCTTTAACAAGTTGTCAGTGATGGCTTAAGTACAAGAGTAGATGTGAACACTTGGCAAATGGAGCTAGTAGACCTTTCATGTAGCTAGAGTTAGGGAAAACAAATAGGCTAATGTGTTGCGTTGATAACCATGTGCTCTTAAAACAACCAAAAGAAGGCCAGTAGTATATTGAGTTGGATCCATCCTCTACAGGATTTGTAGACATGGATAAGAATTATATAGAAGAAGGGCAGCTAGGTGACATGGTGAATAGAGCACCAGCCCTGGAGTCAGGAGGACCTGAGTTCAAATCCAGCCTAAAACACTTGACACATACTAGCTGTGAGACCTTGGGCAAGTCACTTAACCCTGCTTGCCTCACCTCCTTCCTTTCAAAACAATTAGGTAGAATATTTTAAAAGTCATATGTAGAATATAACTTTTTAAAAAAGTTTCATTATATCTTACACATGATTTTAAAAATTAATGCCAGAGATATTTTACAATAATTTTATTTATATTTTGTTTTATACTAGTTTTTTAAAAAAATGTATGCATTCTTATGAGTTGAAAAACCAGGTAACTTGTCTATAGAAGACCCTTGTTAATTATGGGAAAGGAAATGGGAAGACCTCCCATTAGTAAGATAAGCTTATCATATTAGCTAAATTGGTACTTTGGAAGGGAGAAAAGTTATTCTGAGATGATGAAAGCAGGAAAGAGATGAAAGTGGGGGGGGGTGGAGAGGGGAAGGAAGTATTCAGAAGGGTAGAAAGGGGAGGTGCTGAATGTAGGGAAAAACTAATCAGGGAAGACCCAAGTCTGGTACCCTAGTGGACACTCTGTGATTGGGAAGTGACTTGTTGATTCTTTGTACATTATAACTTTTGTACTCAGATCAAATTTGCTTTCAAAGCCCTTTTAATGTAACTGAACTATAATAGTTACTACTATAATTTATTGTTATACTCTATTTCCGTTAGTGCTTAGCTACATTATGGGTAAAATCTCCTTTTTTATACTAGTGTGAGAATCTAATCAGAATTAAGTGAATTCAGTTATTTCAGGTATCAGGAATCTCTATCTCACCAATGAGAAGGAATCCCTAGAGTAAACAATGAAATGAAGCAATTTAGTATCAAGGAAAAAAATCAAAGGACTGTCCCTCCCTCCTATCAGATTTTTGGAAGAGATTAGTACAGTGTAGCCTGAATTGATTTTATTAGACTTTTTAAAAAAATCTTTTAAATATTAAACTCAGTTGTACCAGACAACTTTCAAGACAACAGGACTTGAGTCAAACAACATAAAGAATTATATATCTCATTTTAAAAAGTCATATTGAAGGTTAAGCTAGAAATTTTTCCACACAGAGAATAAGGTTAAAGGAAAGGCCAGGAAACAAATGGTATAAATTTCCTTCCTAGCTTTTCTTCAGACAGTTTAAGTTAAAGAGTCAACTGAGGAGAGTACCATCAATGGCTTTATTGGGGACATTCTTCATGTCAGATTGAGCAATTTGATCAAAGATTTTACTAGGAAATAAAATGATAAAGAGGAGTTAAGAGTTAGATCCAAGGAATAAAGCATTAATTGCCATATAAAAAGGCAGTCTTAATGTTACATTAATAGTTGAATGGTATTGCAGGTGATAAGGATGATTCTTTTAGATGAAATAGAGAAGTGAAGTTCTTTTTTGAAAATTCAATATTTCAAAAGGCTTGGTAATTTCATCTATCTTAGCTCCCTCTTCTGATATATACTGCACGTACTCCACACATTTAATAGACATTTTAATGACCGCTGATAGTGAATGTCTACTTCTACATAGGTAGAGTGATCCATACTTACATGTAGTCCATTGCTAGACCTGTGTTTAAAACTTTTGTGGCCTAGCAGTATTTCACAGAGTCAGGGTTATAGCGTTAATGCCACAAGGACTTAAGCTTTGCATGAATAATCTAGCATAGAGCCTAGGATCAAATCATGCCATAATGAGACAGTGAAGGAGGACTTTAGTGAAGTCCTTTTACTTACAAGATAGTATATACACTCCACTCTCTACATAAGAAATACAAGCAGAAGCAGTAGAGTTATGAAAGGCTGAAGGCCACATTTTGTTTCTTTTGTTCTAATAGCTGATTTCTGAGCTCTTTCTAATTTATTTTTGGAAAGAAGAATGTGGAGTTCGGAGTAGAAATTGGGAGCGGCAGAGCAAAAATAACAGCAGATGACATCCAGAATTAACTGGCGGTATGACTTTTGTCATTAACCTTTCCTAGACTCAGTCTCTTCAGATATAAATTGGGAATAATTTTTTTATTCCTGCCTGTCTCACATGATTAATGCAAAAATAAAACGAGACAGTATATTCAAAAGCATTTTGAAAATTATAAAGGGCTTAGCAAATATCAGGTCTCATTACTTTAGCACCTAGACAGATGTCTTGCACATAATAGGTATCTGTTAAACATTTGGTGTTTTCTAGTGCCTTCAGGGGTATTCATTACTTCTTGATTATCTATCTGCATCATGACTGTACCCTTTGAAACCCATTTTTGGCTGTATAAAATATTTCAGCTAGTTTTATAAAACATATGAATCAGATGTCAATAATAGTAGCAATTCACATTTCTGTAGTGCTTTAAGGTTTTCAAAGCACTCTCTTCACAATCCTCTGTAAGTGAGAGTTGGTAGGTACTCCCATTTTACTAATGAGGAAGCTTAGAAAAATGACTGATCACATATAATTTTCTAAAACAGCATTCTAACCCAAGTTCCTAATGTCAGGCATAGCACAGTATTCGCTATAACTTGCTGCTTCCTGCTATGTTTTTCTTAGTATGTTAATATATTTTTCATCCTTATTCACTAAGAAGCGAATCTGAAGCTTAATTGTAGTAGGACCTTTAGGAGTATATTCCCTTTTATTATCAGGGAAGGTAAAGAGCAGTCATACTAGGGACTGAAAAAATGCCATCAGATTTAGCAGTTACAAGAACATTGTCAAGCTTTGAGAGAACAGTTTCATTTAGAAGGTAGGTTTGGAAGCCTGATTGCGAGCTTTTTAGTGAGAGAAAAGTATTATAATATAAATTTAGGTATCATTGTAAAGGTGAGAGAGTTGAGGCCTAGAAAGATAGTAACTTTCCCAAGTTCATATAGGCAGGAAGTCGAAAAACTGGAATTTGAACAAAGGTCATCAGATATTAAATCTCTTCCCCATTCTGCTACTGTGCATCTAGAGAGATTCTCACAGCTGTGGGGAGGATGAATTGGGTGGGGAGGAGGCATGGGAATTTAGGAGACAGTAAAACAGATTAAGTGGTTGTTAAATTAGATCAGGCAAGGGGTGATAAGGCTGTGAAAGCAGTTGCAAGTGCTTCTATGAGTGGAGAGAAAATAGATTCCAAAGACATTTTAAAGGGTCGAGTTAACAAGATTTGACAACTGGTGATGGAATGTAGTGAAATAAAAAGGGTTTTCCTCCTATTTGAATGCTCCGAAGGATCTTCTTCCACGTCACACTCACTAACTGTTGTTGTCTTCCAACATTATCAGTAAATATTTATTGAATGCTTACTTAGTTCTAGGCACTGTACTAAGCTCTGGGACCATATTTTCCCCTGGAACACTATACTCAATTTTGCTGGGTAGGTGATTCTTGGTTTTAATCCTAGCTCCCTTGATCTTCAGAATATCATATTCCAGGCCCTTTGATCCCTTAGTGTAGAAGCTGCTGGATCCTCGGTTATCCTAATTTTGTTTCCACAATATTCGAATTGTATCTTCCTGGCAGCTTGCAATACCTTCTCCTTGGTCTGGGGATTCCGGAACCTGGCTATAATATTTCTAGGAGTTTTCTTTTGGGGATCTTTTTCAAGAGGTGATTGGTGGATTCTTTCAAGTTCTATTTTGCCCTCTGGTTCTAAAATATCAGGGCAATTTTCCTTGAGAATTTCTTGAAGGATGCTTTCTAAGTCCTTTTTTTGATCATGGCTTTCAGGTAGTCCAATAATTTTTAGATTGTCTCTCCTGGATCTATTTTCCAGGTCAGTGGTTTTTTCAAGGAGATATTTCACATTGCCTTCTATTTTTTCATCTGTTTGGATCTGTTTGATAGTATCTTGATTTCTGATAAAGTCATTTGCTTCCATTTGCTCCGCTCTAATTTTG
>CM053580.1:379099642-379140576 GCA_028627135.1 Pseudochirops cupreus | reverse complement strand
TTCTGATAAAGTCATTTGCTTCCATTTGCTCCGCTCTAATTTTGAAGGAGTTATTCTCTTCAGAATGCTTTTGAGATTCTTTTTCCATCTGGCAAAGTTGACTTTTTAAGCCATTCTTCTCCTCATTGGCTTTTTTGGGCCTCTTTTGTCATTTGAGTTAATCTGTTTTTTAAGGTGTTAATTTCTTCATTCAGGTTGTTGACTCTCTTTTCATGATTTTCTTGCATCATTCTTATTTCTCTTCTCAATTTTTCTTCCACTTCTCTCATTTGGTTTTCAAAATCTTTTTTCAGCTGATCTCCAGCTTTTTGGCAATCTTCATGTTTCTTGGAAGCTTTTGGGGTGGGAGTTCTGACTGCGTTGTCTCCCTCTCTTTCCTTCTTTGTTCTTTCTTTTCCCCGAAGAAGGAATCTAGGATTTGGTTGCTGTTCTTACTTTGCTTCCTATGCTTATTCATGGTCGCCATTCAATGGTTTTTTGTTTTTTAGTTCTGTGGAACTCTGCTTCCAGAAGGAAACAGCTCTGTCCCAAATTGCTGGGGTTTTCCCAGCTGCCAGGGCTTTTAGGAAGCTACTGGGTCCCTCCCCAGCTCCCGCTCCCTGAAAAAAAAAACCTCAGGACCACCACCCAAGACCACGATCCGGATCCAGGCCACTCAGCTCGAGAGTACTTGGCCTCTGAATGATCACTTGGCTTCCCTGCTGTCTGCAGTCTGGGAGCTCTGAAGCGGCAAGGTGGAGCTCTGAAGCGGCAATGTGGAGGCAGGTGCAGAACCTTCCCTTTCTGCTTCTTTGCCGTGGAGGCGGCTTGCCCAGACCCGCTTTTATTCCCCGGTTTTTAGCCAAGTTCCATTAACCTGAGTCCTTTTTTCTTATGGCTGGATAATTCTGGATACTGCCACAGCTGCCACAGATCCGCTGTCCTGAAGCTGCAGCTGGGGCGGGGTGCGGCTCCTCCAGCAACCCCCGGGGCAAAATCACTGTTTCAGGCTGGGCTGGTTTCTGCACTCAGAGGTGAAACGGTCGCTTTGAGCCGAGCTGCCTTCAGCAGGAAATATATCTGTGTGTGTTTTAGAGCCCTAGAATTTGTTTAGAGTCATATTTTTTGGGTATTTGATGTGGCTGTGTCGGAGCTGCGATATCTTGGTGCTCCTACGCCACCATCTTGGCTCTGCCTCCTCTCCAGTTTTTCTTTAAGCTTCTTTTCTACTCTCCTGCTTTTTCCTATTTATAAGACATTACTGTTCATATCTTGCTTATCTTTTTTCTTTTTAATAATTAGCCGGCAAATTCCTAGTCTAAGTCAACGTTGCCTTTGGCTGTTGTGGGAACAGTTTATCAAAGAGATCAGATATTGATTGGATGAAACAGTTAATACAATATTTCAGACTCTTCTTTGAGGCAGCTCCTTCACTGAGTTTGTAGAAAATGGTAATTGGACTCATTGTTATCCTTTTCGATTTTTTTAGCTTCAGAAACAATAGGTTAGGTTGGAATTACTATAATTATATGCAATCTCATTTTCTCCATCTTTTGGTGTTTATTTTTGTTTGTTTGTGGTGTTTATTTTGACTAATGAGTTGAGTGCACAGACAGCTGAAATATGATCAATCTTCACCTCCTTCAGTAGTCATTTTTTATATCTTTTCTATCATATGTTCAGTGCTCTGTTCATCACCTTCCAACTGCTTGAAGAAAGTGTTCTTGAGATACCCACGTTGCCTCTAAATAATCTATAAGCCTTAGACAACTCTTTCATTTCTTAATCACAAACTATATTATTCAACTCATTTTTCACTGCTCTATCCAGTGTTCACCCTCAGATTAAAGAAACCAAGTACTAAAACGTAAGATGACTTTTAGAGCAGGTTTAAAGCAAAGGTTCTTAACCTTTTTTGCATCACAGACCCCTTTGGCAGTCCAGTGAAGCTTGTGGACCTCTTCTCAAAATAATGTTTTTAAATAAATCAAATAAAATACATAATGTTACAAAGGAAACTAGCTATATTGAAATAGTTATCAAGATAGCTTTAACAGAACCGTTCTCACAGTTCTCAAGTTGAAAAGATTTTGTGCAAGTTCCTCTTGGCAAAACTTTTCTACCTCTTTATCTTTTGCAGCAGACCTTGATAATTACGTTGAGGTCATCTTCAAGGTGTCATGCTTTTGCACATAATGAGCTTTGTTATACAGACCAAATTGTATGGAATGTCTTATTACCTTTGAAAACATGATAAAATCAGCTCCACCAACTTCAGTATTTGCCTCTACAAAGAACCTGTGGGCCATCCTTCCATTTAGCTACAACTTGTTTATGTCTGTTGGTGTCATTTATATTGTTGACATAATAGTTCAGTGCATCAAGTCATTGGTCATTGGACAAAAATTTCAAATTTGGAGTGCCAACTGATGAATTAATTTTTATAACTAATCTTATGAGGATTTGACTTATACAATTCTCCTTATTTCTTTGTATATATAAATGCTGCATTTAAGAATATCATAAAAAACAAAACAATCTGCCCCTATCTCTGCTCCTTTACTACCATCACTTAGGGCAGCAGTCCTCAACCTGTGGGTCACAACCCCTTTGAGGATTGAATGACCCTTTCACAGGGGTTGCCTGAGACTGTTGGAAAACACCTTATTTCCCATGTCTATCCGTCTCCAAGCGGGTCTGCCCACATGCAGATACACCCACATATGAGTATTAAAGGGTTGCGGCATTAGGAAGGTTGAGAACCACTGACTTAGGGATATGGTAGGGAGTTGCTAACACTGGGAGAATATTGTTGATAGTTACACTAGCATTAGTTCTAGAGTTCATCTCTGACTGTCTGTTACCTTGGGCTAGTCATTTAATCTTCTAAGACCTCAGGTTTCCTCATCTGTAAAATGAAGGGGTGGAACTAGAGGATTTCTTTGTTATGCATTTCCATGACCAAAGTAAACTAAAGTTGAATTAATAGTGACTACTGAGGTCTGGCTACTGAACGAGTTCTCCATTCTCCCTATAGCTACACTAAAATCCCCATGTCATTTTCAACTAAACTTCTTTATATCCATCCTTCCATTGTCCTGTATTTGTGAGTTCATTCCTTTTCAAATTCACTCAAACTTATACTTATGTTGATCTCTAATAAATTTAATACTACTTAGATATGACCCAAGACTTGGGAGTATGGGGGAATGACCTGTGACTCAATGTCACATTTGGCCTTTTAGGTCCTCAATTGCAGCCCTTTCCCTAAATCCAAACTTACAAACCGCCACAGATTCCTGACCCCAGCTCTAGCCTATATATGTCTTTTTTGTCATCAGCATATTATTTATCCCTCCCAATTTTTTATTATCTGCAAATTTGGCAAACATAACATCTATACCTTTAATCAAGTCATTGATTAAAATGTTGAACAGCATTAAGCCAAGCACAAATCCCTGGGACATTGCATTGGAGAACTCTTTACATGATGACATTGAACCTATGAAAGGGCTTCAGCAGTGAAAAGTAGATTCGAGAATTGAACAACCACAAAAATAGAATTTGTCATTGCTTTGTTGAAATTTTGGTAAACTGTATCTACAACATTCCCCTTATCTTCCATTTGAATTACCCTGTCAGAAATGAGGTCAATCTGACACCACTTATTTTTAATAATGACATAATTGATCTTTGTTTTCACCACTTCTGTATTATGCTTACTAATCTCTGTGAAAGTTAATACATTCTAAGATTTTGCTGGGAACCAAACTCAAAGTCATTGGCCTGTTAATTTACAAACTTAATATTCTTTCATTTTTTGAAAGCCATGACGGTATTTGCCCTTCTCCAGTTGTGAAATACCCTTTTCTCCAAAATCTTTCAGAAAGTACTGACAGTGCTTATTGTTTCCGTACTCTGGAATACGGTTCATCTGAACCTCTTTCAAGCCACTCTTGAGGACAGTCAACATACTCTCTTACCCTCTCTTTCTTTATCTTTTCTTTTCTTTGCTTTATGGAGGGGGGGAAGGCAGGGCATTGGGGTTAAGTGACTTGCCCAAGTTCACATGACTAGTAAGGGTTAAGTGTCTGAGTTCAGATTTGAACTCAGGTCCTTCTGACCCCAAGGCCAGTGGTCTATTCACTGTGCCACCTAGCTACCCCCTCTCCTTCCTCATCTTGTTTTTTGATTCCACGTTAGCAATTTTTGTTCTATCTTTTCAAGTCCAAAAATCAGTGAGTGTGGTGAGTGTGACCAGGGCTTCATTCCAGGACACTGAAAATCCTTGCATAAAAATAAGTGAGTTTATCACTTGAATAGCAAGAAAGATTGAAGTAGAATGCTACCATAGCATTGCTTCCTACCACAGTGGCAACATCTTGGGTGAACAGGCCTACCCAGCCTTACCCTATTCTGTTCTTCCTTTTTTTCCAGGGCAGCAGCTTTCCTAGCATCTGGGTCCTTATGACTTGGAATACTTTCTCCTCTACTCCCACTGAATTTGTTTGTAAATTTTAAAATATATTTTTCATGTTTTCCCATGGCATATTTTATGAGGCTTCCCATAAACACCAGATTTGCCTGTTTTGACTCTTATCAAAGAAACTTCTTGACAAAGGTAACAAAAAATATTAATAAGAGTTGAGCAGATCTACCTTCTTTGCATTGTCTTGAAGAATTTTAGGCTGTGTGAGGAAATCCAAGAACCAGAAGACCAGGAAACATGATTAATATCTGTGGGGACCGAAACCAAGGCATTATTTCCATCAGAGACAGGAAATGCTTTCCAGAAACAAAACTAAGGAGTCAGAATTCAGTAAAGGAGAAAACATTATATAGGGAAGCAGATGATATCAGTGAGATTAGTTTGTTTCAGACATCTTTTCATTTATGGTAATGGCATGTTATGAAAATGGAAGTCAGTAATTGGACATGACCTGGAATGTTGTAAAAGCATAGCTAGGACTGTGACAGTGTTAGTTGAAAGTATGAGCCCATAACACTCATCAACTACAAATAGCTTAAGTTTTATAGTAATTAATTTCTTATTTTGTTAGAACTGCTAAAAATGATTAGAATTGACAGGTTTCATTCACTTCCTTCCTCCCCTTGTTAAGCAACTGATCATCAACATTTCTACCTAGTGCTTGACAAGGAAAGGCGAAGGATAACAGGAAAGATGAAATGTATCATTGGATATGGTTATAACCTTGTGTTTAGAAGGATTGGGAGGAATATGAAACTGCACCCTATCAGTTTGCTCTCAGCCTTTTATCCAACCCTTGAAAAAATATATATGTCCTTTTCTATTTCAGAGGACATCATTCTTGATGGTGTTTATTTAGAAATGTTTAAGCTAAGTGAAATATTGTAGTAAGGTAGCTCCAAATGAGCTTTAGGAACTTCATTATAGCCACCAGGTGGCAGTATGTTACATAAAGACAAAATTGAAATATTACTGTTAGAATGGGGAAGTCATTTCAATATTTTTGTTAACTTTGTGTGTCTGTATCTCACCCCACAGTTTTGTGTGTTTCCACTTTACCTCCTTTTAAAAAAATTACCTATTTTAAGGTAGCTAATAAGCTGCCTTGCTTTCTTATGGTAACTAACTCAACTCTGACTTGCAGTGTTTGAGTGAAAGTTCACTTACCATACTTGTTTAGTCTGGAATCTGTTGCCATAGCTCATGTCTGTGTGTGTGTTCATTAGCCTGACTGTTAGTTCAACAAGAGTAAATACCAAGTTTTATTGCCCTTTTTTGTTGCTTTTGGGGGGGGGTTAGTTTGGTTTTTTAAAGACTTTTAATGTAGTTAATCTTGTCCTAGAAGAGTTGCCTTGAACACCACAAGGTTAAGTGACTTGCCTAGAGTCACGCAATCAGTGTATGTGAGAAGTGGCACTTGAATCTAGGTCTTTCTGACCTTGAGGCCGGCTCTAATCACAGTCTCTTTATGTCTCTAACTGATTTTAGAGTCGTCACTGGACCAGTAATTTCTCCGAGTGTGAGATAAGTCAGTGACAATGTAGCTTTTGCTTCTATTGATTCTGTATCAACATTTTCCCCTCAATATTATGAATATATATAAAAGTGTTGTTCTTTGTGGTAAGAAATGTTTAAAAGTAAGAATGACATATGCAGCTAGGCAAAGTCAGATAAAGTTTCTGTATTATCGGTATCAGCCGGGCGTGCTCCCAGGACTTGAAAGAGCAGCTAATCGGGGAGAAGAAAATAACCTGGAATTTAGTCAGGGCGGCCCGGAGACGGCTGCTATTTTTTACCTTCGTGTTTTTAATATTGAGGAAGAAAAATGTTGATACAGAATCACTGGAAGCAAAAATTGACTTTTCTGAAAAGTAAACTGTTAGTTTGAATTGTTAAGTGTTTTAGCTTCCTGTGAAAGCATGTTTTCTATTTTGTAATTCTTAATGGTCTCTATGATGCTTTCGTTAAAGATTTTATACCTAAATAAGTTTTTTTATAGGATTGGATTGGGTAATACTTTAAAATTCACACAGATTATGTGATCATAGATTTGGGGTTGGAAAGGAGATTAAGTCAACTAATCCAACCCTTCATTTTCCAGATACGGAAACTGAGACTTAGAGGGGTTGAATAACCTGTTCAAATTGCCCCAGGTAGTAGGAGACAGGTGTTGATGCCATTTTTCTTTTATTTAATCATTTTAAGAAATTTATTTCTAACTACATTTTTAATACTTCTCTGACTTCTTAACCAAATCTAATTTCACCCTTTTTTGGTTGCTGAATCATCACTGTGGACTGTTCTTATAAAGTGATGCTAGTAAGGAATGGGTACCACACTCCTGGGTTTTTGTGTTTTGGTTTGGTTTTGAATTCTTGTCCAGTGTCTATTCTCACTCTCAGTTGTCCAGTTGTAGCCGGTGTCAGCTGACTCGCCCATTGAAGCTCTTCTTTATCACCATCGCCCTGCTTTGAATCTTTTGTAATCCAGGAAGTCAGATAAGCAAACTTTTAAAATATCCTATCCAAAGTGAGTCAATAAATATTTATTAAGTGCCTTCTATAGGCCAGACACTGTACTAAGCACTAGGAATATAAAGAAAGTGCAAAAATGCCCTCTGCTTGTGAGTAGACTGAGAGTCTCTCCTATTAAATGTATGAGCTTTTAACATCTACCTTGATTTCCCAGAGGCTTTTGTTTCTTGGTTCCCCGGTATATTCCAAGTAGTTGAAGTTGTACAGATGAAATCTAGATAAAATGTTACTGTAGTTTTTAAGAAATAAGACATTGGGACAAGATAATTACAATTGAAAGTTCATCTAGATTCCTGCTTATTTTAAATAGTTATAAGAGTTTTCAGTTCGACATGATTATATTAATTTATCTTCACTCTTTGGAACATGTTATATTACCTGTTTATTTCTCATTCCCCAATAAGTAAACGATTTTTATAAATAAACTTCATAGGATATGCCCTGACAAAAGTCAGTATTTTGTGAAGTTAAAATACAAACAATCCTTTTCCAAGGCTAATAAGTAAAATACTATTTTTAAAAGTATGATTCAGCTATATAAGTCAGATTAATTTTGCTAAGTATTAACAGTTTGTTAAATATCATGTTGTTCTCAAACTGTCAGTTTGAAGCTATAATTCACTTCAAACAGATAAATAATAGTAATAGGAAAAAAATTAAAAAGAATTATCCAAAGATATCCAAAGATGGTGTGTCTTGCCATCTAGAGTTCTAAAAATACTTTTTTCCTTATGAGTCTTCATAGAATATGAAATAATCACAAAGAGATACCATTATTCAATAGATAGAGAATATAGCTGTTGTGTAGTAGGAAGAACACTGGATTTTGAATCAGCAAACCTGGGTTTGAATCCCTTTTCCCATTTTGATAGCCACTTGACCTATATATATAGCAAGTCATTTTTACCGTCAATGAGCTTTAGTTTCTTCAGCTACAAAATAAGAGTAGTGATAATTATACTACTTTACAGGGGTCACTGTGAAGTTCAGATGAGATAATATGTAAAGTATTTTGTAGAACATAAAGTGTTACATAACTGTTGCCTGTTAAACATATATCTGTTTTACTTTTGAGGTTTTGAATTTTATGATTTAATAATGGCACCATTTTCATGAATTTACCATTTTTCTGTGAAGTTAGGATTAGGATTAGGAACAGGTCTTTTGCTTTCTCATTATAATTGTCAAGATTACCCAGCTAAGGCCTTGCAAACTAGTGGCTGATGTGTCAGTTTTCCTTTTTCTAAAGGTTGTTTGAGGTTATAGGAGCTTTAAAAAAAAATGGGTCTAGAATAACTTTATTGTAATGAAAGCAGTCTTGTACAATGAATGCTCTACATCTTCTGACTATAAAATACAGACATCTTTAGTCCATTAGTTATGGGGGCACTTCAGAGTTGTTACCAAATGAAATCTTATAGACTAAGTGTAATAAATTAGTGACTCATGAAATTTTAAATAGCACAATTCTCCAGATTCACGTGCACTGTTTTAATTTCAAATAGATTCAGCTAACTTAGCAAGAGGGCAATTTATTTACATAATTTAACACATTTAACAATGTCTGCTAAAGTGTAAATTTGTATTTAATGTGAAGTTACAACACAGTTCTAGGACTTTGTGGTCCTTATGTTTTAGTTAAATATGAAAAAGTTGGTTCCCCCCTAGGAATTCTAACTTTGTAAATTTTTAAAGCTTCTGACTGTAGTTTTTAATTAGTCAGGTTTATAAGAGCATCATAATAATTAAAATGTTATTGGAAATAAAGATAAAGGTGGTTTTTTCCCCTTTTTATATGGGAAAACTTCAGTTTTAAAGAATGTGAATCAATTCAAAATTGGATAAAAGCCAGTTTTTTTCTTTGCAACTCCAGCGCACATTTGAAAAGGTACTCACTTCTAAGTGCCTTGTGAATCTGCGATGATTAATTCTTCTCATTATTTTGCCGCAAATTCTCATGACCCTCTGTCATTCGATCACCCACTTAGAGTTTATGCATATTCATATCTCTATTCCTGCCACAGTGGTTCAAGTCTCCTTTGCTGGCTATGGTGTGTGCTTGGTGCAGTAATTGAGCTGCAGTAGATTGATTACTCTGGGGAGCTGTAAGGCCTTTAAAGGTGAAAACATATCAGTCCTGTTAATTAGGAAACAAAGCTCTGGTGGCAAGTTCAGCAGTCAAATGCTTCCAGTGTAGAATGGTGAAGGGTATGATTTGTTCCTCTCCATGAATCCTGTTTACTTTTTTATATTTGAGTTAGATCTGTATCAGTGTAGTGAGCTTCTGCTGAGGGGATAGAGTCCTTGCATGAATTTTCATAAACTCAGATTGAAAGAATTCAATATGCATTATTGATAGTATTAACTGTGGTTTGTCACTTCGTCAAATACCATGTCCTCTAGCTGTTATTGAGCTTATGTACTTCATTTTTATTCCTTTTTTACTTGTAACTAATTTCTATTTAAATGTCAGGTAATATAGTGCTTGTTCTGGATTTAATTCTAGTGTAGATTAATTGAAGGTACAACTTAGTGGTATTGTGGGGGAAAATGTTAAAACTGTTCAGAGTGGCATCAAATTTGAATAGTGTTATCTTGTTTTTTTGAGCCTGTTTTGGGCCTGTGATGTAAAGCTGAATGAATATCACTATTGTAATCCTAGTGGAAAACAGTTTGTTTTGTTTTTTAAAAACCATCTCATTGAGTAAAGTTGTTATCTAGTTTGGAAATTACAATTGGTACTTCAAGAGGCAATATTGTTTACGTAGGTTAAATGGTCTGCCCCCTTTGCTCAGGTATGGCTTCTGTATTTGGAACTTATTTTTATCTTTTTATAATAAACTATGGTTGTTTATTTTTTCAAAGTATCTCATCTTATGGGTTTTTTTTTTTAATTTTAGGCATTTATTAATACAGCGAAAGAAATTTATGAAAAAATCCAAGAAGGAGTTTTTGACATTAATAATGAGGTAATTTCTTTCATTGTCTAATATTTAGTTTCAAGGTAAAAAAACACAAACAGTATGAAACATTAATTCTAGAACGCATGAATTTTATAACAAAAATCTTTAACATTGTATAAAATTTATTGAAAATCCACATGACACAAGGTTTTCATAACCAAATTAAAGACTTGATACATCTAGTGATGTTTGCGTTTTTATGCTTGCCATTAGAGTAGACTGCCACTGAAAGTTGTGATGGAAATGGATTAAAGGAAGTGACCCTGTCCATCCATGCACCAACACAAAATAATATAAATCCCCCAAAGAGGAAAGAAAATCCACTTTCATCCACTTGTCCATATGGTGTCATCTGCTTTCAGGAATAATTTTCTAGTATATAGGTGAAGAGAGGCCGTGGTACTGATAATAACAGATGTACTGCTCTCTGAGCTATCCAGTGCACTTTGAAAATTACACCAAACACAACACAGATTTTCAGGGGGCTGAATTACTGCATACTGTTGTGACTTTAAATAAGATTATCTTGAGCTGATTTTAATCCTTATGTTGTAAAATTTGTAACTATAAAGTGTATAATTAAAAGTTTTTTGCATGAGGTTGTATTTAATCTAAGGAGATAAGTAAGCCTCATTGTACACTGATCATATGATAAACTTTAGAATTTTTACAAGGAACCTGTCATGTAGCCCCTGCAAGAATGAGCTCCATGCAAGAGGGATTGTGTAGTTTAATGACCTCTGTATCCCTTCAAATCCCTAGCACAATGTTTTGCACATAGTAGTCACTGTTAATTATTTGTTGCAGGGCCTTGTATTTGTATTACATAAAAATTTTTGTTCTGCAGAAACTTTTTTACTTTTTGTTCACTGTCTTACTGCTTGCATGGTTAGAAAAAGAAAAAGGTTAGGAAAACACTGTAAAGGGAAGTTACAGTAAAACTGTAACTGTTCCCCGTTGCCTAAACATTTAGGCTTTAATTATTTCAACAATACTGATGTAGAAAACAATGTGATATACTTTTTCCTAAAGAACAAAGCAAATTTCTCATATTTTATGATATGTGCATTCATGCTCATAAAGCTTTACAGCTTTAAAAATAATAACCTTTATTATTTATTAATGTGACCATAGGACTTATTAGTTTAAAGGAGATGCCATCAGATCCTGATGCCATATAAATTGAACAGTAATTAGGCCCTCTATTTAAAAAGGCCCCTTCATTGTTTCTGTCTAGTTTCATATAGTAGCTAACTGCTTTACTGTGCCTTATGGAGCTTTGATTGCAATATGCTGTCAAGAGCCAACAGTCTGTGCTATTTATTTGGCTTAATGCCAAGTCTGGCTCCTTGATTCCTCAAGAAGTTGCTACCAGCCCAGAGGGGGCAAAACCAATGAGCCATAGGGCATGCTTTTTATTAAAGAGGAGTCAAAAGAGCGAAAAGAAACCACATCAGCTGCTGTCAATACCGAGCTAGTGCCAGAAACCCCAAGGCTACTAGTGTTGCAGAACAACTGCCAAGCACTATAAATCTGAGATTTACTGTGACGCAAAGTTTCCTTAAGAGCTTAATTTCTGAAGCTACTGTATTACTTTTCTCAAAGTGCTGTATTTTTAGGTAAAATCCACTTGAGGGAGTGAGGGTTAAGATATAAGTGTGAGTTTGATGAATGAAAGAAATCCGCTGTGTGTGGGTTCTTGGCCAGTTGCCATGTCTTTGGGGATCATAGAAATTATTGATGACACAGAACACTCGTATGCCCTTAGCCTGTACAGCTGATTCAACATGCAACAGAAATGCTGTAGAGAAAGGAGACGTTTTTTGTTATATTCTAGCAGTATGTATGGGCTGAGAGTATTTTTCTCTTTGAAAATTTATTTGAAATAAAATTATGTTTAAAAGATTTTATATTACAAGAAACTCATAAAACACCCCACCGTTTTCAGCAGCTATTTACCCTGTGCCTGTTCTGGTTAGCAGGTGTTTTTAAATGAAATGCCATGGTGTTTTGTTTTTCAGAGGAAAAGGTCGTTGTTAGCGATTTTGACATTTCTCATTACGACTAGGCACTGTTCAGTATGAGTACTTGCTAAACTTTGTAATGTGGCAAGTCAGATGAATTAAAGAAAAGACATGGTAAAAATGTTATTTTAAGTATTAAGTATTGGTTTTTTCCAAGATGAAATTCACCGTTTTCCCCCTTTTAATTATTTCAGGCAAATGGCATTAAAATCGGCCCTCAGCATGCGGCTACTAATGCAACACACGCCGGCAGCCAGGGAGGACAACAAGCTGGTGGAGGCTGCTGCTGAGCCTGTTTGTGCTTTCTAGCTGCCTGAACGGGGCCTGCTAACTTGTTCTTGTACCCTCTCTCCCACTGCTCAGCTGAGACGTGAAACTGTTGTGAAATGGCTTCTGTGTCGAAGAAGACTTTATCCTTCAAATTCTTGTATAACTTTGAATAAATGGTTAATGTTCACTTAAAAGACAGATTTTGGAGATTGTATTCATATATATTTGCATTTGATTTCTAGTTCACTTGATGTGATTATTTTTGTTAAATGTTGTCTTGTGCCCTTGACTACAAACTGAATTGTATTAAACACTACAGAAGTCATTGGAGTATTTTAAATCAGTTTGTGTAGTTAGGTTTCCCAAGCAACTCTGGTTACCTAATGTTTGATATTGTAGAACTGTCCTCAAAAAGTTTGTCAGTTTTCAAGGCTATAAAGAAAAAAAGAAAGTCTCTTTTAATTCTGTATTTATCATTTACTTTCTGTATATATAGTTTAATAACCTGCTTGGGTATATTTGCCAAGCTAGAATTCTTTAATGCATTTGCATAAATTCTATACTGTTTAGAGCTTGAAGACAATGACTACAGAAGCATTGTTAGGAATTGCTTGGACACTGAATTTTAAATCTTTTTGGCATTGTTAGCATGTTCATCTTTTTCTTGTTACTTACTATCCAAGTCCAAGAAGAATGCTTGATGTATATTATTAGAAGCTATATATGTGTTAACCTATTTTAATGCCAAATGTTTGCTGTTTGAACATAACTTCCATTACACCTCATCAGAAATGCATTAGTTGTTTGCCTTAATGAATACTGTAGATAAAATCACAGTATGAGTACATAAATACAAGAGGAATTAATATGTGTCATAATAGTACCACAAAGAAATACTATCCAGATTCAATGACACATTATGAGGACTTTAATTTTTTTCTTAAGCATAATATTTTGTGTGTTTTTCATTTATTGACATGATTTCTAAGTATATTTTTCATGCAGGACAGTTTTCCAGCTTAGATGTACAGTGAATGTGTAAAGTTTTTCTTTTAGTGGCAGCCTGTAATCTTTGGTATATGGTAAGCATCTTGTCTGTTTTCAAAGGGGATATGACAATAAATCTACCAGATGAAAAATCCTGATTTAAAAAAAAAAAAGGCAAAAGTGGAAAAACTTTGGTAATTTGCTAAATGTGGTGGTTTTACCTTTTTTTCTTTCTCTTTTCCCTGACCTATAATGAAATTGTTTTAGCAGTGCAAAATAAAATCCTATGTATAAAAGTATTCTTTTTTTATTATACCACATCTTTTTTAAATTGCACATGGTTTTGAAATCCATTACCATTTTCCACAAGTATTTTGACATGCAAAAAATATATCTGAGTACTTACTAACCCAAAATGGAATTTATGTTCTCTGCTAACAAATTGATTCTAAAATCATTAATCCCCCTTCTCCATTTTAACATTTTAAGAATGGTTGCTGAGAAGCAACTTTTACATTTATAATGTATCACAGGTTTAGCTTTTAAATTCAGTATCATGAGGGTTTTTTTTTTTTTAATTGCAAGGATAGGCTTTTCTGTTCCAAAATGGCACAAAGTAGTTTTACCTGAAAAAGGGTAGAAGTTACTTTGATTGCATTCACAGACACTTACACATACTGATCTGGCCTAACGATTTTAGATTTGGCAATAATTCTTGTGGGAAATAGCCTGAAGTTATCTGTCATAATTTTATTTTAACCAGCTCTTGAAAATAGAGAACAAAGCATAGTAATTTCATGTAAATTATCATTTTATGTTTCACCCATATGTCATCAGGTTAATGTGAACTTTTACTTAAAGTAGATGTTATCTGTTGATGCTACGTCAGTGCACCTAATTCTGGTCTTAGAAGAAGCTGTGTGGTCATGGGCAAATCTCTGTGGATCTGATTCCTCATCTGCATAATGGAGATGTCAGATCTTGTAACTTTAGAATTATATGATTCTAATCAGTACCTTGATGAAATAGCTATAGAAACATCACCTGCCCACTTTCTGTTGTAGGGAATTGAGATGCTATGGAAGTGTTAGCTTAGTCAGGGCTGTTAGATGCATCAAGTTCAATATACTGCTTCTTTCCCTATTATAAATTAATGAGAAGAAGGAAAGGTAAAGGGCCACTTTGTAAGTCAACTCATAATTCCATCCCAAGTGCATCTCCTGCCTCTGTCAACGTTGGTCTTCCCCTATTCTGTGGCAAAACTGATGTGGCTAGAAATACATGCCTAATAAGAAGCGTTCACATTTATTTTGCAATTTAACATTTACAATGTGTTTTCCATACAATAGCCCTATGAAGTAGGTACTGCAAGTATTCTTCCCATTTTACAGATGAGATGACAGGCTCAGAAACATGGTCACTTGCCCATGAAAATATAACAAGTAATTGTCAAAACAAGGATTTGGTCTCAGGTCTCTATAACTCCAAATAGAGTGTTAGAGTCTTACGCATTTAGTCTTTCCACTCTATCACTGCTGCTATTTAGCTCTTTATTTTTTGTTACTAGTACAAAAAGCCTCGTTTTATGCATAGTCTCAACCAAACAGTGCACATTATTAGCATCCTTTAGCTAAGTGAATAGATGTAATTAAATACAGTTTTGATTTGTAAAACATGAAGTCTTAATTGTCTTAACCTTCTAGAACCTTTGGTCCTTTTATGCCACTATCACATAAAGACTTTTTAGTAATGATGGCAGTTGTCACTTAGTCTTTCTACACTCTGGTGCAATTATTTAGGTTGTTCAGCATATGATGGAATGTTACAAATTTTTTTGAAAAATTGTTCAACAGGTTCCAAAGCAGTTTAATAAATTTATACTATCCAGACATGTCACAGGTTTACACTGTAAGGCTCCCTGTATGTTATTCTCACAAATTTGGAAGTTCTTATGAATTTATAATTCTGAACTGCTATAGTATTTTAGTTATTCTTAAAACTTTGTTCAGTAGAAAGCTAATTTACATAAAAGCAGCTGCTTCTAGCCATGCATTACAAACTAGGGGGAAGGAATATGAAATGGCCTTTTTACACATAGTTGCATTTGAGATTAATTTTGAAATTACCTGTTCAATTGGAGAATACAGTCTTTCTATTTGCTCTAGTGAAAGAAAAAAAGATAAAAATTATACCTAAAAATAGGTAGTCCACAATCCCACTTTTAGCTCTGTTGTGATTGGCAGCTTGGGATCTGGTGGGGGAGGGGGGGAAGGGAGTGTCAGGGAAATAAGTCTATAGATAAGCCGTTAATATAGAGTTGACTATATTAGTTTTTTTAAAAAAAATGTTTTCAACACTAGTGGGAGTAGGAGGGAACACTACCACATTTCTCATGGAAAAAGTTTATTCCATGTACTTGGGCTGGATTCTCCAAATCATCTATTGTCAATTTTCTAGAACTATGGGTCTGTAAAGTATAACATTGTACCTGATTATGGAAATTACATAAAAAAATTAGTTTAACCCTTTGGAAGAGTATGTAGTGTTATTCTGTTGTCATTGCATATTTGACCAGGTATCAATTTGTTTTCATGGAACTAATTTCAACAGACTTTTAAAACATTATTGTATATGTTAGGTTTCAGGTCAGTCAACAAGGATTTATTGAGCATCCGTGATATTCTTAGGTACTAGAAATACAAAGATAAAAGTGAAAAGTTTCTGCCCTCAAATTTACCTTCTGTCAGGGAGACAAGTACATATATGCTTATATACAAAATAAATGTGTGTGACCCTTACCACAGGCTATGGATTCACATAAACCAGGTTTATACTTGAAAAGAGGGTTGACCCTTAAAAGGGAGGATTTAAGGTTTTTCTGTGGTGTGTTTCCCCCACCCCAAAGTAACTCCAGTAAAATCTTTAAAACAAAACTTAAATGTGACTAATTTCCAAAGTTTCCCCAGAAAATGTTGTGACGAGTCCCATATAGAATAGATATTCATTGTACAATATGAGTATCAGGTATGAGGCAGTATATGTCCCCATCACCAAAAATGCTTAAAACATAAAAAAAGATTCAGAAGCAAAAAAAAACCCATGGGGCCCACAAATTTCTCTTCAGTGTACTTAAACTGTATTGTCTAATACTTTTCGCTAATGACTACTTATTCTAGGTTCCTTGAAACATCTTAGATAATTTAAATAATACAAATGTTCACTTAAATACCCTTCCTCAAGGACCATAGGGCTTTGTTCTTTTTTCTTTTTTAGGCCTATATCCATTTTTTAGGCCTTGCACTTACAGGCTATTGTGTATTTTCATGGATGTGAAAGCGGACACATCTTCTAAGCAACAATATAGCTTAATACCCTGTCTTATTTTTTGAAGTGTTAGAAATCACATGAAAAACTTTTAACATGTTTTCTGTGGTCTTTAGCAGAAATTCATTTAGAAGAAAAAAGTTCACAATTTCATATTAACTGATAAGAATTCATAGGCTGCTTTTCTACCTTTGATAGAAATAGTGCAGCAACTCAAAGAAAAACAGTAGCAGTATGGTCATTAAAGACACTGATAAGCTGACCTGAGCCAGAGTAGAATGAACAAGATTGTGACGGAACAAGAGATCACGCCCTGTAAGATCAGAGGAATTAGGTGTGTTTAACTCGGAGTAGAGAAAGACCTGTATGGTTATATGGTATGGTACTTAACTCCAGATATTCAAAGACGTGGCATATGGAAGAGGGTTCATATTCATCCTGCCTAATCCTACAAACCAAATCTAGGAATAAAGAGGTGGAACAGAAGGTGCAAAGGTTGCAGACTTAATAAAAAGGAGAAACTTCCTGACAGTTTTTAAGATCAAAGACTTAGAACTGAAAGAACCTTCAGAGGCCATCTGGTCTAATCTCATTTTACAGAGGCAAGAAATGGAAGAAAAGCAATAAAAAAGCAAACAAAACAAAGAACGTTTCTAACATCGCTCCTAGTTGTACCCTCTGGGGGTACAACTTTGGAACAAATCTGAGTTGTCTTCCACGTAAGAGTCCTTTAAATATGTGAAGACAACTATCTTGTATGCCTCACCTCTGGTTTCCTCTAGGTTAACTATTTCCTGGAATTAGAGGCCCTTCATGGATCTGGTTGCCTCCTCTGAATATCCTCCAACTTACCCGGGCATATGGTGCCCAGAACTGAAAAAAAGAGATAGGAAGTGGCCTGCCCAAGGCACAGTACAGCATCATGATCATCTTATTACTGGGAACTACTGCATAATGCAACCCAAGAGGCCATCAGCTTTTTTCTCCTGTCATGTCACCATATTGCTGTTGTTCAGTCATTTCAGTTGTGTCCAGCTCTGCATGACCCTGTGGACCTCTGTCCGTGGGGTTTTCTTGGCAAAGATAACGGAATGGTTTGCCATTTCCTTCTCCAGTGGCAAATATTGGTTAAGTGACTTGCCCAACGTCACACAACCAAAAAGTCTGTCTGCATTTGAACTCGGGTCTTCCTGACTCCAAGCCCACTGCATATTTATTCATACTCAGCTTGAAAGTCCACAAAAATCCCAGAACATTTCCAAGACATTTCTGTTGAACAATACTCTATGCCACTGCGTCTTGTACTTGTGAGATTAATTTTCTTCACTGAGACTTTGATAATTTAATCTTACTAGATTTGGTCCAGTGTTCTAGCCTGTCATGATCTTTTTTGCACATTGACTACTAATAGTTGGCTTTCCCTCTAGCTTTGTGGCATCCAAAAATTTGGTATGCCTGCCATCTAGGCCTTTTTTGCCCAAGTAAATGACAAAACAGAATTTAACACAGAGCTGAGCACAATTACCTGAAGTATTCTCCACTGGAAGCATTTCAGGTTGACAGCTATTAATGACTTCTCTATAGAAAAAAAGAGCTGTCCCACATCTCACGCCTCTCTTTCAAATTCTTTACTAAAATAGTGGTAGACTCTTCATCTGCCAAGGTTAGTCTAACATGTCTGTGATAAAGCTGTGCAGATTTTTTATGATCACTGCCTTTTTTTTAAAGATGTTCACTAACCATCTCTAGTAACATGTTAAAGAATTTTATTAGCAAATTAGAATGTTCCCTTACTCCCACTCCCTTTTCAAGAGCAAGCACTTGCTTTCCAATCTGAACTGGGGGAAGGAGGAGTCAGTAGTGGGATAGTGGAGACAGCAATAGCCAACTAACTATATTTCACCCTTGAGGGTATGGGACATCTGAAGCATACCGGGATAGGGAGTCATCCAGTCATTTAGCCACAAAACCATGCTGATTGGGTCCATTACATATTTATGTTACATGATCTCAACTGGACCCAGACCGTGACAAGGCAATCCTTTTACACTGCTCGAATTGCCTCACTATCCCATTCACCACAATGGCTTTTTTCTCTTCAAACTTCTCATGGCATCTCTGTTCCTTCCTATGTCTGAAATCATCTCCCATTCCCACACACACCCTCTCAGCTGAAAACCTTTGCCTCATATTTGAAAAAATTTGAGACCAATCACCTCCTAGAGCAACCTCTTCTCCCCTCCCTATCCCATCACTAGGATGTATTCTACTTTCTCCTTCACCCCATTTCACATAAAGAGGTGGCCTTTCTATCCCTTCTTTTACTTCTCTTAAATTTCCCTGTCAGCTTCCCTATTGCCTAGAAACATGCCCATGTTTCTCCCATCCCCAGAAATCCTTACTTGATCCATCCATCCTGACTAGCTGTCATTTTATATCTCAATGAGAAGACTGTTAACAATCAATACCTCTGCTTCCTTTCCTCCTTTTTTAACTTTTCAGACTGGTTTATGACTTCATTCAACTGAAACTGCCCTCTCCAAAATTAACAAATATTTTCTAATTGCCTATACTAGAAATCCTTAATCCTCATCCCTCTTGAGCTCTCTGTAGTCTTTGACACCATCAGTAACTGTCTTCTTGATCTCTAAATTTTCATGACCTTACTCTCTTCTGGTTCTGTCTGGCCTCTGCCTCCTTTATGGATCTTTGTCCAAGTTGTGCTTGCTCATTGTGGGGCAACAACAGAACTCTGTCCTGGGCCCGTTTCTCTTCTTCTATACTATTCCACTTGGTATTCTCATCAGCCCTCACAGTTTCAGCTATCATCTCTATGCAGATGATTTTCAGATTTATTTTTCTAAGACTTCCAGTCTTGCCTCTCTGACTGCCTATGGTACATTTCAAATGATGTGGATGTTTCATGGACATCTTAAACTCACTATCCAAAATTGAACACAGTATCCCCCAAACCCATTTTCTCTTCCTAAACTTCCTTATTATATTTGAGGGTACCCACCATCCTCCCAGTTATCTGAGTTATCACAGTTAGCACATGTAAGGCCATGCACGAGCAGCTTCCCAAAAGAATGCTGTGAACAGCTTTTAAAGTTCTGACTACACAGTATACTAAACACTCCATTTCTTCCATAACAAATCAAGGAAAACATTCACAACAAATCACAATGTAATATTCACAATGTCACATCTTATCACAGAAAATCATGATATAGTGTTCACAACAGTTTAACATTAGAATGGCCACATAGTTTTCACCAAGTGGTCACAGTATTTAGAACAAAGAACAAAAGAATAATCATCTGGTTTCCCTAAGGGGGGAAACCATCCTTACTTAATCATTCAATCATTTCACAATACAAGTCAGTCTTCCACTCAACGGGTAATCATAGATTAACTTAATCAGTCATTTATCTAGCAATTAGTCACTAAGTATCGTTAATCACTAAAAACAATCATTAAAAAATTACATAAACCCTCCACCCCTCAGTGTCTAGTAAACTTCAATTTCATCACATTCAATATCCAAGGAGAGGCCTTTTCTTCATCTTGACTCAGGGTAGTCTCTCAGATTCCCTGGATCCCCTTCCATGGTCCCAGCTCCTACTTGAACCCACCAGTCACCTGGATTCAAAGGCAGACAGCTCTCAGGTTCTCGTTCAGTCCTCCAGGCAGTTCTTGCTAAAAAAAAAAGGGGTCTTCAAACTTAAGTTAATTACCATTACACCACAACAAAATTATCACAACCTACATGTCATCCTCAACTTTTCACTTTGATATACAATCTGTTGGTCAGTTCTACCAATTCTGCCTACCTTTATATCTTTTATATATCCCCCTTCTCTCCTCCGACACTGCCACCCTGGTACAGACCCTCATCCCCTCATTCCTGGACTATTGCAGTAGTCTACTGATTGGTCTTCTTGTTCCAAGCCTCTTCCCACTCCAGTTCATCTTTTAGCTGTCTAATTGATTTTTCAAAAGTACAAGTCTGATTGTATCTCCCCTTTATTCCATCAACTCCAACGGCTCCCTATTGTCTCCAGTATCATATATTTTTTACAAGTCCTTTTTGGCTTTTATAAACAAGTCCCTTCCTACCTTTCCTGTTTTCTTACTCCATCCTCTATGTACTTGTGGTCTAGTGACAATCCAGTGACACTTGCCTCCTTGCTCTTCCTTAAAATACCTACGCCATCTCTCAACTCCAGACATTTTCAGGTGTAGTGTTCTTTGTCCTCATGTCTCCTGGCATTCGTCAGGTTTCAGCTAAAATCCCACCTTCCACAAAAAGCCTTTTCCCCTTAAAGCTAGTGCCTTCCCTCTGTTGATTATCTATAATTTGTCCCCAGTATGTGTTGTTTGTGCATATTTTTTGCATGTTATCTCCTCTCTTAGACTGAGCTCTGTGAGATTAAGAACTGTCTTTACCTTTCTTTGTATCTTTAATGCTTAGTACAATTGCTGGCAAATTGCTTAATAAATGCTTGTTGACAGGAAATAAGATATACAAGCAACGGGGTATAGAAATACATCTTGCCCTACAACAAAGTAAGAAGGGGATTAGGGGGGATATATGAGAGGGCCGATTGAAGGAAGGGGTATTCAGTAGGCTTGCCATCTCGGGGTGGGGGATAAGGGAGAGATGGGAAGAAAATCTGTAATTTAAAATCTTTGGGAAATGAATGTTGAAAACTGAAATAAATTTAAAACTACAGCCTAAAAAAAATAAAATAAATGCTTGTTGACTGATCCATGCAATAACCCAATATCTTTTTAAGTCCTTTATGTACCACCATAAAGTTATGTTTTCTTTATATAATTAGTCCCAAGTTAAACCATGTTACTAAATTATAGTGCTATCGAAGCCATCCATCTACTTCTAGGGAAGAGTATAGAACAGAAGATGAAAGAATGAGAGGGGCAGAAACCTTGAAAGAGAATGTAGATCTCTGTGCCTTTTAAAATGGCGATCCTGGCCAATGTTGGAAGACCAAGGCAACATTGGTCTATCCATCCTCTCTGATAGCAGAAAGAATAGCTGTTAGCATTCTTTCAGCTTAAACATCTAAAGCTATGCAGCAACAGCACCATAAGATGTACCCAAGTAATGAGAGCACCTAAATAGTGCTCTAGATGAGTGATTCTGAGACAAAAAAACAAGTTCATCTTATCACTGGCTTAATGCTCTTTTACAAAACAACAAAAAAGATGTTTGTGAGCAACTACAGTTGACTGAACTATGTATTTTTTGTAAAGATGACTTGGGCATTTTGCCTACTTAGTCACGGCATTCAACGGCTTTGGAGAGATAGTGAAAAACAAATCATGACGACAGAAGAATTTGTGGATTTTTTAAAAATGGAACTAATATCTTGCATCTTAGCACAGATCTTAACACTTTGTAAACTGTTATAAACAATGCTCATGAAGCCAATCTGTTTTAGCAATTCCTGCCAGTTACTACTGTAGCAGGTACCAGTGAATTAAATCCTACCATCTTTAAACAGAATAGCAGACCGCAGCAGTTTCCTATAAAACAAAATCTGGTATCTGAGCAAAATTGAATCATCCTAGAATTTTAAAAAGTGTTACAATTACCTCTTGCTTACAGAAAGCAAAGTAATGCATATGCATGAAGTAAGCAAAAATTCCATTTTCTGTGTCTTCAATCCATTATCTATTTTAAACTGCAGCATTAAAAACAAGTCCTCAAGATAAGCCTATCAAATCCGTCAGTCAACAAGCATTTATTAACTGCATACTATGTGATCAGGCAAGTAGCTGGGTGGTGCAGTAGATAGAGTGCCAGGCCTGAAGTCAGGAAGACACCTTTCTGAGTTCAAATCTGGCCTCAGAAGCTTACTAGCTGTGTGACCCTGGGTAAGGCACTGAACCATGTTTGCCTCAGTTTACTCATCTGGAGAAGGAAATGACAAACCATCATCTGCCAAGAAAACCCCAAATGGGGTCACTAAAAGTTGGCCATGCCAGAAAAAAAATGAATAAGCTTTTATCAGGCACTACTAAACACTACGGTTACAGAGAAAGGCCAAAAACAGCACCTGCTTCCAAGGACCTCGCAAATTAATGAATTCTTTTCTTCAGTTTCTTCCGTCTTGGCAAATCATTTGGGTTGGGTTAGCTAATGCACCAACTCTGCTATTTAGTTACCTGCGAGATCTTGGGTAAGTCAATTTAACTATTCTCTATGGCCCTCAGTTTTCTATTTGTAAAATGAGGGAGTTGAACTTAGATGCCCTCCAATGACTCCTCAAGTTTAAATTCCTACTAACATTTCCATAGTAATGGTCCCAAAATGCCATTTATCAGGATAGTACTGGAGCCTTTGAAGACATGGCAAAAGAAAAAAAAAACTGGGCAGAAAGCAGTAGAGACAGTTGATCACTCATAGGTTACAACCCTTCTATATAACCAAACTATTGTACAATGTGAAAGTATTTGCAGATCCTATACATGATTGCACGCCACCATGGGCGAGGGAGGAAGGAAGGGGAGAAAATCTGATACTCAAGCGATTGTGGAACTGAATCTTGTAAATTAAAAGTAAATAAACAAGTCAAAAAAAAAAAGAAGAAAGCAGTAGAGACCAGTAGTGGCAGTAATCTAGACATAGCAGTAGAGGCCATAAACAGCATACTGACAGTGGAAAGAAGTCATAAATTGCCAGAATGTCAGAGATGGAATCCAATCCCTGGCATCCTTTAGGACTCACCTGGAGTGCTGCCTTCTCCAGGAGGCCTTTCCTAGTTTCTCCCCTACCCTCAAATCCTTGCCCCTATCTGCAAGTACCATCCCTGAATTTGTTTTCCAGCTACTACATATTTATGAAGACAGGAATTATTTGCTTGTACTAGGAACAGGCATATTTCAGGAATATGGCATTACTTTGGAGAAGGGTCAGAGACAGAAGTAGGATAAGTAGATAATGGACATTTTTTAAAAAATAATTCTCTTATATGACTGGAAGGATAAGATGGAAAGAGAAAATACAAAAGCAGCCCAGGATTGTTGCCTTTTTAAAAGTACCCCTTTTGCCTTCCCACTCAAGCTAAACCTTGATTGTAAGTGGAAAAAACAAATCTTGAAACGTTTCCTTCTAATCTTTCCCTTTTGCCGTCTTCGTTCACACCATCTCTTTTTAATTTGAACAATTTTCTCTGAAGAAATCTGTTTAGGAAATTAATGGGCCATTTTGCCTTCATTTACTTGTTATTTTTTTTTAATCTCCCCTGTTTTGGCTATTTCTTATTGAATTTGAATATGTCTGAAAAAGCTCTGAAGACAATTCCTATCACTGTTACCTTATTTTCATTCAAATCCGTAGCATTCCTTAGTCAGAAGCAATACCGATTTCGTATTTTCTTATCCTGAGGTCTGCTGCCCATGTTGAATCCAGAAAATAACCGTACAGATAAGGTAATTATTTTTGTCTCTGTTCAATTTTTAATAGTATCTTAAGGGGAAATATTTCTCATGAATTTTTTTTTCCTTAAATCTGGGAAAAACTGCGGTTCTTTTACTTCAGTCAGATTTTGTCCCTATTTTTCCTTCTCTGTGTTAACTTTCTTTTTCACATCTCCTATACAACACCCTCTGTTTCCTCCATTCTTATTTTGACCTCAAAGTAGATTACAAAAGGTAAATGACCTATGTAAGTACATATAGTAAATCACTAAATTTCCTACCTCTTGAACTTATTTGTTATTTGTTCATGCTTGTCAGCTCAATCATTTGAAAAAAAATTAGTTTGTTAAAGTCACAGTGACTTTGTTTTCCACAATTTAATCCCTACCCCAGCAGGAGACCTCTCGTTGACTTCTTTTAACCTTGTCCTAAAGATAAATTGTCTTTTGGTTGGTTCCAAGATCTGTTCTCCTTCATGGATTCTGTAGAGGACTTTTCTTTCTGTAGCCCTTATACCCTCTAGTATCACAGAAAAATCAGCAAATAGCACTCCAGTACTTTTGAAGCTTCTATTTTCCCTGACCTTTTGCTTTTTCCTTTGTTCTTTCCCAACCACTCATTCCACTGCTTTGGGATCTTTCTGTTTTCCTGTCCTCTGCTACCTTCCTGCTCCATGCCTTTGCCTTGACAACCAGTCAGAACTGGGTAAGGTTCTGCCACCTGCTGTTCTTTGCATATAAGGTTTCTAATTCTACCATTCAATCTTATTTTCTTTACTCCCTAACTTTCTTCAAATTTAGGGAGTCTATCCAACTATGTGTTGTAGTGGATAGAGTGCTGTATAGAAATAGACATGACTTCTTGGTAATAAGGTCCTAAATTAGATTAGTGACCATGTAATGGGAAGGTAGGAAACAGATATGAGAGATACTATGGGAGGAGAACTGATAAGGTTTGACAATATAACTATATGGGGTTAGGACAAAGGAAGATTTGAGGAAGAAAGGGTCAAGGATGATTCCAAGGTCATAAACCTGCGGGACTAAAAAGATAATAGTCCTTCAGCAGAAATAGAGCACTTTGGAGAAAGGGTGATTTCAAGGGAGGGAAGATAATGAGTTTTATTTTGAACCTGATGAGTTTGAGTTGGCAGTGGTACATCCAGATGGAAATAACCAGCAAGTAGTTGGTTGAAGTCCATATACTAACTCAATGTGAGAGATTGCAGCTCTGGGAAGAGATTAGGATTGGATATATAAATTTGGAAGTCATCTATGTAGAGCTCATCATTGACCCCATGGAATCCAAATGAAGTCATCAAAAGAAATTATAGAGACAAACTGACCCAGAACAGAGTTTTAAATGTGGGCAACTAATGATTTATCAGAGGAAACTGACAGCTAGGGGGTCATTTCTTGGAAGCTAGTGGAAAACAGAATAATGAGGAGGGAGGAGTCAATGTTTTCAAAAGGTTCACTGAGTTTGAATAAGATGTGTCACCATCAGATTTAGCAGCTAAGAGATCATTGATAACTTTAGAGAAGGTACAGTTGAGTGATGAGGTCAGACACCAAGTTGTAAAGGATTGAGCGAATAGGAGTAAGGAAATGTTGGCAATCAGTGCAGTTAACTGCTAGAAGTTAGTCTGGGAAAGAGAGAACTGAAAGAGCACCTGAGATGCCAGCAAAGTCAAATGAAAGATTTTTAACAGTTGATGGGTATCTTTGCATGTTTTAGGTTGAATAGGAGGCAACAGATGAGGAGAGTTCAAAGTTGCCAGAGGGAATGTTCAAGTTGATCAAGGGAGGTGCCAAGTTGACTGTGAAAATGAAAAAGATAATATCAGTAACAATAGAGGAGTTGACATTGGCAATGAGAAGAGCCACCTCAGAAACTGGAGCAAAGAAAGAGAAGTAGGGTGCTATTGAGAGATGTAGAAACATGGATGCATAGAGTAAGGGAGAGGAGTATATGACAGAGAGCCTCCAATTTCTCAGTAATGTTTGAAATGAATTCTGCTGAGAAGGAAGAAGTAAAGAATGATATAGAAGGAAATGAGAGAAAAAAGATGAGTGCTGCAGGGAGAATTGAAGTCAATCAGGAAATCATAAAATGAATGTCATGTAGCAGTGAGGTCCATTTAAATTCATAACTGGTTTAGTGAAAATAGTGATTTAAAGTTTGAAAAGAACTTTACACACACTATCTCATCAGAACTTCAAGAACCCTGTAGATACTAGTAGGTACTAAAGCCATTATCCCCATTTTATGAATGAGAATACTGCATCTCAGAAAGGTTGCAACTTGACCACGGTAATAAAGTTAGTACCAACACTGGGGTTTCAACTGAGATTTTCCCAGGAGTAAAGGGGTATCACAGTGTCTTCCAGAGGGAATCAGGGGAGCTGGGATTTGTACCTGCTCCAGGAAAGGACCCTCTCTATACTGTACTTTTGAATAACAATTGCTACAACAAAACTGGCCTGGGTCCTGGGGTTATTGGGACATACTAAGCTTTCTCCTTTTCCCACTAAGAGTCCCTCTGCACTTGACTCGCACACAAGTAGATAGACAATAAATACTCTTCATTCACTAATCTCTGAGTATTGTGCTAAATGTCGGGAATGCAAATTCAAACAAAAACAAAGATCCTGTTGTAGAAGGGTATAAAGGTTGGGTAGCCTGAACCCATTCCCCAAATGGAGGCACTAGTAGGAACTCATCTGTGGGATAACAGGGCAGAAGGATGTTACCAGATGAAGAGGCCCCAGATGTGGAGTGAAGGATAAGACTACAACCAAGACATGATGCTGAAATATATAGAAAGTTAGAAACACAGCTAAGTAGGGATAAGGAGCAAGTACCTAATTCTTTGTGATCCCATTTGAGCTTTCTTTGGCAAAGATACCAAAGTGGTTTGTGATTTCCTTCTCCAGCTAATTTTAAAGATGAGGAAACTGAGGCGAACAAGGTTAAGTGACTTGCCCAGGGTGCGTCTGAGGCCAGATTTGAACTCATACCTACCCTGAAACTCTGATTATGCCAAATAAAATGATTGTACATTATAGACATTAAGCACTTTCACATTTTTATTTTTAGTGACTGACCTGCATTATAGTTTTCCTTTCCATTTTTCTTACCTTGAAATCAGGAAAAATTTAAAATAACTTACTTTAGGCTGAATTTCTTGATCATAATCTGCTCCTTCGTTGAAATGCTATTTGCCCCACAAAATTGTCAGAATTCCTTATATGATTTCATCAAGATGGCATACAGTTATACCTTCCATGCTGAAACTTTCCCCATCAAGGTTTTAATATATCATGGATCAACATAAGAAAATAAATGGGGAGTTTTGGGGGAGTTTTGCAGAAGCTGCAGACCACACTCAAAGACCAGCAGATGATGCAGAAAAGGTTTAGAAACTTAGAAATGCATAAAATATATGTATAGTATTGTATAATATCAATATATTTTATCTCTTAATACAATAATAATTCAGATTTCTCTGGTACAAAGGAAGGACCAAAAAATCTTATGCACATTTTCCAGATCAAGGGGGTGCCAGGTCCCCAGTCACCATGATGTGAAAAATAAAACTGTACTGTGGTCTTGTGAGTCACCCCATGAATATGCTTTTATGTTCGATTTACAGTTTTATGAGCTGTATGCTTTGTTGAATTTCCATTGTAGCCATGCAATGTGGAAAATGATGCTAATTTAAGAAAGGAAAACGTACTTTTAGTTTGATAGAAACTTGAAGAAAATCACCATAGAATGTATATGTGCAGAAGGAAATGACAATTTTATTACTGGCGCTCTTATCCATAAATTCAACCCGTGACAAGGAAGTCAAAATTCAGCCAGGCAGTTCATTAGCCCAAATATTCAGTAAGAATTTTGATTAGTCTTTGATTTTCCATTTTGGTTGTATAAGACCACTGTATGATATATACAGTGAACATAAAGGATTGTACTATTACCTGAATAATACAGAGAAAAGCCCCAAAATTCTTCCCTAAAATTGTAAATCTCTATCTGCAGACCTGGCCATGGAATGTAAACAACCAATTAGGAATTTTAAGTTATCTCCAGAGTATTTACAATTTGCTTCTCTAGACAGAGTAGGGTTAAATACACCAAAACACCGCTCTAACCAAATTACCTCTAATCTTTGTAAAATAATTTTTTCCCATCCTACTTAAAACAACCCTTTTTTGAAAATGCCCAAATAACTAATTGTCAGAAACTGAGACTTGTATTTTAGGGTGCTTTTAAAATCCTTTTTGGGGAAAAATGGGGAGGGAGTAGGAACCTTAATAATGGAGTTTTTAAAAAATCCTATTTGACAAAAGTCAGTGGAAGAGATTTTGAAAAAAAACATTTTCAATTATTTTCATTCTTAAGGTCATAGATTTTAGAACAGCAAGGGATCTCAAAGATTGTCTAATCAAACTGACTCATTTTACACTAGAGTAAACTGAGGCCCAGAGAAGTGACTTGACCAAGGTTACAAAGGTAATATTATCAAAGCCAGGTTTTCTAACATCAATTCCAGGAGTCTTTCCACTGCACTGTGCTGTAGAGGAACCACATGCCCAAGAAATATATATATAAGCCCAATAAGCTTCATCTTTTTTGCTAAACTTACAATATGAAATTTAATCATAACATTACACTTCACTAGAAAGGACTAAGTATTCAAATGACTATACTCTACAGTACTAATGTGCCTTAAGAGGATCTTGTAATTGCCTACTGTGTAGATAACACTTCACCCCTATATAAGTAACTGATTAAATTTCTTTACTGGGTTTTATTACTACTGTGAGGAAAACCTTTTTATTTCTACCACACAATTTGGCACTAAAAATTATTAAAGGAACATAACAGAACTAAAACCATGACAAAAACCAGTGTGTTGTATATTTATCATTTTTATTCTTGGGACCATTTTTATTATTTTTGGAGCTATTACAAGACTTCTGTTAAATATGTTGAATGTTAAGAGGAAACAGACTCTTGGCAAATGTGGAAAACCAATTACAGCATATTTCCCTACTACAGTTAAGAGTAACACAGAGAGGGACAAAGCAGAAGTTTGTCTTCCCCATTCTTTAACTGCTAAAAACATACAGGCTGAATGAAGAATCATATTGAGCAAAAACATATTCTTTTCTTTATTACAAAATTTAGATATTCAAGTAAATAAAATTGTGCCATATTCAGTTAAATCTAGTTTATTATAGTACAGTTTCAAACATTTATACTATTTTAAGTAAACATAATATATGAAAATCAAGATTTACCAAACCAAGGCTAATTTACATAATAATAATTTACTTTATTAAACATTCCAACACCACCAGATTCATTTGGTAGCAAGTTCCCTATAAAAACAATTTGATTTCTAAAAATTTATATATATGTATATACATACACACACACACACACGCACACATATATACATATACATATACAAACACACATCTTTTCAGAAAGGCATTATGTAGAATGAGATCCAGCTGGTCTATATGCGATATTGATTAAGAAATCAGTTTGAACCAAACGAGGGAAAGAAGGAGAGGATATGAAGCATGTATGTGTTTACGGTTCTGAGCCTTAATGTAAGGCCAGGCCATTAAGCCACTTCAGCATCAACCTTCTCAAGTTATTTCTGCACAATTATGTAGTCAATAATTACATGTGTTTACATATATATAGGGGCACTTAGGTAGCAAAGTGTATAGAGTGATAGTTCCAGAGTCAGAAAGATTCATCTTCCTGAGTTCAAATCCAGCCTGAGACACTTACTAGCTGTGTAACCCTGGGCAAGTCACTTTAACCCTGTTAGCTTCAATTCCTCATCTGTAAAATGAGCTGGAGAAGGAAATGGCAAACCTCTCCAGGACATTTGCTAAGAAAAACTGCAAATGGGGTCATGTATAAAGTCAGACCCAACTGAAAAACGACTGAACAAATTTGCATATACACACATATGGTTACAATCACATGTAACAAAATCGTTTTCTGATATCAACTATTGGCCATACTTTTTCCCAATACAGTCCATACAAAATCCAAGTGTGACATATAATTAATTGTATTCACTGAATTTACTTTTCATTGCATGACTATATTTCCCTTTCCAAAAGATCTTCATTTTAGGGACACTACTAGCTAGGTGGCACATTAGATAGAAAGATCTAAGTTTAAATCTAACCTTAGACACTTACTAGCTTTGTGACCCTAAGCAAGTCACTTTACCTTGGTTTGTTTGCCCCAGTTTCCTCAACTGTAAAATTAGGGTAATAATAAATTCTGGTCCTTCCTGGCTCTAAAGCCAGCTCCTATCCACCATACAAAACTACCTCTCAACTAATATAAAAATACACATACACATATATACAAAGAAATAGTTTCCTTTTAAAAAATGTTTTAGCATTAGAACTTTCAAGTATATGAATGGTAGTAGTGAGTAAAAGTTGTGAATGGAATTTTTTTTTCCTTAATAGCTCAGATTCTATGTAGCAAGAGAAATAATGCGGTTATCTCTATCAGTGTCTGTAGGGACTGCACAGATTAATTCCCAAGAGTGGCTGGGTGTTACTAGCTTAAGTGGTAGTAAGTGGAACCTTAAGCTAAGGAATATGGTCCCATTATACACTCATTTATAAGGTTCAGTCTTGACCTCTGATCATAAATGTCACATAGATGTAGCTAACTCAGTTATCAGTGATAATGGGAACCACAAATCAGAAATTAATTAAATTTGTAAGTGACCCAAAACATTTCACATTGGTTCTAATTTTTTGGCCTACCAAATCTATGCAGTGGCTACTAAAAAGCAACAGATTTACTAACTGTTCTTTGGTTGAGTTACTAATGGAACGGCAAAATAGCCAAGGGTGGTAATTAGAAAGAAATACAAGGAATATGGATATCCACAAATGAGATAATCCATCCATGAAGATGTTAAGGTAACTCAATGGTCATCTTTTAGTGTAATCAGGGAAATGTCATTTGCAGGCCTGGAATAGGAAACAAGAATGAGACAGTATAGTCCCAAAGGCATTTCAATACTCTTTACTGTAGGTTCACGTCTGGCATTGCCAGATGCTCTCCATCTTCTGGGAAGAGCAGACACGTAGTAGGCACTTAACAAATACTAACTGACTGGCTGACTGAGTGTACTGGCATCCTCACTTGGGGACAGACTCTCGTTGAGAGGACACAGCTGAACAGAATAGGAAAAAAAAATGTCTAAAAGAGGTAAAATGGCAGAAGAGGAAAAACACATATGGTAGAGTGGCAGAATGCCACAAGTGCCACTCAATAGCACCTTTACCATAGGTTACTTACCCCTTCCATAGTAAAAGACTAGAATCCTTGACCTGATATTTCTGATATTAAAATTTTTTAAAGTGGAAATTCTAAATTATAGTACACACGTAGATTAACAATCTGTGGCATTGCTAAGATAGAAATGGTCATGTATGGAACTGTGCCAAACAGAGCTGGTGAACAACTGGGTAATTAATTTCTAAACTCCAAAATAAGTTTTGCTATCATAGTTTATGAATATGTTGCATTACTATTTTACATAATGTAAGCAAATATGACTAGAGATCAGTAATCAAGTGAGGAGTGTGTAGGTTGTGATATAGTAAAGCTCTTCAGATTCCATTTTTTTGCAAAATTGATGTAGCAAATCATTTACATTCTGAATTACTTTTTCACCTTGCTAGTTACCTTTTTTCATTATAATTTCTTCTGCTGTTTTCATTTTGCTCTACTAACTTACTAAATTTTAATAGCTTTTTAAAAAGCCTATCCTAGGTAAAACTAATTGAATTGTCATGAAACTAAAGAATATAATGATATTTAAATCTCCAAAACTTAGTTTGGCATTTTCATATAAATCATCACAACCTATTCCTGAATCACTTATAAGGAAAACTAGAGTCACAATGCTCATTCCCTTGAGGGAAGACAAATTGAAGTGTTTAATATTTCATTCTATCTTCCCCCAACTTCCCTCCAAAAAAATTTTTGGATAAGCTTTACAATAAAACCTAAATTAACATTCAATCTTTTTTCATTTGAAACCCTTGCTATATCAAAGTATTTTTTTCTGTCATTTTTCACGGCTCCCAAATTATTTTCTAGAAGGCAATGAATGCCCTTAAATGATTCATTTGCTTTGCTTTCCTTTTCATCTAGATCCTTCTGCTCTTTCAGGCCTTTTCTGTTCCTTATCCTATTTCAATAGGTAGATTTTATTAAACTTTGACGATTTATATTTCCATCATCTTTAATGAAGAAATCATGACACTTGAAGAAAAATATCATCCAAGTCAATTAGGCTGTTGGAATGCCCAAAAGACATATTTTTTTCAAGTTCACATCTTATCTAAAGTGCCCAGTGCAACGTAAAACAAGTAAGACTAGCTCAGTGAGGGAATGTGTACCATGAAGCATATAGTAGGTACCTAACGTTTGGTGAATTGAACAGAAATTTAAGTAGTACATACCAAATTTGTTTTCTTTAAAATTCCATGCCTATTGCCTTCCCTCTTATTTTATATCCACCTTCTCTGAACTTCATCACTTTGCTACCTAAGTTTATATATAGTCTCTTCTCTGTCACTGGAGAAAAAAAATAAACTGGGAGGTATAGGTGTTTTTTCAATCACATACTTCACCAACTCTGAAAAAAGGCCTTTTGATTTCAAAAGGTTGCCTTTTCTATTTAGGCCATTTCTTTGCCTCCCCAATTATTGGAGGGAAAGTAGTACCCTATTTAAATGAATTTTCCTTTATTTGTATTTAAGTAAGGACTGTTAATCAACAAGCATTTACTCCTCCTGGGATCTACGCTCCTCGAAGGGCCGCGAGCTTACAGACAAAAACAAAAGAGTTCCTACCATACCGGGGCTTACACTTTCTCAATTGCAAACTTTAATTCGAAGACCAGAAGGAAAGAGTTCCTACTTGTCCCGGGGCTGACACTTTCTCAACTGCAAACATCCATAGAAAGACAATAAAAGAAAGAGTTCCTACCCTCTAGGGGCTTACACTCTCAATTTCAAACACTGAAAGGTGCCAAGTAGGTTTTGCTTTTGGTTAAGGCCATTCCTTGGGGCACTGCCTCTACGTGGGTAATTAAGACTTTCTAAATCTTTTCTGTGCTAGGGAGTCTAAGTTTTGTTATTAAAGTGGCCTAACTGGAAAGCTAAAGTTCCCCGGGGGAAGCAACACCAAGGCTAAAGTTAAAAACGCCGTGTTTTGTAGGCGAAAACTTAGCCCTCTATAAGAAGCTGTCTAGAGACAAAACAAATAAACACCCTAACCCCTGAATCTTTTAAATTGGAAAGCTTGCGAGCGGGAAGGGTCTTTTATTTCTCCTTGTATTCCTCCCAGCCCTTAGCGCAGCGCCAGTTACACAGTAAGCGCTTAATAAATATTTACAAGCAAGCTGAAATATTCTTAACCCACTATTGTTTAATTTGTGAATACTGCCTTTTTAATTTTAATTCATTTTTTTTAACACCGACACCGTTAATATCCTATCTTCAACGAATGGTCAGTCCGGTGGACTAACCCAGCTTCCCTATCATCAATATATGACCCCCACAAATGCGTGCAGACACGCACACACGCGAGCACACACACGTACACGCAAACCTCAGCTAGGCGCCCCCCGGGCTCTCTGCTCTTCGCCCATCTTGCTCCTGAGTTAGAATGGAGCCGGGGCAGTGACCGGGACTGAAATTGAGACAATGTCCTGCATTCACGCGGCTCTCAGCCAATCCCAGGCCGCCCCCTCCCCCCACTGGCCATTTTTTTCCCTGGCCCGGAGCCCGCCCGGAGAAGGAAGAAAACTCGGTCGGCGCCAGCTGGCCACTCGGACAGGGGACGCCTCGGCCCCATGCTTGGGCTCGACTCCCGCCCGGCGGTGAACTTGCGGAGCAGCTGGGGCCGGAGATGCGGCTCGGGTTTCTCCCAGCTCAGGACAGCTCAAGGGGGGACGATACCCATGTTACCCGCAAATGCATCTGTCTCTTTAAGAGGATCCTCACTGGGGCTGATAACCGAGTCCGCAGCCCGGCCACGGGGGGCAAAGACATCCGGGCTACCGAGGCGGGCGGGCAGTGTGTAGGGAGGCAGGGGAGGTTGCCCACACGGCACTGGCCTCAGGGCCGCCCGGAGGAGACTGTAAATCAAACCTGTCCCTCCTCGGGGCCACCCCGAGGCACCTGGGACCCCAGCCGCGAGAGAAGTGGGCCTGGGGAGAAAAAGGAGCCTTCGCCCCCACCACCTATCCAGCCCAGAAGCCTCGCTCGGCGCAGCCACTCCATCCGTCCTCCTCGGAGACCCCGAGGACTACCACCACTTGAATCAGAAACCTAAGCAACCGCGGCTCTCTTCCTCGGGGCCGCAGGAGCGCGCGTGCGCGCCCCTAGCTAAGGCTTCTTCCCCGCCCTACCCTCTTTGCGCGTGCCATGGGGATGGGCGGAGCCTTTGCATAAAACATCCAATCAGAGTCCGCCGGCCGGGGACCCGCTGCTAAAAGTAATCCCTCCGGAGAGCAATCCGGAGAAAAGAGAACTTCGTGTGGGGTGGGGAGGAGAGGAGACGAGCCCAACCTAGCTGGGACGGAACAAGCCGAGACCGAAGAGAGAATGGCCAAAGAAGAGGAGAAGCACTGGAGTAGCAGAATAGGAGGAAAAAGGGATGTAGAAGATGGGCTTTGGGGAGATCAGATCCAAGATCCAAGGGGTTAGAGGCAGCCTCGGTGGTGACTTGTAGGAGGGGAAGAAGAAAAGAGGGTGGGAAGGAGCCGGGTTGGGCGTGAGAACCCTGGCGGGGAAGCGACGGGCGTGGAAAAAGGAGGGAGAGTAGTGTAGCAGGTGGTGTGGAGGGGCGGGTGAGGAGGAAGAAGGGGCGGGAGGGAAAGGGAAGCGCGAGATTAGAGAAAGGTCTAAACCCGGGGAAGGAGGAGGGGGAGGCGGCGGAGGCGGCGCATTCTGTTTACTACCATCTTGATTGTAAGGAAAGAAAGGATGAGCTAAGAAACTTGCGAGCCTAAACTGCTGAAACTTTTTTTTTTAAAGCACAAGAGGAAAGAATGAATAGGAGTTTGTGTAATGTATATTTAGCAGTATGCATTCGAACTCAAAAGTAGTCATGGGCAGGCATACTGTGGTTTTTATTTGTCCTTTCCCGCTTGTATTTTTGTTTCTTTTAAAGCTGTATTGCGGTGGCATCTGGGTTTACTTAAAGCGGAATAAGAACTAATTAGTTAATGGTACCTTGTGAAAAGAGGCAAAGAGAAAAAGACATATTCAAAACTTCCTTTCATGGAGGTAATCCATTCTGTCACAAAATGAACGCTGTACAAAAAGAGGCAAAATAAAATTTTGAGAGATTATTTTGAAGTTTTAAACAATTTGGAAAACAATGAAGCAGAAAATTCTGGGCAGCCCTTAAGGCAAAGGGGTTTTCTTTTTGTTTTTGATTTTTGGACTAGACTGACTGAGTGAGCTGTTGCGTGACTTCGGTCGAATAATATAAGATCGAATACATTAAACAAATGGAAGGGAAAGATGGAGAGATGAGGGATCAGTTGACCACTTTCACATTGGACAAAGCAATGATTTGTGTATTTCTTAAGGTGCTGTAAAAGCTTTGTGAGTATGTATATTTACAAATGCTGTGTATACATCCATATATAATATTGAAAACAGTAAAACAATAGCTTTTAGGTAGCTGTTCTAATAATTAGGAGGCACTTGTCAATATTTTTTTCCTTTGGGAATTTTATCTTTCCTCCATTGATAATGTCCTTTATTTTATTATTTCCATTATGCTTTTTGTTGTATTTAATAAAAATACCTCTGGTGTTTTATCCAGTCGAACCTGTTGTTTTTATACAATTAACCTTTCAAGTTCATTTTCCTTTCAACAGGTATACTGTCACGGATTTATTAGGTTGAATTCAAAAGTAGTATCCTGATGCCATATTGAGTTGTGTATCAGATTTATCTTAAGTTCAAAATTTTGGACTTCAAAACTAGGACAAAATTAATACCCCAAATAATGAATGGAGGGAATATATGTGGAAAAGAAAATTGTCAAACTGTTTTTCCCTGATTTTTTTTTTTGGACCAGTAACTCTTAGTAAGAAAGGATGAATGTTAACATAGCAAAAAATTGTTGCTTACAGAAAAAAAACCTTCAAACATTTTCTCCCCCTTCCTCTCCCCTTTTTAGAAGTTGTATATATATTTGGGTCCTTTTTCTTCTGTTTTAGGTAATAAGATGTTTGTGAAAGTTGAAATTTTTATTTCCAGTTCATTCATAGCTAGAACCTCTACTGTATACATATTTGGATCTACAGAATTTGTGAACTAATGTTACCCTGCAGCATGCTTTCCAATGAAGTTAAGCAAGAGGGGAAGATAGAAGAATAAATCCTAACTAGAGCAAATTGTTGCTCCTCAATCTTACTATAAAGGAGATTTTTATCGATTTATTAATGATAATGTAAATAGTGTATTGGCTGTTACAATCTGAAGGGAGGTATTTGAATTTAGACAGATATGTTATGATAGAACAAGTTTGCTCTTTGTTAACATCAGGAAAATTAAAACCAGTAAACTTAATATAAAAAAATAAGGGGTAGAACTTTTTAACTGGGGAAAATGCTTCAACTTAGATTGATGAAGTTTAGTTCTACTTTACTTAAAATAATTATTCTCATTCCAATTTGTGCTCTTTATTTAATGAGTAAAATGTATGCATCAGTAGGAAAATGTGATCAAATTATTTACATAGTTAAAAGAAAATATCCCTTAATTATATATACTGAAATATCTGCCTATGCTATGTCAGATTACTAATGGTTATAGATAATTTAACAAGTATACAATTAATTCAAGAACCAATTAAGTGCTTTCTATGTTCAAGGCATTGTGCTAGAAAATGCTAGGGAAAATGGCTTCTATTTTTTATGTAGGCTGGGAGTAATTTGGGTTTAACAAACATTTTGTAAAATAGTGATGGGATTGCTTTTTTAAAATCCTGCAATTAAATATTTAACAAATTGCTAAACTGAGTATTAAATAGGGCAAAATACTAGATAGTTTAATTATGAAGAGTTTATTTACCATGAAATTTTCTCCAGCCTGTCAGAATATGCTATTTCTGATTTAACCCCCTTTACAAGGATAATTTGAGATGGAACCTAAAAACAGCCATTCTAGTGAATAATAATAATAATAGTAGCTAACATTTATATAGTAGTATGTGCCACAAACTGCTCCTAGTGCCTTACAGTTATCTCATTTGATCTTTACAACAACTTTTGGAGGTGGGCGCTATTATCCTTATTTTACTGCTGAGAGCACTGAAGCAAACAGAGATTAAGTAACTTTTTCCAGAGTCACATATCTAGCAAGTGTCTGATTTGAACTCAGATCTTCCAGAGTTCAGGCCTGGAGCCCTATTCACTGGGCGACCTAGCTTCCTACAAGGCATGCTAGGATAGGAGAGAATGCTGGGCCTAAGGACTGAAAGACCTCTGAGTTTCAAATCCAGCCTGTCCCATGACATGCAGCCTCAGCTGTATGACCCTGGGCAAGTCATCTAACCTCTGCTTCCTCAACTGTAAAATGGGAAGTATATAGCATCTACCTTGTGAGGATCAAATGGGATAATATTTGTAAAGCTCTTAGCACAATGCTTGACACGTAGTAGTAAGTGCTAAATACATGCTTACTGACCATGTGGCACCCAGTAAGGGCTTGATAGGTGCTTGTTCTCTCCCCCTTCTCTTACCCTTTATTGGAATGCTTATTGATTTCACTGCCTACTGAATTGTGCTTTGAACTGCTCTGTTCAAATTGAAATGTAGAGAAGTTTCCAGTAGTTGTTCATATTCCACCTTTGATATTCACAGATGTCAAAATTAGAAAACCATTTTAAATGCCATGTTGGATATGATGTCTGCAGAAATAAAACAAAATTATTTCTAAGGAAAAACCTGTTGCAGCCTGTGTATTTGCTCTGTTGATTTTGACTGACTTCAGTTATATCTTTATTCTCTTAAATCTTAAAAGTTTTACAGTTCTCTAGAATCCTCCATAAGAATACAAATAGGCCTTTTGTAGAAGTCACATCTTAAGAGTATTTTAAGTTAATTCTTCAATAAAAGTCTTCCCCTAAATGCCTGCTTCAGATTGGACCACTGCAGGAAATCTTCCTTGATTCATAGGATCATAGGTCTACAAGTACTATAGGAGAGACCTGAGGAGAGGTCAAGTCCAACCCCCTCATTTTATCACTAAACAAACATTTATTTAGTGCTTTGATGTGCTAGGTTTTGGGCTAAGCACTGGGTATGCAAAGATAGGAAAAACAGTTCCTGCCTTCAAGGAGTTCATGTTCTAGTGGGGAAAACGACATTAGAACAGCTATTAATACAAAATATATAATGTCAATGGGAAGTAATCTCAGAGAAAGCAGGTCAGGGGGTGAGAAGGAAGGATACCAGGAAAGGCATCTTGTAGTGTGTGGTATTTGAGGAAAAAGAACATTTAGGTATGTGGAACAGCCAGTATAAAGTAGCAGAGTAGGGAGATGGAGTGTCCTGTGTGGGGAATAGCAAGGAGGTCAGTATAAGAGGAATGAAAGGCCCAGGTTTGAAGGGCTTTAAAAACACCCCCCCCCCCCCCAAAAAAAGGATTTTAAATTTGATCCTAGAGGCAATAAACTACTGGAGTTTATTGGGTAGAAGTGACATGGCCAGAACTCTTTAGGAAGATAGATCATTTTGGCAGACAGACTGGAATGGGAAGAGACAAGGCAGGGAGACCAAGCAGAAGGCTGCTGAAGTAGTTGAGGTGGTAAGGTGCTTCACCAGTGTCAGAAGAGAAAAGGGGATGTACACAGGTTTTGCAAAGATAGAAACTACAGAATTTGCCAACAAATTGATTGTGTGGAGTTAGTGTGAGTGAAAAATTTAGTTTGACACTGAAGTTCTTAGTCTGGAGGGACGGTGATGCCCTTTACATAAATAGGAAAGTTAGAAAGAAGAGAAGTTTTGTTTGGGGTGGGGGTAGGGGTGGGGATATGAATTCTGTTTTAGATATGAATTTAAGATACCTATGGGAAATCCAGTTCCAGAAGTCCAATAGTCAGTTAAAATACAGAACTGGACATTAGGAGAGAAGTTAGGGCTGGAAAAAGATCTCAGAATTCATGGAAGTTGTTGAAATCAAGTGAAGTAGTATAGAGGGAGAAGGGAAGGAAAGAATGCACCCTTGGGGTCAGCCACAGTCTGTGGGTCTGACTTGGATGAAAATTCAGCAAAGGAGACTGAAAAAAGTGGTCAGGAAGGTAGGACAGGAGAAAGCAGTGTTGTAAAAACCTAGAGAGAAAAACAGATCCTGGAAAAAAAGGTAAATAATGGCAGAAAGGTCAAGAAGGATGAGGACTGAGAAAAAAAAATGAGATCTGACAATTAGATCTTTCGTGATTTTGGAGAGAGCAGTTTCAGTTGAATGGTGAGGTTAGAAATCAATCTGCAAAAGGTTTAGAAAAGAATGAAAGAAAAGAAAGTGGAGGGACTAATTGTAGATAACTTTCTCAGAGAGTTTAGCTATGAAAGGGAGGAGAAATATAGGATTATAGCTATTGGGGATGGACAGATCAAGTGAGGAATTTTGAAGAATTTAGGACATGAGCAAATTTGTAGACAGGGAGAAATTTAAGATTAATGAGAAAGTAAGGATTATAGAGGGGGCAGTCTGATGGAAAAGAACATGGAACGTGATAACTCATATGAGATAGAGATGAAAGAAGAGATAATGGAGAAAGACATCTGATTGATGTGGGATGAGGTAGGGGGAAAAAGAAGGAGCTCCCACTGAATGGCCTCAATTTTTTTCAGTGAAATGAGAGGCAAAGTGCCCAACTAAGAGGAAGGGGAGAATAGAAGAGATGGGAGGGTTGAGGAGGAATGAAAAAGTTTAGAAAAACTGCTGTGGTGAGTGGAATAGTGAATCAACTAATGGAATAGAAAAAAAGGATTGCCTTGTAGCAATAAGAACCCAGCTAAAATTATGTAAAAATTTGTAGTGGACCTAGTCAGCACAGTTTTATGATTTTTTCCAGTTTTGTTCAACAGCACACTAATAAGAATGAAGGCAGCAGATGATGTTAGGAATGATACAAGTCAGGGGCTTGGCAGAACAAGACTGACAAAAGGATAAAGGGTCAAGGAACTAGAGAATACAAGATAATGAAGAATTGAACTGGTTAGACTAGGGTTCTAGATGCAGAAGGGAGAAGAGGTAACTAGTACAAAGGCAATGGCTTGGTAAAGAACTGAAGGGTGGAGGGATTGGAAATCAAGAATGGAGAACAGGGTTATGGGTTGTAAGCCTCCTTAAATAAATAAATTTTCTTTTTTTTTAATGACTTGTTTATTTACTTTTAATTTACAAGATTCAGTTCCACATTCACTTGAGTTTCAGAATTTCTCCACTCCCTTCCCCCCCTCCCATAGTGGTGTGCAATCATGTATAGGATCTGCAAATACTTTCACATTGTACAATAGTTTGGTTATATAGAAGGGTTGTAACCAACGAGTGACCACTGGGAAAAAAAAGCAAAACCAGACATGAAAGAGAACGATAGCGTGTTTTGCTTCAATCTCCATTTAAACTATAGTCTTTCTATATCTTTCTCTGAGTTTAGATATCTCCTTCCATCCTGAGGCTTGTAGAGTTGTCTTTGGCTGTGCGTTGTTGAGGATAGTCTAGTTTATCAAGGTTGGTCATCATATGTACGATGTGTCTGTGATTGTGTACAGGTTTTGCCTGGTTCTGCTCTTCTCACTTAGCATCAGTCC
>CM053580.1:379035753-379099142 GCA_028627135.1 Pseudochirops cupreus | reverse complement strand
TAGATTCCCAAATATTTTATAATGTCTACAGTAACTTTAAATGGGGTTTCTCTTTCTATCTCTTGCTGTTGGACTTCGTTGGATATATATAGGAATGCTGAGGATTTATGTGGGTTTTTTTATATCCTGCAACTTTGCTAAATTTATTAAATAAATAAATTTTCAATCGACATTTCTTCTACTTCCTTTCTTTAACAGAAAACAAAAATTTCCCTGAGAATAGGACATCCCTTGGAACCCTTTCCAGGGAAAGGCAGTCATTTCATGTCCTTTGCTTTGCAAGACAAGGAAGAGGGGTATGCTACTTAAACATTGATGCTTCAAGATTGTACCTCTGTCATTACTCCTCCCCATCACCTGTCCATTTCTGAAGCATATGCAATCCACTTGTAAAATTATCTCGACATCCTTGTGCCTATCTGATCTTCCAGGCACGTATCTCTAAGGCACAGCCCCTAACATCAAGAAAGGTCAGGAAACAGGCTGGAAGTATGAGCAAAGAAAGAATCCCATCATTCAAAAAAGCTATTATGGGGACAGAGATGCTTAATACACAAACCCAGAAGAAAAGAATAACTTCAAAGCATATATAAGCAAAGCCTCAAAGTGAAATAAGCTTGGGCTTAAATTCAACTAGAATTCTTAGAAGAGATGAAGCAAGAGTTTTTTAAAAAATTAAGTTAAAAAAATAAATGTAGTTCTGGGGGAAAAAAGAATTGGAAAGGGGATTAACAGCTTGGCAAAAGAGGTACAAAACTTTTCCTAATCAGTTTAATGTCAGTCAATAAATATGAAACACTTACTATGTTTCAGGAACTATGCTAAGTGCTAGAGATATAAAGAAAGGTAAAAGACTGTCTGCCCTTAGGAATCTCACGGGAGAGATGTACAATCAAACTATATACAGGATAAATCGGAGGTAAATAAAGAGGAGACCACTAGAATTAAGGAAAATTGGAAAAGGCTTCCTATATGGGATTTTAACAGCCTTCAAGCCCCTCCCCTCTAGCTGCCTCCCTTCCTCCCCCCTACCCCCATAGAAAAAGGAAGCCAGGAGATAGGTCTAAGGAGGGAGAGCATTCCAGGCATTAGGGTTAACCAGTGAAATGAGTGTCTTGTTTGAGGAACACCAGAGTATGTGGTGGGGTGTAAGGTGTAAGAAAGCGGGAAAGGTTGGAACGAACAAGGTTTTGAAGGGCTTTGAACATCAAATCTACAGGACATCCAGTTCAAGATGTCTACTAGGCAACTGGATATGTGAGACTGGAAGTCTGCAGAGGGGTTAGGGCTGAATAAGGAGATTTGACAGTCAGGACCATTGAGATGATAATTGAATCCTTGGGAGCTAAGGGGATCACCAGTCAATGAGAGAGGGAGAGAGAGAGAGGGACAGACAGACAGACAGACAGAGAGAAAAGAAAAGAGGGCCTAGGACAGGACCTTGTGGGACACCTTTGATGAGCTGTCATGACTTAAATGAAGATCCAGCAAAGGAGACTAAGAAGTAAAACTGTCAGATATATAGAAGGAAAACTATGAGAAAGAAGAGTCCTAAAAACCTAGAGGGAAAGGAGATTGACAGTGTCAAAGCCTACAGAGGTCAAGAAAGATAAGGACTGAGGAAAAAAAACAACACCAACAACTATTATTTTCAATTTAAAATATCATTAGTATTTTTGAGAGATCATGAAGATGATAACTGAATCCATGGGAGCTGACAAGATGACCAAGTGAAAATGTATAGAGGGAAAAAAGAGAGCAACCAAAAAGAATCCAGTGCCTCCACAAGACCACAAGAAATACTAAAACAAAGTCAAAAGATTTTTTTAAAAAAGAAGAAAAAACTATAAGCTATTTCATAGCAAAAAACAACTTACCTAGAAAACAGATTAAGGATTTAAAAAAATTAAAAATCATTGAACTACCTGAAACTCATGACAAAAAAAGGGGCCTAGACATCATATTTTATGAAATAATAAAAACTGTCCATATCTCTCATAATCAGAGGAAAAAGTAGAAATAGAAAGAATACACCAGTCACCCCTTAAAGAAATTCTAAAATGAAATCTCCCAGGACCAAGATCCAGAGCTTTCATGTAATTAATAATAATAATAATAATAATAATAATAATAATGATACTACAGGCAGCCAGATTTCCCAGAGAACATGGACTGACAGCAGAATGTTCCTGAAAAAGACATAAGATTTATGAAAGCAGAATTTGTGGTCTTCACAGAAGAAATAATTAACAAAATAGAAAAATTTGAATTCATGGTGGCATCTCACCAAAGAAATAAAAGAGAGAATAAATGACTTGGAATGCTAATACTCAGTGGTGAAGGACAATCTGAAAGAAGAGAAGCAAAGCAAATGTAAGCTCCTTAAGGGCAGGCACTGATTTTGTTTTTCTCTGAACCCCCAAAGGTTAGCACAGTGCATAAGAGTAAACACTTATTAAGTGCTTATGGATTGATTGACTGATATACTGGGGAAGATCCAGATGAAGGTGACCAAGATGGTGAAGAGTCTTGACAGCATTCTACAGGAGAACTGGTTGAAAGAACTGGGAATGTTTATCTTAGAGAAGAAATTTTTGCTTGATTCCAGAGGGCAGATTTAGAACCTATCAAGAGAACTAATATAAAGGCAAATTTCTGCTTAGTGTAAAAAAACAACTTTCCAACAATTAGAACTATGTAAAAATTAAACAAACTGCTTAAGGAGGCAGTGAATATCCCTTCACTGGACACCCACTGACTGGTATGGGTAGGAGTAGATGGCCTCTAGGGTATCTTGCAACTCTGAGATCATGATGACCTTTTAAAAATACAATTCCTCAAGTCCAAAGACTTTCTATTCCCCACTTCAGCTATTCTGAACGTATTCTTCATGTTACTCTTCATTATCTCTTGGAATTGTACTACCTCCAAGATCCAAAACCTTGAAATACCATTTTCTCACCATAACTTCCTGTCCTTCCACCATACTGTCACTCACACTTCTCTCCCTCCCAACTTCCCTTTGTTCTAACCACCAGTCAAGTGCCCTTTTTCCAACACTCTGGCTCCATATCCAGCCCTGCCCCTATGACTTGCTATTTTAATGTTTCAATATCTATTCTAGGATTCCTATCACTTCTAACCTTCTATAATACTTCCTGGGCTGCAAATCCTTATCCTTGCATAATGGCAATGCTACTTAGGCAACATTTCTTCACTGCTTCTTCCAGGCTCTTTAGCTCTTCTGAGAAACTTGATAGTTTCATGGTATATAACCTAATCTCATCTGATGTTGTTCAGTCTTTTTCAGTCATGTCTGACTCTTCATGACTCCATTTGGGGTTATCTTAGCAAAGACACCTTAGTGGTTTGCCATTTCCTTCTCCAGCTCAATTTACAGATGAAGAAACTGAGGTAAACAGGATTGAATGACTTGTCCAGGGTCACACAGCTAATAAGTATACAAGGCTGTATTTGAATGGATGAAAATGAGTCTTCTTAACTCTGGAACTGGCATTCTATCTCCTATGCCATCTAGCCTACCTATTACCTGAACTAGTACAATTGCCTTCTAATTATTCTCCCTGTTTTTAGTCTGTTTTCCCCCTTTTAAACCATTCTCCACACCAAACTGGTATTTCCAAAATACAGACTTGATCTTCTGCTCAAAAATCTGTCATGGTTCCCTACTGCATTTAGAATAGTGCAAAACCATCAGCTTGACATTTAAAGGTTTTCATGATGTCATTCCCCTGTACCTTTCCAGTTATTTCATAATAATGATTATACCCCCTTCATGCATTCTCCATTCCAATCAAACAGGGCAGCTGACTGTTCTCCACATGTGAAATTCTACCTCCTGTCTCCATGGTTTTTCACAAGTTGTCCTCCATGTCTGGAGTACATGCATTCCCCTCCACTTCTGGAATCTCTAGCTTTCTTCGCACTCTCTTAAACTTTGTTTTTTCAATTTACAAGCATTTTCCCTTTTTCTTCCCCCCCCCGGGGGGGGGGGAGGATAGTGAAGGGGGAGAAGAGGTATGCAGGGAACAGATCCTTGTAACAAATATTTAAAATTAAATAAAATAAACCTAAATATTGACTATATCCAGAAATGTACTTTATATCTCATTATGTACCCTGAGTCCATTATCTCTTTCTAAGAAGGTGAGTAAGCATGCTTCTTCATCCTTCCTGAGAATCAAGGTTGGTTGGTCATTGTCTTCAAAGTTGTCTGTCTTGACAATGTTGTCCTTCCTGTATAAATTGTTCTCCTGGTTCCACTCACATTATTCTTTATCCTCAGGTTTCTCTGAAACAATTCCTTTTGTCATTTCTAATGGCATAATTGTATTTTATCTCATTCTTATATCATAATGTTCAATCATTTCCCAACTAATGGGCACCCCTTCTTAGCTTTTAGTCTTTGCTATTATTAAAAACCTACTATAATTATTTTTCTAGATATGGTCCTTTTCCTTTTCTCATAATCTTTTTGGAATGTGAAATAGAATAGAGGTTTTGCTGGGTCACAGGGTAGGCGTAGTTTAGTGTCTTTGGGGATATAGTTCCAAATTGCTTTCTAGAATGGCTAGAGCAATCCACAGTTCCAACTATAGTGCATTGATGTGTCTGTTTTCCTACGGCTTCTCTAACATTTGCCATTTTCCTGTTTGGGTTCTCTGTGTCAATCTGACAGATATGAGGGGAACTTCAAAATTGTTTTAATTTGAATTTCTCTAATTATTAGTGATCTGGAGCATTTTGAACTGTAATAATAGTAGCTACCATTTTTATAGTGCCTTCTATGTTCCAGGCACTATGCTAAGTGCTTTGTAATTATTGTTGTATTTGATCTTTACAACAACCCTGTGGGGTTGTACTATTATGATCCCCACTTTACAGATAATGAATCTCAGGCAAACAGACATTAAGTGACTTGCTCAGGGTCACACAGCTAGGAATTATCTGAGATTCAGGTGCTATTTCCTATTTTAATGAAGCCTGTCCTACTTCACCCAGTTATTAGCATCCTCTCCCTCTTAAAATAGTTTGTTTTACTTTGTCGATATTTGCATTTCCTCTGTGTAAATGTTTTCCTCAGAAGAATGTAAACTTCTTACAAATAGGAACTGTTCCCATTTTTTTTTCTTTATGTGAGTGAATGAATGAAAAAGCATTAAGCGCTTGCTACGACAGACATTAAGCCCTGGGAATACAAATGCAAAAGTTAGACAATTTCTATTCTTAAGGAGCTTATATTTCATTGGGAGAAAACAGTACATATATGGGAATGGTGAAGAGTAAAGGGTGTTTGGGTTTGGAGAGTAAGAGGGTACAGGGCAGCCAATTGATAAGACTTCAAGTAGCAATGGTCATGTTATGAGTATAATCAGGGGAATTCCCCAATTGGCTCTGGGTAGAGTACAGTCAATGGAGCGTGTCTTTTATTCAAGGGGTCCTTTCCAGAGCCATATTGGAGCTGTACCCTTTCTGTTGGCACAATTTCCCTAACCCTTAATAAAGGCCTGTTGATTTCATCTTTGTAAACAACTTTCCACTTTCTTCCTTCTCTCCTTTGCTACTGCTGCCATCCTGATGCAGGCTGTCATCAGCTCACACATTAACTTCTACGAGAACCTGCTACTGGGTCTGCCTGCCTCAGGTCTTTCTGCATTCTAGCCCATTCTCCATTTAGCCACTAAAGTGATTTTCCTAAGGCATACCATGTCACTCCTCCTACTCAACAATCACCCCCTAAGATCAAATATAAAATCCTGCACTTGGTGTTCAAAGCCCTTTATAGCCTCCCCCTAAGTTTTCTTATTATACTTTTCTCCCAGCCTCAGTCTTCCATCTAGTGACGTTGATGTTTCAGAAACAAGACACTCTATCTCTATGCTCCAAGCAATTTTTTTCTGGCTATCCTGTAGACTTGGAATGTTGTCCCTCCTCATATCTGCTCATTGCCTTCTCTGGCTTCTTTCAAGTCCTAACTAAAAGCCCATCTTCTACAGCAAAGCCTTTCTAACCCCTTCTAATCCAGTGCTTTCTTAAATGGTTTTTTAAAATATATAACTTGTATATTTTTTCTTGTATATAACTTGTTTGTATATACATATTTGCTTATTGTTTTCTCCCTTAGATTGTGAGATTCTTGAGAACAGAGACCGATTTTTGCCTCTTTTTGTATCCCCAGTGCTTAACACACAGTCTGGCATGTAGTAGGTACTTTATAAATATTTATTGATTATCTGACAGGATATGTTCAGAGATTTCTAGTAGGAATACATATCTAAGGTAATCTATATCCTTTTTCTGTGTGAACAATTTGCTAAAAAAGGACATAAAAAGAACATTGTATAAGGAAAACTGATAAAAATCATTTTCAGAATTACAGCCTCTCAGACAAGACACCGAAGAGAGACGAGTATTTAGAGGATTCAGTAAATGCTCTGGGAGAATTTGTTTGAAGGCAAAGCACTGACTGAAGTAATGACGGCTAGAAGGAATTGTGATCCTTTAGTCAATTACATACAACCATTTTTAGGAAATTTAAATCAAATAACTTTTTAAGGTTTATGAGATTAAATAAAGTCTGTTTGGTCCATATTTGACAGAAAGGTGGATTTTTTGAGCTTTAACTCATGATGTAAATAAGAGTCATTGACACTAGGAAGCTTTGATTGGAGGCAATGGAACCTATACTATAGAAAGAGAGGGAAGAAGCAATAGGAAGAAATATATAGAAGAAACAGGAAAGTAAGCTGAGCTGAGGAGGAATCATGAGAAAACACAGAAGGCATACAAGGTGGCTAGAAAAGCTGTTTCCAGCTGAGACAGCTGACTGAAAAAGAGATAGTGTTTTGCTGTTTTTGTGGTTGTTCGTCCTTCAAAGAGGACCAGTCAAATCACAGATAATGTCTTGACTTGTGTGTGAACTGGATTTAAGTGAGACAAAGGAACACAGAGTTCTCTGTCTCTCACTCTCTCTTCCTGAGTCATCAAAGTCCAGTGGCAGGACAAAAGTCAGGACGACCAGCTATGGCCTAAGATGAAGTAGAAGACCATGGCATCTTCCAAGTCTCTAAGCTCTAAATACTCCATAGCAACTGCTTCATGCTTATTGGCTAAAGAAAGACAAATGCGTAAGTTGCTGTGCTGATTGGTGGTGAGTTGAATCCTGCTGCCAAGTTCAGAGTTATCTGAATGCCATCTGTGGCCTGAGAGGACAAAAGCTATCAAGGCTGCCTAATTGCCCATTACTGCCCTCTGTGGTTTGAGAGGTAAAAACAGGTAGGAAGAGCTAGGCTTAGATCTGTTCTGCTTGGAGTTGGCCTTTTTTGGAAAGGAGGCTTTGTATTACAAAGCACTCTTTAGAGCCAGCAGGAGTCCTATTAAGTATTGAGTGACTAGGCTTGTGCATTACCTAGAAAGCTAACCTAGAGAGCTTAAGGGAACCTTGTACAATGTTTATGTATCTATATCTGTATCTGTCTCTTTATATATGTATATGAACATATACATATACACATACATTTATAAGTATATTTTTTCTCCAAAGAGAATATAACACATTCTTAGCCCTGTTAAAGGTGAATGTAAGTGAAAGGAGCCTAACCCTAACCCTAACCCTAATTCTCGTCCCTGCCCTAGAGCAGCTTTGCCCAGGACAGAAGCAATGGGGACCATAAGGGACCACAGACTAACTGCTCTAAGTGAATTTTTATGTGAATTTTCCTGAAGGGACCAAGAACACCAAGGTTTACAGTCCTTGTAGAATTGTGAGTTGTTCTGGAGTAAAGGGATTTCAAGTTACTGTACCTTCTTGCTAGGTTTCTACAAGTGTGTTTCCCTCTCTCACATGGACATGGAGAGCTACATGGCACAATGGATAGAGCACTGGGCCTGGAGTCAGGAAGATTTGATTTCAAATCCAGCCTTAGGCACTTACTAGTTCTGTGACCCTGGGCATGTCACTTAACTCTGGTTGTCTCAGTTTCCTCATCTGTAAAGTGAGTTGGAGAAGGAAATGGCAAATCATTCCACTATCTTTGCCAAGAAACCCCAAATGAGGTCTCAGAGAGTCAGATACTACTGAAACGATTTAATAGCAGCATGAACACTTATGCATCAGTGGGAAAGCATGACCCAGATTTATGGGTGGACTGTCATATTTGATTATTCCTGCTTTTGCCTTCTATTGATTAAATGTTTTGATTATTATTGCTTCTACCTTAACCTTTAGTAAATGTTTATGTTTGAATCAATGGTGGGTGTCACTGTGACTGGTATGAATAGATAGGACATCAGTGAGGATATTCAGGAGCTACAGCAGTAGCTGTATCCCCCTCTAACCTCAAGACATACCTCCAGGACCTTGAGAGGGAGTGTGAGTAATAAGAGCATGGCAATGGACAGCACCCCTCTTCTCTCCCCGCCCCCCCCCCCCCCACTAAGCTCCCCTCCATTTTGGGAAAAGAATGAGTGTAGGTTGGGTATGAATGAGTCAGGCCAGAGACAGAAAGGAAGGGAGGTGTGGGTGCTATATTGGATGCTATAGCTGTGGGCTACCCTGCCTGCATGGGTGTGTTTAATGCCACTCATATGCTATACATGTGCCCCCCCTCCCACAACACACATATGCAATCCATTAACAAATTTTGTCCTGTCTATTCAGAGCATATCATGCAAATCCCTTTCTTTTCACTCATACAGCTACTAGGTTCTTCAGCCTCATCATCTCTTGCTTGGACTACTGCAATTCTACTTAATCTCCCTGCTTTAAGATTCTCCCTACTCTGATCCATTCTCCATTTAGCTGCCAAGGTGATTTTCTGAAGCATCCATTCTTCCCAACTGATTCTATCCTATGACTTCCAGGATCAAAGAGGAACTTTGTTCTTTGTTTGGTTTGTAAGGCTCTTCATAATTAGGTCCTTCCTACTTTTCCTGTCTGCTTATGCTTGACTTTCCTTCACAAACTCAGCCTCACTGGCTGACTTGCAGTTTCCCAAACAGGACACTCCAGATCTCATCTCTTTGCTTTTACATTAGCTGTCCTTCATGTTTGGAATATTCACTTCCCTGACTTCCTCCAAAATTCGTCACAAATCCCATCTAATTAAAAAATAAATAAAACGGGCAACAAGGTGATGCAGTGAATAGAGCACCAGACCTAGAGTCAAGAGAACCTGAGTTCAAATTCAGGCTCAGACATTTGATCACACTTTCTAGCTGTGTGACCTTGGGCAAGTCACTTAACCCCAATTGCCTTGCCTTTCACCTCTCCAAAAAAAAAATCCCATCTACTCAAAGGGCTCTTTCCCAGCCCCTCCAGATGCTTTCTTCCAGGCCTCTTCACCTACTCAGTATACCGTATGCCTAATCTCAGCATTGTTGTTTGTTTGTTTCAGTAGTGTCTGACTCCCTATGACCCCTTTTCTGGGGGTTTTCTTGGCAGAGATACTAGAGTGGTTTGCCATTTCCTTCTCTAGCTCATTTTTTAAGATGAGGAAACTGAGGCAAGCAGTGATTTTTTTTTTTTGTCCAGGATCACACTGCTAGTAAGTGTCTGAGGCCAAATTTGAACTCAGGAAGATGAGTATTCCTGATTCAAAGCCCAGTGTTTTCTCCACTGTACCACCTAGCTGTCCCTATCTTTAATACAGTAGTTTACATTCAACTATAAGCTCTGTGAGGTCAGGGTCTGTGTTTTTGCCTTTCTTTATAATCTCAGCACTAGGATACAAGTTAAGTGCTTAAATATCTATTCACTGACTGAGCTACTTACCTGTATTTCCATTTTCTTATAGATACAAAATGGGGGGGAGTATTCTAACATCAATATCTTCTCTCTTAGTAATCTTAATCTCATCATCTTTCAAAGGTTCAACTATCACATCTATGCAGATGAGTACCAGATTTAGATCTCTAGCCCAACTTCCTTTTCCTGAGCTTCAACCCCTCTATCACCAGCTGTCTACATCCACCTGGAAATGTCCCAGGTGTCTCAAACTTAACATCTCCTAAAGAGAACTAGTGTGAATGAGATAGGTCATCCATAAGAGTCAAATGGAAAGGATGAGAACAAGATGCAAGAATGGTACAACTAAGATTTTGCATTGTAAATTTGTAGCTGAGGAGATAGAGTTCTGGGAATCAGTTGGATTTTCTAAATTTCTTTGGTACCTTCAATAGTCAGGGATCACCAGTGGAGAACTTAAATACTGGGGGTTCCCCTGCAGGGTGGGAGCTGAAGAAAATCAAGAGTGTCAAGGGATTATAGTGTAGGGAATAATATATATGGAGTTGTTTCTTGGGACCAAAAAACTCTCCCAATATTACCCTTGTGTTGCCACCCCTAACACTGAGTCCCTCTTTAGGATTACAAATCACTCAGTAATAACTTCACTCCCATTAGCCTCTTGATCCTTTTTAAACTATACTGAGATTGTATAATATATTGTAAGATGTTTTACTAATGGCTAGTTAAATTGCCACCTGTTATTAAATTATCAGTGCTGCAGAATTAAACATGGAGCAGTAATTGAAGTGAAGGTTAAATTTAAGAGGAAAAAAATAGTGCAGAAACTTTCAGAAAAGTATAGTTTTTTGTTGTTGAAAATTCTTGTCCATTTATTTGTAATTTATTTTCCAAGAAATACTTATTACTGTTTTGTTTTGTTTTGTTTTAGGCAATTGGAGTTAAGTGATTTGCCCAGGGTCACATGGCTAGTAAGTGTCTGAAGTTGAATTGAACTCAGGTTCTCTTGACTCCAAGACCAGTGCTCTATCCACTACATTACTTAGCTGCCCCTAGAAATACTTTTTAATGTGATTTTTACAGCTTGTTTGGTTTTTTTAGTTTTTCTAGTAAAAAAAGTTGTTTTTTTTTTAATCTGTCCCTCCTACCACCTTCCAGTGACCAAAATTTTCAAAACCCTCTAAAACAAATCCCTCAATATATATCTCCATAGTTCGGCAAAACAAATTCCTGCACTAACCATATTCAAAAATGTATGTTTCTGCATTTTCAGCTCATCCATCATCTCTCTGTCAGGAAGTAAGTAGTATGTTTCATTCTCATTCTTTTAGAATCAGGGTTCTAAAGTCTTTCAAAGTTGTTTTTCTCTATAATGTTATCATTGTAGAAATTGTTCTTTTAGTTCTGTTCACTGTATTCGACATCAGTTCAAAAGTCTTTCCAATTTCCTCTGAAATTGTCCACTTCATCATTTCTTATGGTATAATAATATTTTATTACACTCCTAAACCACAATTTGTTTAGCCCTTCTCCAACAGTATGATACTCCCCTAATTTCCAATTTTTGTCTGCCATGGAAAGAACTGCTATAAATATTTTTGCCTATATAATTCCTTTTAATTTTTCTTTGATTTCTTTAGGATTAGGCCTATTGGTGGTATAGCTGGGTCAAAGGGTGTAGACAATTTAGTAACTTTCTGGGCATAGTTTTAATTGTTTTTCAGAATGGCTAAATCAATTCATAGCTGTACCAACAGTGTGTTAGTATAACTGTTTTCCTGTAGCCCATCCAGCATTTGTTATTTACCTCTTTGGTTACCTTTGCCAATCTGATCGGTGTGAAGTGGAACCTCAAAGATGCATTGATTGACATTACTATCATTATTAGTGATTTACAGTGTTTTCCCATGATTGTTGATAATTTAGATTTCTTCCATTGAAAATTGCCTTTAAATACTCTTTTACCTTTTGTCTACTGGGGGATGGCTATATATTATACATTTTTATTAGTTCCTTCAATATCATGGAAATTAGGCTTTTATCAAAGAAAGTTGTTGCAAAGGTTCCTCCCCATTATGTTTCCCTTCTAATTTTTAATTACATTAAATTTGTTGGTGCAAAAATTTTCAAGTTTATATGATCAAAATTGTCCATTTTATTTTGTGATCCTATCACTGGTTTAGTAAAAAAAAACAAAAAAAAACCTCATCCCATTTCTAGAGATTTGAGAGTCAATTTCTTCCTCACTCTTCTAATTTTTTTATGATGTGAACTTTCACATCTAGGTCATATATCCATTTGGAGATTACTTTGGAGCATAGTATGAAATATTTTTCTAGAACTAGTTCCTGACAAACTGCAGTTCAGTTTTCCTAGCAGTTTTTGTCAAATAGTGAGTCCTGCCTTAGGAACTGGGGTCTTTGGGTTTATCAAACAGTTTGCTACTCTCCTTATTTGTTTGTTTACTTTTACATGTTGTATACCTAATCTGCTCCACAGTTCTCTCTTTCTCTCTCTCTCTCTCTCTCTCCCTCTCTCTCTCTCTCTCTCTCTGTTTCTTTCTTTCTCTTTCTCTCTCTTCCTCCCTCTCTCTCTTTCTCTTTCACTCTCTCTTAATGAGTACTAAATTCTTTTAATGACTGTTTCTTTGTAATAATATTTGAGGTCTGGTACTGACAGACTCGCTTCCTTTCCACTTTTTTTCTTCATTATTGCCCTCAAGAATTGTGGCCTTTTGATACTACATATAAACTGTTATTGTTTCTAGTTGTATACAATATTCTTTTGAGAGTTTGATGGGTACAATACCAAATTAAGTAGTATTGTCATTTTTGTAATGTTGGCTTGACCTACCCATGAGCAAATAATGTTTCTCCAATTATTTAGGTCTGCAGTTTTATAAAGAGTGTATTCTAGTAGTATTCTATATTCCCTGAATCAATCTTGGTAGACACACTTCCAAATATTTTTTAGCATATATAATTATTTTTATTGGAATTTCTTTTTCTAGTTCCATATAAATTTGTTATTTATAAAAATGCTGATAATTTATGTGGATTTATCTTATAATCTACAACTTTGTTGGTTATTATTTTAGTTAGTTTTTAGCAGATTCTCTAGGGTTCTGAATTTACATCATCATATCTGCAAAAAGAGATAATTTTCCTTTATTTTTGCCTATGAGTATTCTTTTTTCTTATGTTACTTCTGTAGCTAGAACTCTGGCACTATGTTAAATGGTAGTGATGATCATAAACAATCTCACTTTGCCCTTGATCTTATTGAGAAAGGCTCTAACTTTTATCCTTTGCATATAATATTGGATTTATAAAAATGCTTTCTAAGAAAATTTAGAAAAATTATTTCTAAGGTTTTTATCAAAATGAGTATTGAATTTTTTGTAAGGTGTTTTCAGCATCTATTGATATACTCACATGGTTTTTATTCTTTATGTTACTATATACATAATTTACTATAGTTATAGTTTTCCTTATGTTGAACCAAGCCTGAATTCCTAGTATAAACTCAATCTGGTCATAATGCATAATCTTTCTAATATATTGTTGTAGCCTGTTTGCTAATAACTTATTTTACATTTTTGCATCAATTTTCATTAGGGATATTGGTCTGTAGTTTTATTTCTCTGCTTTATCTTGTCCTGTTTTAGGTATCAAGACTGTATTTATATGATAGAAAGAGTTTGGAAGGGCACTTTCTTTCCTTATTATTGCAAAGAGTTTTCAGAATTTAACAGAAACAAAAAAAGAACATTCCTATACATACAGCTGAAAACAAAAAGAATTCTGTAAGACAAACAAACAAACAAAACCATGGATCTCCATTTCATTTTTTTCAAAACATGTATATTAAATTTCACACTTTATTTTCAAAACTCTCCTCATTGTCTGTGCTTCCTTTTGAACATCCTTCTGTTCTCTTCTGTGCATTAAAAAAAAAAAGTTAAAATGGCCTCGTTTTGGGGGCATCTTTACTGCCAAATTCCTTTTCTCCAGACCCTATTCCTCCATTAAAAACAAAAATAACAGAAAAAAAGAAAAACAAATCTTGCAATAAATAAGTATAGTCAAAAAATGAATCTGCACCATGACTATATTAAAAATTATATATGTCTCTGTTGTGTCCATCATTTGTTTATCAGGAGGTATGTAGATAACTTGCTTCCTCACAGGTTGCCTGGAGATACAGTTAATCGCTGCACTGATCACAGTTCTTAAGTCTTTCAAAGTAATTTTTCTTTACAATGTTACTGTTCTTGTATACATAGTTTTTTTTTTCCAATTCTACTCACTTTACATGGGCTCACACTACCTGGGATTCTCTGAAATCTTCTCTTTTGTTATTTTATGGTACAGTGATTGATATTATGTTGCATTCATATACCACAGTTTGGCCATTCTCAGTGACTCTTTGTTGACATGATAATGTTCATGATGATGAAATAGACATTTGTTAATACCATATAGATTTTGTATAGTTATTACTAATCATTCTATTAGTAATTATCATTAGTATTAATATTATAAAATAGTTGTAATTATTATAAAATCATAACCATGTTGTAATATTATCAACTGTTATAGATCATAGTTCATTAGTACTAAAATTAGTATATTATTACTAATTAGATTTTAGTCGTATAGCATTATTAAATATATTATTTACATCAAAGATGACAAATAAAAAGAACCAACAAATCAATTAAAAATGCCTATTTAATATCTACTATATGTAAGTATTGTACAAGGTGCTCTTGGGAATACAAAACACAGCCTTTGCTCTCAAGGAATGTGCATTCTATTTGAGTAGATCAAACATATGCACATGAAGCCCAGGCCCTTTTGAAAACTACACTTAAGTTCAAGGTATCTTTTGAATTAGCACCTATTTGAAACCCACTGCTCTTATATGTCCTTCTGAATTTTCCATTTCATTAGACAGTCACTCAAAGCAAAACGTTTCAACAAATTATAATAGCACAGTAAAGAACATGACAAATTCTGTCCCTCCCCAATATATATAAAAGGCACACTTTCCCAGACAACCAGAATGAACATTTGTAACAAAGATGACTCATACCCTTAGGTTCATGTCCCTGCTAGAAGAGCTTGCAAGCTCAAAACTCCTTTGGTCATTTCAAATGTCATCTGTTGGACCGCTTTATCTGCTTCAATTGCCAGTCTCTGCTGAGGTACTATTGATAGTTGCTTCTTCTGTGAAAAACTGGTGATAAGTTATTTCTTCCCTGAAAGACAGTGCTTACAAGGTGTTCGTGTGTGTGTGTGTGTGTGTGTGTGTGTGTGTGTGTGTGTGTGAGAGAGAGAGAGAGAGAGAGAGAACCCAGGACTTCAGGGCTATGTTAACTCTTTTGTGAGTTGGACCCACAGTTGCATGCAGCCAGCACAGCAGAGAATCATTTAGGTCAAATCTGTCTTTTCCTGTACACTGTTTACCCCTCAGAAAAAGCACTTCCAGATCACTTGGTATTTGGATTGATACAAATTCCTTTTCACTAGCATCTTGTCCATAGACTAATGGTACCAGAGCCATGCAGATACACTGGAGCTTCCTTTCACCACTCTAGAGGAATACATAGGAGCAGGTGAATTTTGTACTGCATTTCTGTAACTACATACTCTTCCCCTTATATACTTGAAAAACTTTCTTTACAAAGTGATATATGAGTGTTAACTGAAGAATACACTCAATAAGTACTATAGGAGTTCAGAGGAGAGAGAGAGAGAGAGAGAGAGAGAGAGAGAGAGAGAGAGAGAGAGAGAGAGAGAGAGAGATCACTTCTAATTGAAATGGTCAGGGAAGGTAGAATTTTAATTAGACCTTGAAGTTTGGGTAGAAGTTATATAAGCAATAAGCAAAATGACATTACAGAAAGTAGGAGTCCCAGGAACAAGAATAATCTTCACCTGTGAATGGACTGGTTTGCCTAGGGTGGTAGGTTTATGAAATGGTGAGAGATGAATTTGGAAAAATGTTTTAGTGCTACATTACCAAGAGTTTTGAATGTAATGCTTTAGAATCTGAAATTCATCTCACAGGCAAAGGGCTACTTTTGGGGAAGGGGAAGTGACATGATGAAAGTATTATTTTAGGAATGTATATATGGTGTCAACATGTAAGACAAATATAATAGATGAAAGAATGGAGGATAAGAAGATTTTCTCGGGAGTTACTGCAATAGGCTAGATGTGAAGTAATACAGCTTTGACCTAGGATGTCAAATAGTAAGAATGAAAAATAAAAGATGTATGTTAGAAATATTACAGAGAAAGAATCAATGGAAGAGTCAAAGATAACTTTAAGAGTTCTAGCTTGGATAAACCCAAAGACTCCAGCTTCTGGGATAAGAACTCACTATTTGACAAAAACTGCTGGGAAAACTGGAAAACAGTATAGCAGAAACTGGGCATAGATCAATATTTTACAACATATACCAAGATAAAGTCAAAATGGGTACACAATTTAGATATAAAGGGTGATACTATAAGCAAACTGGGAGAGCAAGGAATAGTTTACCTGTCAAATTTATGGAGAATGGAAAAATTTATGACCAAACAAGAGATAGGGAATATTATGAAATGCGAAATGGATAATTTTGACATAAATTGAAAAGTTTTTGTACAAGCAAAACCAATGCAACCAAGATAGGAAGGAAATAGAAAACTTGGAAAGAATTTTTATAACCAGTGTGTCTGATAAAGGCCTCATTTCTAAAATATATAGAGAACTCTGCCAAATTTATAAGAATACAAATCATTCCTTGATTGATAAATGGTCAAAGGATATAAACAGGCAGTTTTCAGAGGAAGAAATGAATGATATCTATAGTCATATAAAAATGCTCTAAATCACTATTGATTAGAGAAATGCAAATCAAAACAACTTTTAGGTACCACATCATAGCTGTCAGATCGACTCATGTGACAAAACAGGAAAAACTATAAATGCTGGAGAAGATGTGGGAAAATTGGAGCACTAATGCATTGTTGGTGGAGTTGTGAACTGATCCAACCATTTTGGAGAGCAGTTTGGAGCTATGTCCAAAGGGCTACAAAAATGTGCATGCCCTTTGACCCAGCAATATCACTTCTAGGGCTGTATCCCAAAGAGATCATACAAATGGGAAAAGGACCTACATGTACAAAAATATTTATAGCAGCTCTTTTGTGGTGGCAAAGAATTGGAAATCAAGGGAATGCCTATCAATTGGGGAATGACAGAATAAGTTGTCGTATATGAATGTAATGGAATACTATTGTGCTATAAGAAATGATGAACAGGCAGACTTCAGAAAAACCTGGAAAGACTTATATGAACTGATGTTGAGTGAGGGGAGCAGAACCAGGAGAATATTGTACACAGTTACAGACACATTGCATGACAACTAGCTTTGATAGACTTGGTTCTTCTCAGCAATGTAAGGTTCTAAGACAACTCCAAAAGGCCCATGACAGAAAGTGCTATCCACATCCAGAGAGAGAATTATGGAGCCTGAATGCAGATCAAAGCATACTGTTTGCACTTTCTCTTTTCTGTTTTGTTTTCTTTCTTCTTTCTCATGGTTCCTTCCATTGGTTATAATTCTTCTTTATAACATGACTAATGTGAAAATATGTTTAATATGAATGTATATGTAGAGCCTCTTTCAGACTGCACACTGTCTTGGAAAGCAGGGAGAGGCGGGAGAGAAAAAATTGGAACTCAAAACCTTGTGGAACTGAATGTTGTAAACTAAAAATAAATAAATAAAATAATTCTAGGTTGGAAGACTAGAAGATTCTTGGTATGATGAACAGAAATAAGAAAGGAGAAAGAGTTGGTTTGAGAGTAAAATGATGAATTTACTTTCAAATATATTGATTTAGAGGCATAGGGAGAATAAACAAATGGAAATGTATAATACAGACATAGGCCTAGAGTTTAGGAGACAAGTTTAGAGCTAGATACACACACACACACACACGGAAGCTATCTGTATAGAAGTGATGACTGAACTTGTGAGTAAATGAAGAAGGAAGTGAGTATATAAATAACAGCAAAAAAAAAAAGCAGATAGTCAAGGCCTAATCTTAGAAAAAAGCACGTAATTAAATAAAGAAGAGGAATAGACAAAGGAAACAAAAGAAGAATGGTTAGAGACATTTAAGATGTGCCTAAAGTGATTGATGATTTTATGTAGTATGTACGGGCATACCCAATCAGCAACCAAAAAACCTACCAAGGTATTCTTGGATAAATATTACTCTATGTGTAGTTTCCCTAACATGATCAGTTTAGATGAAGATTGAGATGTAGGAAGCAAGCTACTTAAGGGATCTAAAATTATACTTTACCCTTTTCAAAGACATTTGAAGCTTTAGTATTTTGTTCTCTTTCTCTTAAATACTGTGGTGGGACCTATGGAGAAGGGTTAGTGGAGCTACCATGTACCATTTCTAGTATGTACACACATTGCTATACAAAACGATGTCATATGACCTCATCTTTCTTCTCTGATCAGGTAGGAAGATTATTGGTGTGGAACATTGCATATAACACCAGAAATCCTATGTCAAGTTTTTTTTTTAATCAGATTTTTTTCAGTATGTTGGTTAGTTTTGCTAATTTTTTTTCACTTTTTTTTTGTGTGAAGATGACTTGTGGGAGAAATATACTGGGAAATGCAGACCACCTAAAAATGAAATTTATCAATAGAAGTTTAATTTTAAATGTCACAGGTTTTGCTCCATTCCTGTTTGTGTTTAGCTAAGAGCCATATTTGCCTGTTGGTTTGTATTTTGGAGTGTTAAAAGAGGGAGGCAGATGGACTTACAACTAACAGATTCCTCAATTGAGAAAGTAGCTGAAGGAGGCCAGAAGAACACATAGAGAGACAAGTGACAGTATGAGGCCTAAGTTTGTTTTCAGTAACTACAGTCTCAAGAGATAAAAATCTGCTAAGAAATGTTGGTGTCCAGGGAAAACACAAGATATCAGACTATTGGAGAGTGACCTCATACCAAGAAGTTGAAAGATTAGGTTATTTATGAATTTATGAAACAGCCCTAGAGACCCTTATGTTCCTGCCAGGGGAGGTAGTTTATCAGGTGGGCTCTGAAACAGCCTAATCTAGCAAGTGTAGAGGGACTAATAGAGCCAGATAATGGCTCATATGGAGAAAAGCCAAATCATAATTTGTATGAAAAGGAAAACATACATTGGTATCCCCTTACTGATCAAGAAAGGCTGCCCCAGGTTGAAATGTTGACTAGGTTGGAAGTGGAAGGAAGATAGCTGAATCCATCTTAGTTCTCTGTGTTCACCCTGAGGAAACAGGAACCCTCTATTTAGTACTTGGTTGACTTGGAAGTGGAGACAGTAATAGCCAGCCTGAGCATAACTCATGACTGAGACTATAGGCCTGTGGGACTGAGAGCATAGAGCACAAAAGTGACAGAAGACCACCACTGGAGTGTCAGGGACATCCAGGATCAGAATGACACATAGTACTCTAGGAGGAATGTGGGAAGGGAGAAGGGGGGAGGAAAGGGAGAGAGCGAGAGAGAGAGAGCAAGAACATTTATCGTTTAGTGTTGTAAGACATTGGGCTAAGCCCTGGGTATATGAATAAAAGAAAACAAGATCATCCCTATACTCAAAGAGCTTATAGTCTAATAGGGCAAAATAAAACAGAAAGAAGGCAAGGCAGAGTTAGAGTCATCTGAAGAGTTGAGCAGGAAGTAAAATTAGAAGCATGGGTGGGGCCCCCCTCAAGGACTTCCACCAATCAGGAGAGTAGGCCTCAGGGTGGAATCATCCTGATATGAACTAGGCACAAATCCTGACAGTGAGTTGAGCAGCATGACTGGAACCATCAATAAATGGCTAGCAGAGTTTATACATGTAGACAAACAATGCTCATTGATGGGAGATAGGAATGGGGTTAGTGGACTTGTGCTTCCATTGGTGTGGGGAAATCCCAGGTGAGGAAACTATCTCCACAAACGCAGGTCAGCACCTTCTCTGTAATGTCAGAGTTGCTTAGAGGCAGAGAGCCATTTGTGTCAGAGACAAGACTTTGACCCAGTCCTCCTAGATACTAGGCCAGTTCTCTGTCTACTACACTATGCTACCTCACATTGACAGAATGCATGTATTTGGTATGTAATATCAAGCTATACAGTAATAAGTTGCCGCAGATTGCATGACCATGGACTGTATATTGCATGTGACATCTGCAATTTGGTCTACAATTTGTTGTTGTTGTTGTCGAGTCATTTCAGTCATGTCTGACTCTTCAAGTCCCCATCTGAGATTTTCTTAGCAAAGATACTGGAGTGGTTTGCCATTTCCTTCTCCAGTTCATTTTACACATGAGCAACTGAGGAAAACAGGGTTGAGTGACTTGCCCAGGGTCACACAGCTACTATGTATCTGAGGCCAGATTTGAATACAGGTCTTCCTGACTTCCTGACTCCAGGGCCAGCACTCTATGCACTGTGTCACCTCGCTGACCCTTCGGTCTATAGTAAGTAGCTTTACTCTGTATGTTGTATATTATAGGTGACCTTTGCATTTAGCCTATAGTAGATAATTTTTCTCTGTGTGTTAGGTATTACATTGACCTATATATTGGGTCTACAGTATGCCTCCTTGATGAGTATTATGATATGGATTATGTATTATATGTAAACAATGAATACTATGAGAGGCAGTATGATATTGTGAAAAGAAATCTGACCTTAGGTTCGGGAAGACCTGAGTTCAAGTTCTAACTTGGACACATATTGGTTGTATAATCCTGAGCAAGTCACTTCGCCCTTCATTACCCCCAAGCAAGTATTTTAGACTATAATGTGCAGAGAAGCTACTGTTCTGCATTTGTAAAAAAAGTTCATCATTAGTGGGTAGAGAAGTGAGAGGAAAGGAAAGCTTCCTACATTGATAAAATCACAAGTACAGTTTTAAAAAAATAATTGCATACCTGGATAGAATTCAATGTATTGTGGATGTCAAGCTAATTGTCAGACCATTTAGTTGAATGAAATGTCCTTCTAAGATGCATAGGTAAAATTGAATGTTTTATTTCTTCATGCTGATACATGTATTTTCAAGAATTAAGCAATAGGCTTAGTCATTTGGGACAGTGCAGAGATTTTGATGGGCAAAGGAGTTTGTTTTACATTTCTTGCACAATTCAGTTCTTTTATTGAATTTTCATATCACATAAACCCAGCTCTTTCCCCCTATCTTTCTTTTTATATACACTCAGATCACTGACTTGTCAAGGCAAAGATCAGAATTAGTAAGAAGCAAGAATAATAATAAGAAAAATACGCAGCATGCAATTGAAGTGACTCAGTCCTGAACTATTTAAATAAATAATTAGCAATGAAAATGGAAATAATAAGAAATTACACCAACACCTGTTATGATAATCTTAGGAATTATGTTTAGCTGATGTCAATCTGTTGCCATAACAAAAACACCAAAAGAACACAGGACCTGCCTTAGTCAACAAACTTTTGTGATGGCAGCCAAAGGCAAAACCAGTGTAAGGATGATTAATGAGAATAACTCCAAAATACTCACAAGAAAAGCATCAAAGAAACACACAGCTTGACCACAAAATCAATTAGAATTCCTAAAAGAAAGAATGCAAAAGTGAAAAAAGTTTAAAATGCTATTACAAATGGAATGATAGAGATAGAAGAAAGAATTGGAAAAGAAGTGAGAACTTTGGAGGAGAGACTCGGAAAAAGAATAGCTCATCAAAGAGGCACAATACCTTACCCAAGTAACAGAGTCCCTGAAAATTGTAAGGGACCAACTAAACAGAAGCAAATGACTATATGAGACAACAAGAAATATTTTTGAAAGTCAAAATATTGCAAAACAGAAGAAAATATAAGGTACTTCATATTTTTAAAAAATTTCCCATTATTTGGATTGCAAAATAGATCAAAGAGATCTAACTCAAGAATCACCAGACTACTTGAAAGCCATAACCAAAAAAAGAGCTTGACATCATGATTTCAAGAAACCAGGAAAGAAAACTGCCCAGATCTCTTAGAATCAGAGACCAAAGGGAAAACAGACAAAATCTATTGGTCATCTCCAGAAAGAAATCCCCAAATGAAAACCCACGGGAATGTCATAACCAAAATCCAGAATTTCAGTGTCAAAGAAAAAAAATATTGTGAGCAAACAAAAAGAAGTAGTTAAGAGGATTGAGGAATCACAATCAGAATCATATGAGATTTAGCAAATACCACTATAAAGAAGCAAAGGATATGAGATAGTATATTTCAAAAGACAAAATGGAATATGATCCAAAGAGGACTTCCAAGCATTCATGACATAAAGACAAGAGATGGGTAGACATCTTGAAGTTCAAACACAGGAGTAAAGAGAAACATAAGAATGAAATATAAAAGAGCAATCAGAAAAGATTTTTGTAGGGATGTAGTGTTTGATTCTAATGAATAGGAGGAGATGATACAAGCATCTCCTGAGAACCACAAGGTAAGCAGTTGTCATAGAGGAAGTCAGATACAGTGGACAATCTCAGAGTGCTTTTTGTTATATTGTGATGATCTTAAATGAAGAAAGGAAAGTAGGAGAAGGAGGACACACTAGGAAGAAAATGAGAGGAATGGAGGAGATAAAGGAACATATTTTCTTCATACTCGGGGAGCTACATGTAAAAGGAAAGAGGCTGGGAGGAGTGAGTGTCACTTAAATTTCATTTTGAATTGATATAGAGTGAAGTGAGCAGAACCTGAAAACAATTTATGTATTAAATAGCATTGCAAAAATGAACAATTTTGAAAGACTTAAGAATTCTGATCAATGCAATGATTTTAGCTGATCATTAGTTGAAAAGTGTTTTAGAATGCTGTTCACTTCCTGACAGAAAGGTGATAGAATAGAAATACAGGGTGAAATGTATCTTTTTGGACATGGCCAATGTGGGGATTTATTTTATTTGATTATGCATATTTGTTCCAAGAATTTTGTTTTTCTTTTTTTCCTGTGGTGAGGAGAGAGGGAGAAAGACTAGATATTTGTTAATTGGGGGAAAAAAGAAATATAATTTAAAAAGAAAACTGTAGAGCATGGAAGAGATTTCTCAGGACTGACAGTATTTTTTTTTTTGACAGGATTGTTAGACAAGTAGGTCAAGGAAATGGCATTGACATAGAAAACCTAAATTGAAGGAAATATTTTATAAAGCCCCTCATGCAATTAAAAAAATCAAGATGGAAAGAATGTGGGGTAGGGGCAGGTGATGGTATAGCTATTTTTATTTGGAATTGTTTGAATAACTGAACTCAAAGAGTAGTCATTAATGCATTGATATAAACATGGAGGGAGTTCACTAATTGAATGCCCCTGTGATCTATCCTTGCTCCAGTGCTGTTCAACATTTTTATTAATGATATGGATAAAGCCATACATAGTATGCTTATCAGATTTGCAAATAATACAAAATTGTAAGGGATAGTAAACATGTTGGATGAGAAATTCAAGATTTGAAAATATCCTGATAGGCTAGAGAGATGGGCCAAATCTGATAGGATAAAATTTATATTTGGGATGAAAAAACTTGCTGCACAAATACTGGATAGGGAAGTGTGACTTCAACCTCAATATGCCCATCAATAAGCATTTATTAAGTGCTTATCATATGACAGTTACTGTGTTAGTGCTGGAATCAACAATCTGATACAGAAGGCATAAAAACCCAGGTAATTTTTTAGCTTGTATTTATTAAAATCATAGTATCCAGAAAGAGGGAGATAATAGTCTTTATAAACTCTGCTTTGTAGAGACCACATCTGAAATGATTGTATTCAGTTCTAGGTACCACATTTTAGGAAAGACAATGACAGACTGGTGTAGAACTAAAGAAGAGTGATCAGGATTATGAGGGAACTAGAAATTATGCCACATTAGGATCAATGAAAGGAAACAGGGATGTCTGATCTAGAGGAGAAAGACTAAAGGGAGATGTGGTAGTAGTCAAAATATATAAAGGACAGTCATGTGAAAAAGCAGCTAGTTCTTTTTGTAGTGACCATTATAGAAACTAAGGGATTACCCTATCAATTGGGGAAAGACTGTGCAAATTATTGTATATGACTTGAATAGAATACTATTGTGACATAAGAAATGACAAAAGACATAGTTTCGAGGAAATCTGGGAATATTTGCATAAATAGATTCAGAGTAAAATGAGCAGAACCAAGAGAACAATTTGTACAACAATAATATTGTAGAAACAACGTAATAACCAACCATGATTCCAGAGGATCAATAATGAAGCATGCTACCCACGTCCTGACAGAGACTTGATGGATTCAAGATGCAGAGACCTAGACAAGGAGGGAATTTTTTTCCCCTTGACAATGCATACTGTTCACAAGGGTTTTGTTTTGTTTTTTCCCCATGGGGGTGGGGGGGTGTTGGGGGTGAGAGAAATCATAAATGCTAGTTAAATGAAAAAAAAAAAATAAATGGTAAAATTTGTTTGTTCAGCCCCAGTGAGGAATTAAAAGCAATAAATTAAAGTTAAGGAGAAGTAGATGCTATCTCTATATTTATAACAAAAACAAACAAAAACTCCTAATAATCAAACTTGTCCAAAATTAATTACTCTAATGAATTTATTCTAATTCCCAAAATAAGTTACTCTGGGAGGCAGTAGATTTTCCCCTACTGGAAATCTTTAAGCAGAAGCTGAATGAAAACTGGTCAGAGATGTATTGATCACATCTAGTGTACTATATTCAGTTCTAGGAGCCATAGTTAAAAAAAAAAAAAGAACATGTATGAGATGAAGAGTATCCAAAAAGCCCCAACAGCCAGGAGGGTGAAGAGCAAGTCCATATTCTACAAAGATTGTTCAAAGGAATTGAGTACACTTAACTTGGAGAAGAAGACTTGGAGAATACACGATGGCTGTCTTCAAGTACTTGAAGTATTGTTGCATGAAAGAGGGATTGGGCTTGATTTTCCCCAGCAGTGGAAGCCTCAGCCTTCTGGGAAAGTATAACTGGAACAATAGGTTAACCTTCGTGTTTTAAGACTGACAATGAACACATGTATTTTAAACATTTCTTTTGTGTGGAGGAAATAAATAGCTGTCATATACCTGACTTGCATTATATATTGAATACTTTTAAAATTCTTGCATTTGAGCCTCATTATACATTCAATACTTCAGCAATCCTTTTTGGGTAGACACTACCTATGAGTCAAACACAGGGTTTAACTGATCTTCCCCAGGACTTTGGGGCTGGGTGGTTGATAAATCCAGGCCTGAGAAAAAAGAGCTTGAAGGTTATCTTTAGGGACTGGTCTCATACAGGACTGTTCCTATTCAGATTTGGGGACCTTAAAATTTTTTTTTCCCTCAGACTCTGGTTCTTTACACTCTTACCTTGTTTCCCTGGGGGGGAAGATCACTTAAAATTCATGTTTGGCTTATATCTAGGGTTTCCCCAAAAGGCAATAGAAAAACATTCATTTCTAGTTCACTCCACAGTGTGTTCCCTCTCCCCACCAGGTACTTTGCCCACCTAAGGATAATTTCACCCTGCAATCTGCTCACTGATTAGTGAGTCCCTTCTTAGGAATACCATACCTTTTTAAAAAATTTGTCTTTCTTTCCTTTATCCGGAGGCCATCAGGGTTAAGTGACTTGCCCAGGGTCACACAACTAGCCAAGTATCAGGCCAGATTTGAACTCAGATCCTCCTGACTCCAGGGCCAGTGCTCCATCTACTGTGCCACCTAGTTGCCCCAGTGTGCCTCCAACTGCACTGACCCTATGCGGATACCTTCTCTTCCTCTTCCCTTCATGGTTTGTCTTCTCTTAATAGAATGTAAGATGCTTGAGAATGAAGACTGCTTTGTTTTCTTGTTCATATATTCCTGTGTTTAGCACAGTACCTGGAACTGTAAGAGTGCTATAAATGCTTTACCTAACTATATTTCTATCTTTTAGGGAGAGGGTGAGTGTCCCAGTCTCATGGAGTCCAGCAGAAGCTCTCTGATTTACTCTAACAACTGGAATTTTCCAAAAAAGGGAATGGGCTGTTTCATATAGCAGCAAGTTCCTCTTCCCTGGAAGTATTTAATTCACCAGGGATTTGTTCACCAGGAAAAAAGCTGAGTTATATGACTTCTAAGGTTCCTCCTACATTTAGGTTCTATGATTCTGTGGCTCTATGAAAAGTACAATTAGAAATATACAAATCTACTAATCAGAGTTATCTCAAAAAGGAATAGCTGCCTTACATGTTAATAAGTCCTGCCTTGCAGGTTTTCAAGAAGAGGCCATATGATTTGTAAGGAATATCATAGGAGTGATTCCTATTGAAGTATGGGTTGAACTAGAATCTAAGGTCTCTCCCAATTTTCAAAATCTGTGATTCTGCATAAGAGGAATGCAAATAAATATTTTATGAGAATTGTCAGGGCAAGGAGAAAATTTCCATTTTAGGGGAATAAGGGAAATCTTCATGGATCATGTGAAAATTGAGCTAGAGCTTGAAGGATGGTTAACATTTCAAGAGGCATAGACAATTACACAGATAGTTCAGTAGATAGAGCCATGGGCCTAGAGTCAGGAAGACCTGAGTTCAAAACTAGCCCCAGATACTTACTAGCTGTGTGACCTTGGACAAGTCACTTAACCCTGTTTGCCTCTGTATCCTTATCTGTAAAATGAGCTGGAGAAGGAAATGGCAAACCATTCTATTATCTTTGCCAAGAAAACCCCAAATAGCATCATGAAGAGTCAGACATGACTGAACACACAGATAATTATAGTGCGGTGAGTACCTTCTGAATCTTTCTTGCCAGGGCCAGGTAGGCTATACCTTTCCTAATAGGATTCTAGGGGTATCCTGAGGGTTGGGGAGGTATCTCTTCTCTAATCTTATCAGCTCTAGCCCCCACTGACTGTGTTCCTCTCACTGTTGGGTGCCACTTACTAGCATCCTGGGTTCATTTAACCTTCTTAACATCAATTAGCTTCTATAATGGGATATTTTCTTTGAAGATATAAGAACAAAAGTTCAAGCATTTTGCTTTAACACCTTGTAGGCATATTCTCCCCTATGCTGCCTCAACTCGGTCTCCACATAATATTTGTCCAATCAAGATCCCATCCAAATGCAACATCTATGCTAGAAGAGTCCTTGTTTCAGCTACCACCAGGCTGGATCCATATTGTCATACCTTGCTTCTTAGGGCATAGATGCTGGGCAGGCTGCAAAACCATCATGGGCTCAGACTCAATGGACTCTGGAACTCTGGAGACTTGTTCTCCTAACCTTTCAGAACTCATAAAGGCCAAGATGGTTTAATTAGGGTGTGGCTGCTATTCATGCTACATCTTCTTGGAGCTACAGGTGAGATTTGGGTGATAGGTAGACAGAAAAGATGGATGAGCAGCCCCGAAAAGGGTTCAGCAAGCCCTCACACCAGAGGTGTTAGTCCTCCCTGAACACTTGATGCACCCTCCTCCTTCAAGGTACTTCTATTACATAAGAAGCAGGCTCTTTAGCCTCTTCCATGCAGGGGATTTATCTCAGCTAAGCATAATGATGAATGATGGGAATGAGCTTGTCTGCATTACAATAGCAATCATAGAAGGGTGGAGCAAGAGTCAGAATTTTTGTATTGCTCTCTCAACACACTTCCTTCATAATAATCTAGAAAATCCTGAAACCTAAGTGGGAAAACTAAGAAAAAGTCACAGTGAGTCATTTTTCTAGTTTAAAGAAACTTACTGAGACAAAGAAGTCTGCAGACACTGGAGGTGGAGACTGGCCATGAGTGTAGCCTGGTGATAACAGTTGCAGCATTGATGGCAACAGGACAGGGACATTGATAAAGCACCAGGGCAGTAAAGGCAGAGATGGAAAGAGATTCCAGGAGATCGCTGAATTAGTGCTGGGAATAGGAATGGGTGTCATCTTGCAGCTCTGTCACCCATTACCCAGTTCTGGGTTATAGACCAAGGGTGGAGAGGAGTGGCTGTGACCAAACATGAGGCCTTAGCTGAGTACTGAGCACATAATGAATTCTAGAAGTGTGGCTGTGTGGCTCTGAGCAAAAGAGTAGAGTAGTGGCTCAGTTTTAATCTTTAGTCCAGGACATAAACCTGCAGTGAAAAACCCAGGTCAGAAGATGAAAACCAAAGGAGTGCCTGCTAATGGTTCGGTCCCTCTGAACCCGCAGAATTTCACTGAGGCTGTGACTCAGTCCACCAACAATTTACTGAAACTCAACTAAACACCAATCAATGGACCCAAACCTGAGTTAGGAATCTGCACACCTTAGACCAGAAGGGCTGTGAACAGACCTTTCCTCTGGATCATGATACTTTGGAAGTAGTATGTCATAGTATAAAGTATAGTATAGTATAAATCTAGCAGTCTGCTTAATCAAGTACTAGACTTGGAGTCAGCACAAGCTTGAATTCAAATCCTGTCTCCAACACTGGCTGAGAGATCAAAGGCAAGTACCTGTCTTTGTTAGTGTGTTGCTATGAAGATCAAGTAAATTATTGTTTGAGACTTTAAGCACTGCATAAATGTCAATTATTTCTATTTTGGTCTTATCTGTGCTTTAATAATATTAATCATTTGATCTTCTCTCACTAGATTGCATGCTCTTGAGGACAGGGCAGTCTAATTTATTTTTGAATTGCCTTAGATTTCTTCACAAAGTAGCTACTTAATAGACAATTTTCGAGTTGATTAAGCAGACTACCTTGATTAATTCAGAATCTCTTTGTGGTCTAAATATTTGAGGCCCACAACTTTCTAACAGGAAGAGTTGAAGCACATAGGGGAGGGTTATTAAAGCACATTATTTTACATGTGTAAGCCCTTCTCTAGCCCTTATTCTCTTTTACAAGACCAACCAGTTATTTCGGAGGATATTACCAAGAAAACCTTTAGAGGGATAATAGATTCTTCTGTCTGAGTTTAGACTATAAAGTGAAATAATAGTAATAGCTAAGATTTATTTAGCACTTTAAGGTTTGCAAATCATGACAACCACTCTGTTGTAAGTGCTAACATTCCCACTTTACAGATCAGAGAACTAAGATGAGAGAGGTTAAATGCCTTGCCCAGAGTCATGCTGCAGATAAATGTCTGGAGAAGGATTTTAACTCCTGTCTTCAGGACTCCAAGGCTTGAACTCTATTCACTACACTAGCTAGCTACCTAAACATTCTAGTATATTGGTATCTCTTTTGCTGTTTACTGTATTTCGGGCAGCATATTTTTTCTGAAGGAAAGTTGTTTGTTTTGAGATAAATGAACACAGTAGATCTATATTTTGTTCACTAGATACATTTTGCTGAGGTCGTGTAATGTTTTTTACAAAATGACTCCCGGGTCAATGTTCCTGTTACCACCTTTCTATGTAGGTCCCAATTCTGCATTTTCAACTGCTAGATATCAACTGCTAGTCCTGTCAGAACCTCAAATTTTAACATATTCAAAACCAAACTCATCACCTTCCCCTGAAGCCAGTTCCCCTTCACAACTTCCTTATTTCTATTACTATCACCACCATTTTCCTAGTTACCCACACTCAAAATCTAGGACTCATCTTTGACTCCCTGACTCTCTTCTCCAATGAGCCACCAAGTCCTGTCAATATTCCCTTTGAAATAACTTTTCCTTGTTTCACCTTTTTCCATTTTCATCAATATCACTTCCCTTCCACCTCCTCATTACTTCTTAACTAAACCATTGAAGCATCTTACTGTAAATAGCTGCAACATGTTTAGGCTTTCCCCCACTTTATTCATCCTATGCATCATTATCAGATTAATTTTTTAAAGCACAATTTTGGTCATGCTATTCCCCTGATCAAAAACACTCAATAGATGCCATTTGTCTACTGTATTAATTATAGATTCAAGATATTCCAAGATTTGAATCCAACCAAATTTTTTAGCTTTATCTCCCACTACTTTACTATACATATCCTATTAATAGCCAAAATCAATTCATAGTCTTTCTCTCAAAACACTTATGTTGCTGCTTCTGTACCTTTATTTATGCTATTCCTGTTGCCCTAGGATCTTGCAGTTGAAATATTACTCATCCATCCTTCAGATTCAGTTCAAATGGATTTTTTTTTCAAATTCAAATTCAATAAATATTAGGCCTCCTCAACTCTCCTCCTCCATACTTCAAAACTTCTCCACATAGGTTATATCTTCTTGTGCCCTTGATATCATTCTCTTTTTTTTTTAGTAGTTAATCCTTCTCTCATTCATCTTTAATCTTGCCCAATTCACTGGTTCCTTTCTTTGTTGTTTGGTCATTTTTTTAGTCATGTATGACTCTTTGTGACTCCATTTTGGGGTTTTCTTGGCAAAGATACTGGAGTGGTTTGCCATTTCCTTCTCCAGATCATTTTATAGATAAAGAAACTGAGTCAAGTAGGTTAAGTGACTTACCCAGGGTCACACAGGTAGTAAAGATCTGAGGCCATATTTGAACTCAGGAAGATGAGTCTTCCTGATTTCTTCCTTCTTGCTCATAAACATATTTAGGTCTCTGCACTCCTAAAAATCTTCCACGGACTATTCTACTGTACCATGCTTTTTCTTTAGGGTTTTCATCCTGTTCAGAGCTAAATTTCAGAATATGTTCCAGTACTTATTGTCTACACCTCCTTATTGTCTACACTGTTCTCACACCCTTGTAGTATGATTTTCTCCCCTGCCCTCACTTAGCCAAAGCTGCTCCCTCAAAGGTCTGCAATGCCTTCTTATTTGCCAATACTAGTAGCCTTTTTACCCCACTAGTCTTACTCTTCCTGACTTTTCGGAGGCATTTGATACTGCTGAAGAGCTCCTCCTTCTGGACATGATCTATTCCTTTTGCTTTAGAACCACACTTCATTGGGGCTCCTTCTACCTCTCCAACTTTTACTTCTAAGTTTCCTTTTTTCATCCTTCCCAACCTCCTGTATGGTGGCTGTTTCCCATGTTTCTGTCTTTGGACCTTATCTCTTCTCTCTATATACTTTCCCACTTTGTAATCTCACAAAATCACCAAATTAGAATTAGAAGAGATCTAACAGGCCATCTAGTCCAACCCCTACACATTATTTTGTTGTTGAGTCATTTCATTCATGTTTGACCATCCATGACCCCATTTGGGGTTTTCTTGGCAAAGATACTGGAATGGTTTGCCATTTCCTTCTCCAGATCATTTTACAGATGAGGAAATTGAGGCAAACAAGATTAAGTGACTTGTCCAGGGTCATACAACTGGGAAGTATATGAAGCCAGGTTTGAATTCAGGTCCTCTTGACTCCAGGGCTGGCACTCAATCCACTGTGCCACCTAACTGCCCCTATACAGTACAATATCAATGACTCATATATATCCAGCCCATCCACATAAACTCCCTCCCTCCTGAGAAATCTCACTATACTTTTGGATGATCCTGATTGGTAAGAAGGCCTTTCTTTCCATCAAGACTAAACATGTCTCTCTCCAGCTTCTCTCTATTGCTTTTACTCTTCTCTCTAACTTTGAACAGAAGTCTAATCCTTCTTTTATAAAATATTCTTTCAAATAGGAAAGGTGAGGGTTAAAAAAATGGAAGGGAATTAGCATTTATTAAGTATCTACTGTGTTCCAGGCACTGTGCTAAATTCTTTACCAATATTATATCATTTGGTTCTTACAACAACCCTGTGAGGTAAGTGCTATTATTAGCCCCATTTTACAGTTGAGGAAACTGAAGTGAATAGAGTGTAAGTGACTTGTCCAGGGTCACAAACTAGTAGGTATTGGAAATTGGATATGAATTCAGGTCTTCCTGTTCAGGTTCAGTACTCTAAGCACTCTTCCTGCTTAAATATTTGAAGATTACTGTCACATTCACACTAAATCTTCACTGCTCAATTCCTTCACATTTTCAGTTCTTTCAACTGATTCTCACAAGGTATAATAATGTCCAATTCTCTCACCATCTTGACTTCCCCCTTCTCTATATCTTTCAGTTTATCTGTGTCCTTCCTAAATATGACACCCAGAACTGAAAACTATACTCCAGATGTTATCTGTCCAGAGTAGAGAGATTATAGAAAAATTATCACCTCCCTAATTCTAGACACTATAATTCTCAGTGAATCTTGGGATAATATCAGCAACTTCAATTACTCCCACAGCTTAAACTACCACCTCTATACAGATTACACCCAAATCTGTAGCTATTCCCACTGCTGGTAGGCCCTCATTAGCATTCATATGGAATATTGCCATAGACTCCTAACACATCTTTCTGTCTCCTCTTTCTCCCTACTCTAGTGTATCTATAACATGGCTCTCTGACCTCAGTCTCTCAGGGTTGAGCCTTTTACACCTTTCTCCCTCACTCCCAGTATTCTCAGGTACTATGAGAAATTTGAAGTATCTTTTATTTTTAAGTCATTGGCTCAAGACCCAACCCAGTGATGAGTACCCCAGTTCCATTTAACCACTTAACATTGATTAGTTCTTACAAAGGCATATTTATGAAGTTGGGAGCGGGGGAGGTGGCCCACATTGGAAATCCCTGCTATTGGAGGGGCTGAGTCTGATATGTTACTTGAGTTAGGAAGTTCTGAGTTCCAGTAGTGCTGAAGCAAATTAGGTGTCCACTTCAAGTCCAACACCAATGTGGGGAGCCTTCAGGAACAGAGGATCACTAGGCTACCTAGGGAGGCATAACCAAGCCCAGATTAGAAATAAATAGTTGGAAAATAGAAACAATAGAAAAAGTTAGAAATAAAAGAAAGTCAAGTGTGGTATTGCACATGTCTATAATACCAGCTACCCGGAAGAATGAGGCTGTCAGATCTCTTGAGACTGAGTTTTCTAAGCTGCAATGGGCTATGCTGATTGGTGGTCTTCACTAAATTCAGCATCAGAGTAGGGGACCACCAGGTTGCCTAAAAAGGGTCAAACCAGCTCAGGCCAGAAATAAAGCAAGTCAAAACTCCTATGATAGTTGTAGGCCCATGAGTTAGCCCCTGCACTTCCAACCTAGGTGAGATGGGCAGACTCTGTCTTAAAAAAAATAAAGCACGATTTTGCTCTTAATGATAGTGTGTAATACACTTTTAAAGAATGCCAGGCACATTCTTTGTACCAAAATTTACATTTTTTTCTGTTTACATGAGTTTCCTTAAGATGCTGTTCTCTGAATTGTGATGTCTACAAATATTTATGGTGGTCCTCATTATATTACCTTGCTTTCCCCCTGATTTTATATATCTAATTTGCCATATATTTCTGGTGTAAGGGAGCTGGATTAATGAAAATGTTGGAGTAAGAGGGAATGGGTAGTAAGATCAAGAAATTATGGTGGTATAAGTAAAATTAGTACAATTTCCCAAGAGTCAAATGCACATTTTATATAGACAGTCATGATACATTATATACAAAATGTAAATCATTATGCAAATATATAATATGTGACTCTATTTCATGTACCTTGTGTACATCTTCGAGAAGATTCTATTGGAGACTATTGCTTTAAGGAAATCCAAATTGCCTTTAATATTAATCATTGTCACTTTTTTGTATATGGCATTGTCATAATTCCTTTTTTAATAAGCAGAATTTTCTTTGTTTAAAATTCTATGTCCTATGCAGGTGCTTTTAACGTGTATAATTCCATAATATATTTGTAAATATTATGTCACACATGGACCCCAAGACCTTGGGCTGACATAGACCAGCTTTAGTCTTGGTGGCCTGATGTGAAAGGGTTTATTTCTTTCTTGGCTTATTGCTCTCACCTAGATAGAGTACTAGATAGAGGAAAATTTCTAAATATACTCAGGGTATGGCTTGTGTAATAAGTTTCCCCACATATTGGTAACTCCCCAACTCCCACACATGCATACAGGGTATTAAATGCATAGCACATCTGTGACAACCTTTATCTTAATACCAGAGACAATACAAAAGAAACAAAAGATCTACAGGAGCTTATGAACAGACACGGAAACACACAGCATTCTAATGGTCCATTAGCTCATTCCCAGAAAGAAAATTAACTTGGGGTTGCTATCTGGGCAAAACCCTGACTGACATTCCGGTGAAATCTTCTCTCTGATAGCATCCTATATGTTCCAGAATCATGGTGCCACCCTGTGGCTTAGACTCTCCCTGGAAGGTAAACTCACTTTGGGGATTCCAGAACAAGTAATACTTTTTTTTTTTTGGTCAAACTGGCACTATTTGAATAATTCACAGAATTTCTTCTCCAAGTAGAAAACTGCACAATAATTATGTGGACTTTCCTCTTCTTTCTCCAAAGGGCATGTTTCCTCAGGAAAACTTGTTTCTCTAGAACTCTCAAAGTTGGAGTTATTCACAAATAGAACTCCCCTTTGGGGCTAAGTGGCTACACACAAGTCTGTTATTGCATTTGCTTTTGCAGGAAACTTTTCAGTACCCTAATTGCTACTGTCTTTCAAACCTGGAAAGGATTTCATCTCACAAGCAATGTGCAAACGCATGTCTACCACTGCCATTTGCTTCTGCAACAAGTCACCATCAGCCACTTCTAAGCAGGGCTAAGAATATTCATTGAATGGAGTGGAGGGCAATATTGAACATATTCTGACCTGCCTTTTAGGAAGATTTAATTTGACATTTGAGTAGAGAATGGACTGGAGTGGGGAGACACTTGAGGTAATGAGACTAACCAATATGTTGACAAGGGTCCAGAAGTGAGTGGTAATAACAGAGAAAACAGGGGATATACACTTTTTTAAACATTTCTTTTGTGTATCCCATTCTCTCTACTCACAGAGCCCCCTAGTGAGATAGTTGTCACCCCTTGCCTGGACTATGGCAATACCTTCTAACTAATCTTCCTGTCTCGAGTTTCTCTCCCATCCAGTATATACTTTAATCAGCTGCCAAAGTGGTTTTTCTAAAGTATCTCTTCATACCCCCTCTGCCATCCTCCCCCTACTCCCACTGTATTCTACTGATTCCTTATTACTTGCAGGTTCAAATATAAACTCCTTTGTTTGCCATTTAAAGGTCTTCATAATCTTAGATCCTTCCTATCTACCTTTTCATTATACTTTATTATACTTTACTCCCCTTCACACACTCTATTATTCAGCCATTTTGACCTAATTAACTATTGCTCAAACACTATATTCCATCTCCCATCTCCTTGCCTTTGCACTCACTGTTGCCCTGTACGGAATGATCTGCCTCCTCTCCTCTTTTTCTTAGCTTCTCTCAAGACAGCTCAAATCCTACCTTCTGCAGAAAGTCTTTCCCAGTCTGCTACTACTACTGTACATCTTTCAAATTGTCTTCCATGTACTATTTATATGTATATATATGCACACATGTATGTGTGTATATGTATATGCATGTATATTTGTATCTCCTATGCACAGAGTAGACATAGGAAATCCTTGTTGTCTTGGGTCATGGGATATTATTTGGGTGCAACTCTCATGATATTTGAGCATGCTCACTAGAACCATATTGATTGGATTTTGAAGTCTAGGACTGTTCCCTTTTAGCTGGCTGACTGAGAATCAGCTTCCCTTCCCTTCAGTTAGTTCTAAGGAAATAAAAATTGCTTTTAACATTAATCATTTCTATGTAAGGCTCTGGGTCTATTAAATAAATCACTTACCCCACCTTCCTCTTAAAGTAAGTACCTTAACCAGGTGAGAACAACTCTAATCAATCAGTCAAGGATATTAGTCAAAGGTGAGAGAAGTCCTTGAAAGTCTCACTGTCAGTCAGTTAGCTTATTATGTGACAGTCATTGTACTAAGTGTTGGAGATACAAAAACAATTTCTGCCCGTATTTTAATGAGGCAGACAACTAGATACACACAAGATATACACACACATATATACGCATATATGTATATAGTACGTGGAAGACAATTTGAAAGATTTACACTAGTAGGATGTATGCCAGCACTGGTTGAGAAGACTTGGCCACACCCTCCTTGTCTTCTATGATATAGCAAGTTGGTTCAGAACAAAAAGATTCCAGTGACTGGCCAATGAGTGGTGGAAGCAACTTCAACCAAGTCCCTGGGAAGAAATCTTTTAGGGGGAGGGAGGAGGAGAGAACTAACTACTGTCCCCTCCCCTCCACTCTATGTTGTGAAGTTCAGGGGATTGGAAGATTGAACTTTTTTACTGAGGTCCTAGTAGTATCTCCTGGGACAGTAGGCTGTAAGACTTTTTATCCACTTTCCCCTCAATTTTTAGTGTACTTGTGGGAGGTGGAGAGTATGACACAGATTTTTAGGGGAATGTTCTGTGACAACTTTTCTTACTGTACCATCTTAGTAAAATGCTCCTTTCTAAAACCTAATCAAGGCTGGCTGACTAATTTATGTTGACAGACAATTATCAGCAAGAAGCATCAATGTGTGCTCACAAACTATAGCATTAGAAATACCCCTACTCCACCCCCAACCTTTCACAGTCTCCTAGAATTCTGAAGGAAGAAGTAGCAGTTGCCCTTTTGGGAACCAGCTTAGCAGTGTAATTGGAGGTTGGGAGAAGAGCTCCAGAACATATACTGCATATGAAAGCAAACTGGTACTCTCTGTCTCTGTCTCTCTCTCTTTGCCTTCCTCCTCCTCCTTCTCCTTTTTCCTCCTCCTTTTCCCTGTCTCTGTCTCTGTTTCTCTCTCTGTATGTGTCTCTATCTCTCTCCTCCTCCTCCCTCCTCCTTCTCTCTTTTCTTCCCCTTATTCTCTGTCTCTGTCTGTCTGTGTCTCTGTCTCTACTCCTCCTCCTCCCTCCTCCTTTTCTCTGTCCTTGTCAGTCTCTTATAGCATAGTTATTTCCTACCTTTCTGGTCTTCTTACACATTGGTCCCCTCCATATACTCTGGGATCTGGTGACATTGCCTACTTTGCTGTCTCTCACATATGACACTCCATTTCCTAACTATGCATTTTTACTCATTCCTCCCCGTCCCCCCCCCCCCAAGCTTTCAATACTGTTCTCCCTCCTGATTTCCACCTCCTGGCTTCCCTGGATGCATTCAGTTCATGTTGTCATGAGCTCCTTGAAAGCAGGGATAGTATTTTTTCCCCTCTTCATTCCTTGAGTCTGGCACATGGTAGGCACTTAATGGTTGATGAATTGATTTGTTGCCTTAATCCTGAAGCAGGTATTCTAGATAGCATAGTGAAGGTTGCAAGCAGAGTGGGACGTTAGGGAGGTACGGTGAAGTGGTTAGGAATAAGGGAGTGGCTAGTTGGGAATGGGAAAAGTGGTTTTCACTTTGGTAGCTAAGTGTTCCAAATCACTAGAATGGGATGAGTATAAGAGAATAAAGTATGTTAATTCCCATGGAGGAGTGAGTTCAGGTAGATTATAGGTGATAAAGAGAGGCCCATTGAGGGAGGCATATTATTAACCTATTCAAGGACCTTCCTTGATGTTCTACATCATAGCAGATAGTCATGTGTTGCTGTGAGGCCCATGAAAGCCTGCTTCACATGATGGAATAGGTAGAGGAAACAGTTGGGTCATGGGAGGAATACCTTGCCTACTCTGGAGAAATTCTTTGGAGGTGGAAAGCAGGAGATGGTAGAAGAAATCTTTGAAGGCTGTCTAGTGTTTGTAGGTGGTGGTGGGGTAGGCCCTATGGAAGACCAAAGGTGGCATGTGGAGGAAGGGAGGATTGTTTTAAAGGGGAAGATTAGGGGAGTCTTAGAGAAGTTTACATTTATTAGATTAATAAAATGCAAATGGCGATGGGGGTGGGGGAGGAGCTGGTAGTGAAAGAAAAAATAATTTTTTTTTGGGTCTAGACCATCTCAGGGATTGTGAGTGGGGCATTAGGGTGGTAGGTTGAAATGATTTTTCCAATATCAACTTGATTATTGCTCTCAGAGCAAAGGTAAGAGGTCAAAAGGGGAGGTGGATGGGAATTCCCAGGTGTTAGAGCAGTTGGCAAATTGCTTATACTGGTTAGGTTCTGGTATCATGGCAGGTACCATATTTCAAACATGATCTGAATTAGACTACTTCTAGCATATGAAGAGAGTTTTCATTCACTTACTCACCAATCAAGATGGTTTAGCTCCAGGGTAGAGCAAAAATAATGAGAGTGACTGTAGTGTTTTCATATTGTACTACTGAAAGTACCTGGCTCTGTCTTAGCCATTCAGCTTCATAGTACAAGACATGCCTTAGCTTTGTCAGCAGATCTGTAAGGAGCTGTGTCATTGGAAACTCACTGTATGAACCTTAGTCCCCAGGTTCCCATATTTACATCAAAATCTAGGGAACATTTTTACCCTCTCTACCCTGCAAAAACCCATTCCCTTTTCTCCCTCTATACTTTAACTCTAATTTATATCTCTTGGTCTTTCATATTAAATGTTTCCTTTGATTTCGCTCTCTCTCTCTCTCTCTCTCTCTCTCTCTCTCTCTCTCTCTCTCTCTCTCTCTCTCTTTCTCTCTGTCTCTTTCCCTTCTTCCCTCCCTCCCTTTCTTCCAAATGTGATGGCAGAGCCAATACTAGAGGTCCAGAGGGTGAAAAGTTTATTGTCCCTAGTGAGAGGAAGGAAAATAATAGCTGAGTATCTGGTGTAATGCTCTGATGGCTAGGTCTTGGTGTTACAGTATATGACTAGGTGGGATATGAAGCATGGACTGGGCTAGGGTGAGTTTTCACTCATTCATTAAATTAATTGAGGAACTCTTCAAATGGATAGGTGACTCCCCTGATCATCCTTCCCTTACAATTCTAAATGTTACCACCATCACCATCACTCAATTGTATCTAGTATTAGTATTTAGGACAAAGATCAGGGTTGGATAGATAGATTTTAGAGTCATTTGAATAGCCATCAAAACTTCTGGGAGCTGGTGAGATCAAGAGAAGAATGTAGAATGAGATGGAAGTGATAGGCTCCATTCAGAGCCTCAGGGGATATCTAAGTGAGGGGTGGGTGATGGATGATAATACAGTAAAAGAGACTGGGAAACAGTAGTCAGGTAGGAGAACCAAGAGACCAATATTATGGATACCAGGCGAGGAGAGAATGCTCATCAGGAGAGGATGGCTGACAGTGGCAAAAACTGAAGAAAGTACAATGAAGTTCAAGAATAAGGTTGTTGAATCTAATAATTCAGAGATTGCTGGTAACGTTAGGATATACATTTTCAGTTAACAAGCGGGGTTAGAATCAGATTGTAATGGGTTGAAAAACAAAAGGGTGGTGAGGTCACAGAGGAAATAAGTATATTTGATACTTTCTAGGAGTTTGGCTGTGAAAGGCTGGGGGAGATATGAGATGATAGCTTGAGGGGATGGCATAATCAATTTCTTCAAAGGATGTGGCAAACCTGGTATTTTCTGTAGGAGGCAGGGAAAGAGTTAGCAGATAGGAAATATTCTAGATGAAGGAAAAGAGAGAAAATGATCAAAGGCGCAAGATCCTGTAGAAGAAGGAGAAGAAGATAAAGAAGATGATGATGAAACTAATATTTATATAGCTCACTGCGTGCTAGACACTGTGCTAAGCACTTTACAATTATTATCTTATTTGATCCTCACAACAATCTGGGAGCTAGGTGCTATTATTATCCCCATTTCACAAATGAGGAGTATAGGATTAAAAGCACAACTAGAGGTGTTGACCTTGGTGAGAAGGGGCAACTCAGACTTTGTTTTCTTCCAGTTCAACAACACAGCTCTCTTTTAGTTCTGTTCCTACCTTCTTATTGCTCCTTCTCAGTTTCCTTTGCTGGATCACCATCCATCTTTCACTCCCTAGCCACAGAATTCCCTATGGAATTCAGGTCATTCTCTCTGTGGCCTTCTCTTGATTTGTTCTCATATAGTTAAGTAAACATAAGCTTATAGGATCATAGGTTTATAGTTAGATGTGACCTTGGGGGTTATTTGTTCTTATTCTCTGATCATTTCTGGATAAGGAAACTGAGGCCCAGACAGGTTAAGTGCCTTTCCTAAAGTCCTACAGATATTAAGCTGTATTTCTGGTATTTAAATACAGGCCCTTTGATTCCAAATTCAGAATTCTTTCTCCTTCACTACCCAGGGAATCTGCTATAGCACAGGGGAAGGACCTATTCACTGGGACCTCCTTCTGTAGGGTCCTGGAATTATTTCCTTGGATATGCATTACAAATTCATGGCATCTGGGGCAGAGGGAGATGGGGAAAACAGAATGTGAGGGAACATGAGGGAGGTTGGAGGTAGCAAGGAGCTCAGGCTAATCAAATGGGTTAGCAAGTAACTGATGTTCTGATTTCTTGGGTTAGAGTGAACTGACAGTAGATGCCATCTCTATAGACTTAGATGATGGCAGGAAATGAGGCAAACCTAGAAGATGGAAAGTAAATTATAGGAAAAGTTCTGTGCTAGGTAGTAGGTATGCAAAGACAAAAACCTAACAGTTCTGCCTTCAGCATATAGATGGCATGCTTATTGCATTGCAGATGACATAAAGCTTGGAGGGAAAGCTAACTTGTTGAATAGTTCTCCCATGAAGGAAGGAAGATATCATGGTATAATGGAAAGAACATTAAATCTGGAGTTAGGGGACTTAGGTTGAAACTCCAGCTCTAATGTTTACTACCTGCATTTTTCTCAGCTATAAAATGACAGAGTTGTATCAAAATACCTACAGTCTTGTGCAAATCTAAGTTCTATGCTACTATGATCCTCCAGTAAAGTCTCAACAGGTTAAAACCAAGTATTGAGTGTAGAAGTAGTAGAATATAGTAGTAGTAGAAGAAGAAGAAAAAGTAGTAAAGTTGGATTTAGAATCAGGAAGACCTGAGTTTGAATCTTGTCTAAGACATTTACTAGCAGTATTACCCTGGACAAATATTGTTTTTTTCTCTTTCAGTCTTGATTTCTTCATCTTGAATGGGGATAATAATAACATTTACTTCAAAGTGGGGATAATAATAACACTTATTTCAAAGAGTGGTGGCAATGATCAATCGTGTAAAGTGCTTTGTAAACCTCAAAGCACTATATTAATCCTAACTATGATGATTATGATGAATTTTAATAGGGGTAAATGTAAAGTCCTGTTGGGATAAGAAATTAACTGCATAATTAGTTAATAAACATTTATTAATGCACCTACTATGTGCCAGGCATTGTGCTAAGTGCTGTAGATATAAGAAGGACAAAGGATAACCTTGACTCTCAAGGAGTTCACAGTCCAATGGGGTAGACAATACAAAAACGAACTATATACAAGATAAATCAGAAACCAACAGAGGGAAGGCACTAGCATCAAAAGGGATTGTGAAAGCCTTCCTGTAGAAAGTGAGATTTTAGCTGGGACAATATATAATGGGGGAGTAATTCATGTGAGGGGAAAATTTCATCTGGGATTTTTAGTGGACAGCTAACTATTTGAGGGAAGGGAAAATTTTTTGCTTCTTTTTGCACCCCCACATCACTTAGCACAATACCTGGCATATAGTAGGTGCTTATTATCTCCATTTTATAGATGAGGAAAGCGAGGCAGAGAGGTTAAGTTACTTGCCTAGGGTCACACAACCAGTAAGGGTTTGAGATTGTATTATGAATTTAGGTCTTTCTGACTTTAGGTCTGGCAGTCTATGCAAGGTGCCACTTAGCTGCCTCGAAGAATATATTAGTATTCAAGAACTTGAAGGGTAGTCATGTGAAAGATAGGGATGAGTGCTTTTGCTTGACTCCAGAGACCAGCACTAATACCCACATGTAGAAATTTCAGAAAAGGAGATTGATAATGCTAATGTAGAAGGGTTTCCTCCTCAGGTATACATGGACTGGACTAGATGATCTCTGAGGTAGCTAGGTGGTACAATGGATAAAGGGCTAGGCCTGGAAACAGGAAAACCTGCGTACTTCATACAATGCTTGATAAATGCTTGTTTCTTTCTTCCTTTCAGCTCTGAGGTTTTATGTCTTAATCATATTTCTATCTTCCTGAATACTGTCATATTTAAATGTGTGTGTGTATATATGTGTACATGTATATAAATTCAATAAAAGTCACAGCTAAACTTTCTCCATGACATTGCTTTATTGAAAGTTACTATCACAAATGAACTCTAATTTTTAAACTTTATCCTATTAAGTATTTAAAGAATGATTTTTATAGAAGATGAAAAAATATTGTATAAATTTCTTTTCTCTGTGTAGCCAGACTTTTCTTCACACTATTACATATTGTCCTTTTCATAGAACTTATAGTTCATTAAGAGGCTAGTAGTCTTACCATAATACTAATTGGTATTTTGTTATTGGTTTGGAGAGATTGTAGTAGTGATCTAATCAATGGATTCTCTTCACCAATATTCAGTAATTGAAGATTTAGAAAATGAGAATACAACAAAGTCAACATTGGTATACTTTTTTTTACAAACCTTAAAATTATAACCCCCCCCCATTAAGATTACAGTATTAATCGTAGAAAAAGAAATATATTAGTCACTTGGTTTTTAAACAACTGCAAGTTATTAGTCACCTAATAACATTAATTTTGATCGCTTAGTCAATACTGAAACAATATGAATATTGAAACTAAATGAGTTCACCTTCCTTAATGAAAACTTTTATAAAATAACTATGTATTCTTTTCTTTATATTAGTTCCTAATTGAAGTCATCTTTAACATTGTTGATTACAACACTGACCTTTGGACCTCAAAACTCATCGAGGAAGTGTCCTACATATATTAAAAACTCATTGGATATTTCTAGATTTATTATCCAGATTGAGCAAATTGATTCATTTTCCAGGGAAATTGTTAGTGGATGAAAACTTGAAATTTAAGGTTTAAGATATGTTGCAGAGAGTAGCATAATAGAATAAGTGCCTCAAATATTTAAGTGTAGAGTTGTTTTTTTGGGGGGGGGGAGAATAATTAAGTCATTCTAGCCCTGACACGTTTATTAAGGGGGTACACAACCTCCTTTCTTTCATAACAACTGCTTTATTTATTTTGGCAAGGTAGCATATTCAACGAAATCAAGGACATCTAGGCAGTTAAATTTTTAGATTTGAATTCAGAAAGTCATTTCACTGTTAACTGTGGGAGAAAAGCAGCTCTGAGAGGCAGCGCTGAATTTACTTATGAAGAAGTGTCATTTCAAAAGGTTTAATTCGAAAAGAAATAAAAGGGCCTCTTAATTTCAAGTTGAAGGATAATTGCAGAAGAGATTTCCAAACACCTAGAGTTGCGGCTGTCTGTATTGCGTTGGGCAACACCTCCTCGTACGTTTGGCTGAGTGGAAGGGGTTCTAAATAAACAGCTTCCTACCCCGGGGGAGTGCTACACCCTGACACAGAAGGAAAGGTGATGTGAGATGGAAAACGTGGCAACTTCTCATTTAAAATACTTGCTTTTCTCCCTCCTCCTTTAAAGCACTCCCCCTTCCCCTTCAACAGCTTACGGAGCGGAACGGAACTAGTACTTGTGAGTTTGTATCAATTGGAGGAGGAGGTCATCTACTTTGTGGCACTACCCAGGGCTGCAACAGTAGCACTTTCACCCGACCACCGCCCGACACCACCACCTTTGGCAAACACCAGAGTATTTATTATTATTTGAAGAAAGGGCAGTGAGGCCAGCTCAGAGTACTGGGAAACATTCTCCAGATCTCCCTCCAGTCCCTGTTCTGTGACGGGAAGTGGAACTCCTGAATGACTAACCCCTCCCCCCTTCCCCATCTCTCTCCATCTCTCCATCCTTCTACCCCCCTCCCCATATTCTCTCTCACTTCTTTCTCTCCTCTTTCTTCTCTCGGTCGTTCATATTGTCTCCTGTTTTTCACTCTCTCCATTCTTTCTCATTCTCTCTTCCTCTCTCCTCTCTGTTTCATTCTCTTTCTCATTCTCCTCTCTTTAATTAAATCTTTCTCCTTTATCTTACTCTCTCTTCCTCTCATCTCTTTCTTAATCTCTCTCTTTCCTGTTTCTCATTCTCTCTTCCTCTCTCTCTTTCTCCCCCCCACCCCCTTTACCCCCCATTCTCTGTCTCTCCAGCTCTTCAGCCACAGCCACCCGGGCCGAATTCTTGCATAAATTATAGCAGGCGATGACTGACGTCAGGTGTCGGCGGCGCGGGCGCGCCTCCGGGGAGAACAGGCGGCAGCTGAGCGGCGGCGGCGGTGGCGTGGCGGGGGCGCGCGGCGCGGGGGCGCGCAGGCGCTGGTGTGCTGGAGCCGCGGCGGCGGCGGCGACGGCGGCGGCAGCGGCGGCGGCGGCGGCGGCGGCGGCGGCGGCGGCGGCGGCAGCGCGGGGGGTTGAGCTCTGGTGTTGCGGACGGACGCGCTCGTGCTCGGGAACTATCGGATTAAACTTGAATCGAGTGAAATTACACAAAGGAGAGAAGAGGAGAAAGGAGGACTAGGGGACCCCGGAGACCCTGAAACTCACCAGAGCCCAGTTCACCCGCGGCCAACTCTCTGCCTGTGAATTAACCCCCCCCTGGCAGCGGCAGCCCAGCTCAACTCCGTGGTCCGCTCTGGGTTTTGTTTTCCTCTCCGGCCGAGGGCACCGGCAGAGACCCCCCCCCTCCCCGCCAACTGGGTGAGTGAGTTTCTCGGGGCTCCCTCCCGGGAGGAGGAGGAGCGGCGGCAGCGGAGGCAGGAAATTGCTACTTGGGGGAGATGAAGGAGTGAGAGGAGCGGAGTTGGGTCTGAGTGAGGAGTTGAGACTGTGCGATAGAGGGGAGGGAGGCTCAGAAGCTGGGAGGGGACCCCAGGGGGACAGAGTAGGGGCAGGCGGCGGCGGTGGGAGCAGTCGTGCTCATGAATAACCGCACGGCGACTCCTTCCCCTGGGTTACCCTGTTATAACCCGGTGGTGGCGGCAGGAGCCGCCTGGACACAGCAGCAGCAGCCGCCGCCGCCAGGGTTGACGATCCCCACACACCCCGTGTGTCCCCGGGTGTTGGGGGGGGTGTGACTAACTTGGGGAGAGAATAACGTTCTCCGGGCGCCCCCTCTCCCTCTAACTTTTGCCTTTGGGATAAAAGGGAACTATACAGCGCGGTTTGGGGGAAGCAGCAACGGGTCCGTTCCGATAGATACGGGAGTGCTGGGTTGGGGGGGAGAGGCGGAGTGTTGCACAGTGTGTGTGTAGGGTCACTTCCTTGGATGTAAATGGCTTTTTGTTGTGCTGCTGGGGGAGGAGGGAGGAGGACGGGGGACAGAAGTGAGTTAGTGTGTGTGTGTGTGTGTTTGTGTGAGCGTTTCCTCTCGCACCGCTGCTCGTCTCTTTCCTTTTCAGAGCACGAGTTACTAAGGGTTTTATTTTAAATAGAAAGAGAGAAAGAGAGGGTGAAAAAAAAGTTGAGAGTAAAACTAACTGTGAGAAAGAAGAAATGGGAAAGAGGAGAAGAGGGTAGATAAAAGAAGTGGCGGTGGCTGAGAGAGAGAGGGGGGGAGAGGGAGGGAGAGATAGGGGGGGAGAGAGAGAGAGAGAGAGAGAGAGAGAGGGAGGGAGGGAGAGAGAGAGAGAGGAAGGACAGGACAGGACTCCAGGAATCACGATGGGGAGATCACCTCCCCCCTTCTCTCCTCTCTCTCCCTCTCCTCTCCCCTCCCCTCCCCGGACCTGACCACGCTGACTGCTCCCAGCAGCAGCAGCCGCCGCCACCGCCGCGGCAGCACAAGCGCTAAACAAAGTGAGTCCTTCCCATTGCCACGCGCATTTCATTTTCCTCTCCAAGGTTTCTCACGGAGGAATAACCTGTGAGGTTTGCTGGGTAGGGGCGTGGAGGGGGGGGATGGTGGTGGCCAGGATAATCTTGTGGCAACTGCGAGGCGAGGAAGTACAGAGGAGGGGAGGGAATAGGAGGGGGGGTAAGGAGAGGAAGGGAGAGAACACGAGGTGCTGGTGTTTGTCCTGAGAGCAGGAAAGTGCAGGAGAGGAAGGTCTGAATGGGAGCGACGGAGAGTTACACGCATTAGAGACAGGGGGATCCCGGGGCTCCTCGGCTGCTCCTAACAGCCGAAGAAGAAAGAAAGAGGGAAGGGAGACTAGGGGCGGGGAGGAGGGGGGTGGGTTACTCGAGGGGGAGGAGGAGAAAAGAGATAACACTACCTTGCCGAGCTGGACTGGGGTTGGCGGTGGTGGCTGCTGCTGCATAATAGAGACTTAACCCTCGAAACCCAACTCTGCTTCCCTTCCTACCCCCACCTTACAGTGCCTGGAGGTTAGGGGCAGAGAGTGGGTGGGGGTCACCTGGTGACTCCCAGAGGTGGTTGGGGTGGGTTTTTCTTTTAAAATAACGATTTTGAGGGTGAACGGAAAAGGTGGTTTGAGGCCAAGCGGTCAGTGGGGAGAGGAAGAGGAGGGGGAAGCAGCGAGGGTGGGAGGGAGATGGTGTTGTTTGTTTGATTCACACAGGGAGCTGGGCTTTGCCGGAGGTTTGGTGTGCGTGTGTGTTTGCCCCACTGGGAGAACCGGATGAATGGCGTGGGTTTTTGTGGTGGTGCGGTGGAGGCAGTGAAAGCTGCTAAATGCGGGGCGGGTGGAAGTGAGAAGCGGACACTGTGTGTACATGTGTGTGGTGGTGGTGTATCTGTGTGTGTGGAGGGGGGATTGTTGGTGAGTCTCCGGGAGAAGGAGCTGCAGGCAACGAGCAGCCATCATTACATTGCATTCATTTATCCTGATAGCATTACATAAGAGGAGGACACCCTCACTGTGGGAATATACCCCCCAAAACTAATTGCTCTGTTGCCTTTGTGAGTGCTCCCTAATAGGAAAGCGGTATTTATAGTGCACATGCCATATAGATCGGACGTTTTTTTTCCCAGAGGTCACTTTTAGAGACTGTTCACGCCTCGGTTTAAAGTAGTTGTTTTTTTTTCCCCCTGAACAGACAATGGACAAAAGAAAAGTAGCAATCCACATGGGGAGTTTCCTTTTGAATTACTAGAATTAGGTACACTATCCAACTCTCCACAGAATAAGTGTACTTTTTAGTTTTCTTTTTTATTTTATTTAGCAAGGACATTTTTAATAGTTCGTTAAAATTATTCATCACTTTGCTTGATTTCTGGATCACACCAAACATTCTTAATAGCTTATATTTTTTAATGGAGATGTACATGCTCTTATCTTACTTTCAGAAAATCAGATTTTAAACAATGTTTGTAGTGGGCATTACCTTTCCAAAAGGGATGTTCCCCTCGCCCCCCTGTTTTCTGTTTCAGTAAGTGGGGAAACACATTATACATAACAATCCAGTTGAAAAAAAATCTTTCTGTTCATTTCCTCACAGATCTATTCTAAGGACTACAAAACAGTCTTAATGACTATGGTCTTAACAGCATGAGTAGCTGATTTATCCCAGTTATAATTCCCATTAGTTTGCAATAATGTGTAAGTATGCATATATACATATATACATATATATTATCCCTATTAAAATAACTCAGTGATTTTTATAAAGTTGAAATCCATAATTCCCTCCCAACCCCCAATCACAGGAGTGCATCTGTCGATTGGAGTGTTTTTGTCTCGCTGTTGCACAACAGAGGCTCTCCAGTCTTTAACCTAAAATGGCAGCTTTAATTTGACTGGGGCCCATTCATTGACAATGATAATAAAAAGGCTGAAAGCTAGATGCTTGGGGCATATAGAAGAACTCTCCTCTGCATCTCTAGGTGATAATAAGGAAAAGACATTCTGAACATTGCAGCTTATTCACTAAAAGTTTTCCTGAAAATCATTAAAAACTGGCACTCTGCAGAAAACATTTTAGAAAAGGAATTAGAGAACTTGATAAGACAAATATCAGGAAATAATTTTGTTTTCTTAAGAAACAGTTAATGTTCAATAGTTCCCTTTTAGGTGACCTACTGAAAGGGGTGGTGGTGGAGATAACCTATTTGAATTAGGTTTCAAACAGGTGATTATTCTAATCATAGGATTCAGCAGTCTATCCGGGTTTTATGGTGTACTTTATGTACACAATTAGCTATATCTTCACAATATTTAAAGTATTTTTTTCCCTCTTCTGATACAGAATGAGAATATGATGAATTCTCTCATAGTTCCACATTTTCCACTTTTAAACAGTTTTTAGTTAAGGTAAAGTAGTAGTTCACAATGGTGTTTGCAATCTAAGGTAAAGTTATGCTAGTTTAGAATTTATTTTAAGTGGATTTATTTTAAAATACATTTAACTTTCTTCTCTGTCCTATAGAAAAGTAAGAGGAAATAGCACAGGAAGGTTACCATGAATAATTTTGGGGTGCTACATATACCTCTTTTGAGGAAGAATGTAGCTTTCAAAGAAATTTTACAAACACAATGTAAAAGAGAAATTTTAAAAATAGTACTTTTGTATACTTAGCTTTTTCATTTTCAACTTTAAAAACGTTTTCATTTCATCCATAATTGTTGTTTGTTTGTTGGTGTAAAATTCAGTTTCATAATCGATATCTCCTATAAGTGTTTGAAAATCTTATATATTAGGCTTAGTATTGTTTAATTATGAAGAACTCCAGTTAAAAAGGTGTTCATTTTAATAGGAAATGGAGTGAATAAGTGAGGAGGATGATATTCATATCCTTATAGTAATTGTGATGAAACTAAATGCTTTCAAATTTATGTGAAAAAGTTTTAAGGTCAAATTGAGCTTAAAAAATGTTGATTTGGTAACTTTGGGATATTGTAAAATACTAGTTAAGAATATGAAAATTTTTCTTCATTTATACATATGTAATATATATTTTATTAGATGAAAAGAACACATACCTTTAAAAAGTTTTTGTTACAAGAGAACTCTGTTCAAGTGTTCCGACAAATGCACATGTAACGTGTAAGAGTAATGACACTTGTCAGTTTACTGAAGCTCTTCCACAGAAGCACCATGCAATTTTAAGTTCCTACATTCTAGTGAGAATTTTGCAAGTAAATAACTAATTTAATTATTTAAAAAGCCTAACTTTAAAATATTTTCATTTAAAATGTCAAAAGAATGAATGATTCGTAGTGGTAGTTCTTAGGGGTTCAGTGTAGGTCTTCCTGTTTGATAGAAGATGCCATACTCAGTTATAAATGTTAATATGAATGCATAAGGTGATGTAAGAATAAACATGCTTAGTCAAGACAACCAAGTGTGTTACTAGAAAAATGACCCCCTCCGCCCCAAACTTGAGATATGTTCAGGCAGGAAATGACTTAACCTCTTGGTCAAATGAGCTTTATGTAAGAACAATAAAGAAAAAAGACATATCTTACATTGGTCTATCTGTTTAAAAGGAAAGAGAAGGAATATTTTGTTGAAGTATGAGATCATGCTAGGAATGTTCTAACGTAATTTAATTCTTTGGATTGGCATGTTGATTCCAAATGAGTGTATTTGTCTCGATTTTTATATAATCTTTTTTTTTTTTGGTGATTTTTCAGTTTATGAGTTAGCTATAAAAATCTGTAAGAAAGAATTTAGTATTCTTAGAAAATGTATAAGGTAGGTCAAGGATTAATAATAGTAGTAGGATGACAAAATCAATGTGTGTCTGTAAGTGTATGTTTGTGTATATACATACACTTGTAAGTAAATTAAGATTTGATACAAAATTTAGAAATAAAACCAATCTGTTAAAACTCCTATCCCTCTATTAGTTTAGCAGATATTGCCCTCTCTCGTTCTTCCATTAAACACACTATTTGCCATTACCACTAAATAAAATGTCTATGCTGACATCTGAAATTAATACTGTAGCTAAACTGAAAATGTTGAAAATCACTTGGCCTTTAATTCCATTATTCTAATTCAAATATTACTTGAAATCTTATAATGGCAGGATTATGATTATGAGCTGAGAAAATTGTTTTAGGTAATCATTAGTTATGAATATTCTTTTATTTTTAATAGGATACCAAAAATATTAAATCAAGCCACAGCTTTTTCACCAAAACCATACAAAATATGTACCCAAATAGAAAATCAAAATAATGATGTTATCAAATAGAAACCCTACAGTGTGCTAGTAGTGAGTAAATAGAATGCTGACCCTGGAGTCAAGCAGACCTGGTTTCAAATTATGTCTCTGATACTTAACTAGCTATATGACCACTGACAAATCATTTAACTTCTGAGCCTCTATTTTCTCATCTATAAAATGGTGTTTATAAAACCTCTGTCTACCTTGTGGTTAAGCTCAAGTGAGATAACAAATCAAGTACGTTGCAAATTTTAAAATGTTATATAAATGTTGGGTATTATTATTGTTTCATTCATTCAACAAAGATGTATTAAGCATCTGCTATGTGTAAAGCACTATGCTAAGTGGTAGAGGTAAAACAAAGATTCAATAAGATATTATCCCCACTTCCTGGAACTTATAAAACATACGAGAACCAATAATATGTATTTGAAAAGATACAATAAATATCTGCTAATAATTATAGTATGTAAGTAAAGAAAGCACTATATTAGGTTCAGTGGTGGGAAAGATCATCTCAGATAGGAATGGCCAGTGAAGGCTTTAGGGAGGAAGTGAGATTTGAGCTGAGGTTTAATGGGTATCAGGATTTTAGCAAAAGGCAACAGAAGGATGGTACAGGCATTACTGGCAATTTTAGAACTGGAAAGGACCTTAGAGAACTAGCCCAACCCCCTCTTTCTGCAGATTAATAGAAGTAAGTTTCTCCAGTTTCATAGAAGTAAGTCTACTTGCCTACCTAATAAGACTACTTAGTCGTAGAGCCAGTGCTAGGAATCAGGCCTCTTGAGTATGCCAAGATGATTTTTATTATGCCACACTGCCTCCTGTCACTAAAATTACTTCTCAGTAGGCATCTTCTCTTTTAGAAAGTCCTAGGATAATATGACAGTAGATCTTTTAAAGTGCTTGTAAATAGATATGTTCATTGTGAAATATTGTTGGCATTAAAAAAAAAGTCCCTAAAATCAATCACTTAGCAAAGATTGGTGACTATTCCAAAGTTTGATAACTTTTAAATGGAAAGACATATAGTAAATATTTTAGTTACATTCTTCTCTTTTATTGTAATGTAAGGTACATGCCAGTGTGATTGATTTTCCTTAGCACACTTTATTAAAGAGATAACTGAACTTTCCTTTGAAATTTCAAAAATTTGATTTCTTCTTTATAATATACTAGAAGAAATAAAATTAGAATGAGACTGGAAGATTTCTTGTAGGGTAGGTTGTAGAAGAAAATCCTTGTTTAGCCATGGATGGGACTAGATAGCCTTTCTGGTCACTTCTGATTGACATTCTGTGATGACTGAAATGTTTTCTTGTGAACCTTTTATATAAGTCAAGTGAAAAATAGATTTTAAAATAATGATAATCACTACAAAGACTAATAATTGAGATTTGTTTCAAAGCTTGTATTGGTAGAGAATGGGTAATATGCTATGTTTTAATGGTTCTTGAAGTACTTAAAATGTTAGATTTTAGTGATAAGTTAGTTATACAGCCTTCTGTCATGGATTCAGATTTGATCCTGGTGGCAGTGAGTTCCAAACTAGTTCTTAGTCGCCAGTTCATACCATTGTTTGCAACCGTACTGTTTTCTTCCTCCCAGGCAGTTTATGGAAGGTCCCCAGTCTAAGAAGCTGAGGTGGTTGTCCATACACCTAATAATGAGACCAATTTCCTCTTAGCCAACTCTTCTTTGCTCCCCTAGTAGTATGTTTTGGCTTGGTGACACCAATAAGCATATGCAGTTGATAGAATGTGCTTATAATTGTGGCAACCTCACACCATTGCTACACTCGACCACACTCCATTTTTTTTTGTACTTCTATACTGGTGAAATAATAGTAAAGGAATAAAGAGGCTGTCGTTATGTTACAAGTTATATAAATGATGCAATAAGGCCCACGGGCCCCTACTAGATTGCCATTGTGGCCCCCTATGTTTTCAGTGTTATATATCCCTCCTTAAGGGAGTTACGTGCAAGTTTAAGAGAGGGTTGCAGTATTTCTCTTGTGATAGAAATAAACTGAATAATTATTTGGGAAAAAAAAAAACAGTGCACGTCCAGAATCTTACTTAACCCTAATCATTGAGGAAAGTAAGTTCTTTTTTGAATGTATTGTTATCTTTGAAGATACTGATTATTTAAGGATAGCAAACTGAGTCTTAGTTATCTCTGGTCATAAGCAAATTATGAGAGAAATCAGCTTGAACTCATTTTAAAAAACCTAAAATTTTCTGATTTTAAATGTTCCGTGAGACACTAAGTCATAGGAAATTTCAATAATGATCTGTAATGATTTTTTAGTAGATCTCCCTTCCCTCCCCTCCCCCCCCACTTTATAAATGTGCATCTAATTTGCTCACTCTGGCTTTTAAAACCAGACTTTTGTTAATACTATGAATAGGAGTTAAAAACTGTTTTCTTAAGTAGAATTGATTGCACTAGTAGCAATCGTAAGGATATTTTCGTTGTTTGTTACATTTTCCCTGTAGATTATTTCTGGTGCTTGTTTTGACGGCACAGTCAATGGTTTTATTTATTTATTTTTCTCTTTCCAAGCAGGAGAGGTAGCAGTTCTCTATGGGACCAGGCTAGGCCTTTTTTGGTTGCTAGGAGAAGCTTTGTATGAAAGGGTTACTTTTTTTTGCTTTTGGATTAGTTGAATGCTATCACTAAACTGACCTTAAGAGTAGTGAAGCTGTTGTGGAATAGGGATTGAAAGCTTTGATTTGATTGCTTGGGTTTAAGGTACTTTAAAAATAGAATTCTGTACATTTATAAATACAATGTCTTTGGAATCTGTTGTCTCATTTGGTCCTCACAATAATAGATATTATGATTTATCAAACTCCATCTCTGACCAAAGGTGCTCAAATGGAAAGTACCCTATAGAAAATGACTCCTATGATGTGGTTTTAAGTAGAAGAGTAAAGAGGGCGTGTGTGTATCCATGTGTATGTATGTGTGTGTGCATGCTCATTTGTGCAGGTATTTGTATATACATGTGCATGTTTGAGTAGGGTGGAGGTTGTCTATCTTTCAGGGAAATGGTAGAGTAATTGAAGAGAATGTAGAACAGGTAATATGGCTGTTTGGAGTTTCTCGCCATTGTTTTCCACGATATTGAGGATCAGGCAAGAGACTCCTGTTGCTGAGGCTCTGTAATCAATATATTTCTGCTATTGGCTGGAATGCTTGATACTTCCTATTGCTATTGTATCATTAGTTAGCAAACTCAGTGGGAATGTAGAGCATGGAGGGTGGAGGTGGGGGCAAGGATGGGATTTTATGTAGAATAATGAAGAACATTAGATGGTCAGTGGTAGATTTAACATTATATCTGTTTCTCCCTCTTTGTGTGTATGTATGTGTATGCAAATTATATATATGTAAAAGTATATTCCTAGGCTTCTGTGACATATACTATCTTTGTGTAATATAATATGTGAAATAGTTGGATAGTTTATGAGTTTTTTTCATTAAGAATTTTTAGCTACTTGGGGGTAATTTTGTTTATGAAAAAGCCCATGTCCTTTCCTTCCCCCTACCTCCATCCCATACTACCTAAAAAAAAAAAAACAACAAACCCCAAACCAAAAACCCATGAAAATTAGAGTGAAAAAACTTAGCTGACACTGAAAACACAATAAAAATTTTATCTCCATATTTTCAATACTCCAAAGGACTGCCATACATGAGCATATATGCATATAATGGGTAGAAGATCTTGGTGGCATCAAGTTTCCAAAGCAAACATTTTGCCATCAAACTAGGAAAATAACTCAAGCTAGTTGATTTTTAAAAAAAATTCTTAACATACTTTGTAATAGTTGTGAAGTATATATTTTCAGGTAACCATAGGTATATGATAAAATAATTATCTTTTAAACTGTCTTGTACCCTATTTAATGGAAGAGTGACTATGGGATCCTTAACTTAAAGTAGCTAGACTTTTAAAAAGCCCTTCATTGTGATGGCTTTACTATCTTACGTATATCTACTTGCTGGTTGTTGCATTTTTACATTAGGCAACCTCAAATTTATGGATCTTATAAAAAAAATACACACTGAAATGTTTTAATCATTGCAAAATCCTTTGAGTTATGAACTGTTTTTAAGTGGCTTGAATGGTTTGTTCTTACTTTTCTGTTTCCTTGTGTCAGATATTCAATAGGACCAAAATAAAACTATATAGGAGTAGAATAAATGCTTCTTGGATTAGATTGGAATCAGAATTTTAGAGGGAGCAGGAAAGCACCTTGAAGATCATCTGTTCCTAAAGTGTGTAACCCAGGAAAGAAAAAACCTGTCAAATATTTTAGCCAGGAATCTATCATTGTATAGCGTATCAGCACATAACTATTTTTTTGTTAAAATGTTATGTGGTATTGTTGCATTAGTAGATTGCTAAGGTGACATAATAACTTAAAATGGACGAATGACACAAAGTAGTGATTAGGTAATTAATGTTGTTTTCACTCTTCTCTAGGCACTGACTTGGCAATTCATATTTATGTGTACTTTTGATGTTAGTAAATAATTTTTAGTTATGTTGCTTTACAAAATTATTATGTTACCTAATATTCTTGGTTACATAGAGGTAATTCAGAAGCTTAGCTGCTTAAAATGGAGTCAGCATTTAGAATCATAGACTATTAGCCCTGAGAGGTTTAGGGTCCTTTGAAGCCATGTAGTCCAGGAGCTTATTAATTTTATAAACAATGAAACTGATCCTTAGAGAAGCAGAGAGACTTGCCTAAGATTTCATAGCTGACTTGTGGCAAAGTCTGAACAAGAACTTCAGTCTAGTGATTTTCCTGACTTTGCCCTGCTCACCGTGCTAATTGTAATGTTTGGCCTTGTAGGACAGAACTGGCCTATACTATGGAGAGGTATATGTAGATTCGATATACAGGAAAACTTTCTAACAAACAGAGCTGTCTATACATAAAAGTACTGGATCATAAGCAAAGATGGGATTATGATTTGTCAGGTACCCCATGTTTCAGTGGAAGGTGATTTTAGGGTATGGCTTGGGCTAGATGGCTGCTGAGTTCCCTCCAGATTCTAAAGTTCCTTCTGTTCTGTGATCGATTTAGGGCTATTAAAACACTCATGAGTTACCAGACTCGCTCCGTTATTTCTCTAATTAAAGCTTACACCTGTATATGTTTTATATTTCTTGCCTTTTTTCCAACCTGTAATTCTTCCGAAACACTGTTAACACAAATGATCAGCTGTAGTGATTAAATCGGGTCAGGTCTGGAAGACTGGCAGGCGTCATGTACAGTGGAAAGAGCACTCCCTAGCTTTGAAGTAAGGGGATAGAAGCTGAAATTCTACCTGTGACATTTATTACAAGTGTGACCTTAATTTCTCTGGTCCTCAGTTTCCTCATCCCTAAAATTATGGGGTTGGACTAATTGGCATCTGAGGGCCTTTCTAGATCTAAATCTGTGATCCTACAACTGGCATTAAAATATTTTTAAGCTATTATGGACCAGAGACCAGGTGGCAAGTGGATGGCTTAGTGGATAGAGAGCTAGGCCTGGAGTCAGGAAGATTTGAGTTCAGATCTAACCTCAGACACTTGCATAGCCGTATGACCCTGAGCAAGTCACTTAACCTCTATTTGCCTTAACCCAGGAAATGGCAAACCACTCCAGCGTCTTTGCCAAGAAAACCCCATGGACAGCATGGTCCATGGAGTCACAAAGAGTTGGATGTGTCTGGACAACAACAAAAAGGACTCGAGTGTCATAGGATTGTTTCTGGTATGTCTGGGTTCTACTTCCTTAGATCTCACAGATTTGGCTTAGTCCTTCCTTTTTAGTTTTGTTGCTGCTGAATTGGTTAAAGTTTAAATTCTCGCTAGGAAATAAGCAGTAGATTATTAATTTTTTTTAATGGAGATTAGTTGTCAGTAGAAATAGAAACAAACCTCCCTTTCACTGGAGAAGAAAGGGTATGGTATATGCTTTCCCTCTGATTCTGTGACTATCCAGAATTTCAGGAGTTGAAGAGATGAAGGCCAGACTATTCTTATTTCCCTTTTTCTGTTTTGGATTGGCTCTAAGAGAGAATAAAGATTACTTTGGACAGTTCTGTTTGACTGATTCAGGACAATGGAAGAGTCTCCTACACTTAGACTTTCCAAATCTATCCCTATAAAATTGTATCTTCTATAAACAAAAATCAAAGAGGTTGAATATAGCTAAATAATAACTGACTATTAGCAATCTCTTAACCAAAATTTCATAGCTTTTAAGATGGTAGCTCATTTCTTCATGATGCAACTAGAAGGAATTTAGCCTCATGTTTGTTACTATATGTATTGGAATGCTTAAAATATCTCAGTCCATCCAAGCTACTACTGTTAGGGTTAGGTTCCTTGCATAGCACCTAATCCCTTGTCTTAAGACCTTCCCCCCACTATTTTCTTTTGAAATAACAACTGCTTAGCCTATGATATGTCTTTGCCAGAGTGTAAACAAATAAGCCACTGTTTGCCTCTGACTAGGTTGGAAGGAGTGGGAAAGAACTAGTCAGTTTTCATTGTCTACCCAGGCACATATCATCATCCTTCTTCCTTATTTCTCTTTCGGTTTTTCCTAGGCTTTGAAGATGTGCATCATCAATGCTATAATCTACTCCTAACACTATAGGGTAGAGAAAAGCAATGAGCTGGACCTATACCAACTTTCTAGTCAATTTTCTTCTGGACTTATCTATAAAATAGAACAGATATTGGGATTTTTGAGGAACTAATATAGTCATTATTAAGGCATAAAAATAACTTAAAATAAATCTAGACCTTTGATCTCATCCATGTAGGGAACTCCCTGCATATTTCTTTTAATGTAGCTTAGCACCTGGTCTTTAAGTTCTAGTCTTAATTGCCCAGAACACTGAGGTTAAGTGACATGTCCAGGGTCATATGGTTAGTTGGTCAGTGTTAAGAGTCAAATTTTGAACCAGGTCTTCTTGACTCCAAGGTCAGCACTCTACACATCCCCCATGCCCTTCCACACACACACACCCATTCCAGAATACCATAGTACAGCAGTTCTCAACCTGTGGGTCGCGACCCCTTTGGCGATCAAACGACCTTTTCACAGGGGTCACAGGGGTCACCTAAGACCATCGGAAAACAGATATTCCTGATGATCTTAGGAACTGAGACCCTGCTCCTCTATCCGTCTCCAGGTGGGTCCGCCCACATGCAGATACACCCACATACAAGTATTAAAGGGTCGCGGCATTAGGAAGGTTGAGAACCACTGCCATAGCAGAATCTTAAAAATTAATTCTTTTGGCTTTTGAATTACAAAAATTTCCTCATTATTCCAAGGATTTAAACAGGACAGAACATAGCAAAATACTGAATAATAACAATTCCTAGCAATGTGTGTATACATATATGAATACACATATTAAAAACATTCAAGTGACTATTAGATAAAAAGCACTATTAGTTGTTGAGAAAAATGCAAAGATGAACAAATTAACTGCCTATGGCATCAATCTTCTTGCAATTTATAAAGTGTTTCCTCACTATCTCCCTCTCGCTTTCCTTACATTCAATAAGCTGCTTGAATTTGGTTGCTACTACCACCAAAACACCTCTCCTATACCTCTTTTCCATTTTCACTGGTTCCACCTAAATTTAGGATCTCATTAACTGAAGTAGTCTTCTAACTGGTCTCCACTTCCCTCTTTGTTTCATCTTACCCTCTGCTACAGATTAATTTTCTTGTGGCTCTGATCATGTTCTCCATCTCCTCCTTTCCCCCCTCCTCTGCTATTGAAAACCTCCACTAGCTCCCTATTGCCTTCTAAGTAAAATTCAAATTTCTTGACTTGGTGTTAAATGTATTTACTCTCTGTTCTGCCTTCCTAACTTTATACCCCAGTATCTCCTTTCGTACATCTTATATTACAGTCAAGCTGAAATACATGCCATATACTGAACATCTGGGCTTTTCTGTCTCTGTGATTTTGTTGCCTCTATTCAAAAATACTTGATTAGCCTGTCTTCCCTTTCTCTTCTCCTCTTCTGCCTGTATAAATCCTACCGTTCTTTTTTAGGAACCTCTAGATCAGGAACACTTTACCCCCATAAATCTATGTACCATCTCCAAAAAAAAAAACACCCCAAACCCCCAATTCCCTTCAGTGAACCTTTACATTATTCTGAATTCCTCTTATAGCACTTGTGATGTTTTATGTATTTTTAATTTATGTTCTTGTTTTATCTCCCGTATTAGACTTAAGTTCCTTGATGGCAAAGATTACCTTATTCTTTGAATTTCTCTCTCCCTTGTCCTCTCAGAGTCTTGCACATAGAAGTTATTAAAAGATTTAAATAAAAAAATTATAATTATTGACTAGAAATTCTTAATTAAAAAATTTTCATGTTCTATTTTAAATCTAAAATATTTTAATTATGATGGTTTATAATTAAACTTTAAAATTCAAGTCTGTTCTTATACTTTAGCATTCATCTTTTAGATACTCTATGTTTTGTCAGGAAAGTTACTTTGGCATGAAGATATTATACCTGAGGCAAAGGTAGACAATAGTCTTTGTATACCATTAAAAACGAACAGTTTTTCACAGTATTAAAATGAAAATTTGAGGATTATTTTAGGAAATTACATAAAAAGCAATTGTAAAAGGTGGGATAGATTATTTTCTTTTTTTGAGACCTTATTCTGAAAGCCTAATAATATTTTTCTTTAATGAGAATTACTGCACTTTAACATTTCTATTTGATATTGCATAGAGTTCTAATCTTGCTCATTGTGGCATGAAGTTTACCCCAAGGAGTACAAAGTAAAAGTTCTGGCAGGTCCTATAAAACTACGTAACGCTTGGAATTAAAATCTGGTGACAAACTGTATAGCAGGTTTTTAGGGACTAGTCTAACAAAGTATGGGGGGATTCACCATTAAAAGGTTTTGGCCACCAGATCATGAATACCTCATGAAGTTGATCTTTTTAAGTGGGGGTGGGTAGACACTGGGTATTATTGTAATTTGCATAAGTGGAAAGAGTACCAAACAACTATTTCTGAAGAAGTTGCATAGTAAATATTCTTAACATCATCTATGAATTTTACTCAAAATACTTGTTGAGTGTTATTACAATACATTGAAAAGCAAAGCTCTAAATACTCATGTTAAGTACAAAACACTTTGGAAATGTTAACTGATACCTACAGTAGTCTGTGAGTATGGTAAGTAGGTTAAAATGGATAATTAGTTTAATCTCTGAAAGCACAGTCTACTTTTAATATAGTATTAGAAGGAATATAATAGGTTCGATGATTTTCTGCATATTGATACAGCCATACTGGGGTAAATGTAAAACTATTTTCTTTGGGGTTTATGTGAAGTTTTATTCTATATAATAGGAGAAAATTTTTTAAATTAGATTTATCTTGTAGCAACTAAAAACTTATTGAATGGTAGTTCCTATTTACATATTTCTATAGTAGCTATTGCCGTAATTAATGTACTTAATATTTGAAAGTAATTTGTTGAGGCAACTGACTTCCAATTTACATTGCCAACATTATTTTCAAGAGCACTTAAAAACAAGTGACATGTCTCAAAAGCAAAAGATTTACCTAGGGTCTCAATTGGTTTAATTTCACCCTTACATATCTATTAGCTTCATTAATAAATCTGTCTAAAATGGTATGCGTGTGTGCGCAAGTTATAAAAGAAGGATGTCTAGAATCTGAGAAGCTGTCGAAGGTCAGAATTGGAATGACCCTTAGGATCATCCAATCCAAACCATACCAAGAGTTTTTCTCTTTCTTCATACTCCTTGAATGTAAGTTCAGTCAATCAGCAATCTTTTTGTTAAGTGCTTACTATGTTCCAGGAGTAGTACTAAGGGTTAAGGATACAAAGGGGAAAAAAAAAGAAAGCATTCTCTGCCCTTAAGGAACTGACCCAATGCAAGCTCCTTGAGAGTAGAAATTTGTGTTTTTGTCTCTTGTCCCCAGTGGCTAGCAAGATGCCTTGCATACACATGCTTAAGAGATGTTAATTAAGCTTAATTTTTTTTTCTTTTTTAGCATTTAATACTATTGGCTATGTTTTCCCTCTTGAAACTCTGACTTCTCTTAACTTTTATGACACCACGTTGTTCTGGTTTTTAAATGATCTTTGAGATTCTTACCTATTATTCTATGATCCATATCCTCCTTCTTCCCTCTTGTCTTTCACTTGATGCCATTTCTTCCTCTTGCTAGAAGAATATTGGTGCCTCCTAAGGTTCCATTTGCCAAAGGAAAGATAAAAGAGTGATTTTAATGTACTCCAAAAATTTTAACAATTGTTATTGTTTAGTTGTGTCTGACTCTTTGTGACCCCATTTGGTGTTTTCTTGGCAGAAATATTGGAGTGGTTTGCCATTTCCCTCTCCAGCTCATTTTACAGATGAGGAAACTGAGGCAAACAGGGTTAAGTGACTTGCTCAGGGTCACACAGTGAGTAAGTAGGGCTAAGTTTGAATTCAGGTCTTCCTGACTCCAGGCCCAGTGCTCTATCCACCTAGTTGCCCAATTTGAATTATTATATTTGACTATTTCCTAAAATTCCAGTTCCTTATTTCTGTCAAGTTACTAGATAGCTCTACTTAGGTGTCCTGTCCATACCACAAAGTCAGCATATTCCAATGCACATTCATCATGTTTGTTCCCCAAATAGATCCCATTTCTGACTTTCCTATTTCTGTCAATGGCACCATCATTTTTTTCTTGTCACTGACACTTGAAGTCTTGAAACTAAAGCTCCTCCTTCTTCCACACCTTATATACCGACCTATGAAATCCTATCCACCCTTTATAACCTGGCTCAAATGCTTCTTCTTCCTTGAAGCATTCTCTGACTCTTCCAGCCAGAAGTTGTATCTTCCTCTTACTTCTTTGTATTTTTAAAAATCTTTGTTATATTTTGTTTTGTATTGTAGTGTTTTCCTGCCTCTTTGACTTACTTGTGCTTTCTGTATGCCTAGATCAGTCTTTGTCCCCTTCTTTGCCTGTTGGATTCTATGTATCCTTTATAGAACAATCCCAAAGCTACAATTTCCGTGAATCCTCTGCTAGGTGGTAATGACCTTTGCCTTCTTGGTCCTCATGTAACTCTGTGTCTTTCTTGGGCACTTATGATGTCTTTTGTGTTACAGATATTTGTGTGTATAGAATATCTACTTTCTAGACTCACCATGAGATGAGAGTTTGTCTTATCTAAACTTTGTATTTCCTCTAGTGCCTACCAGAATCTTCTGCATACAGTAGGCACTAAAATGTTTGTAGATATTGAACTTGTTCGTATTATCACCTCCCTAGAGTATAAGTTCCAAGATGACAGGGGCTACATTTTATTCACTGTGTTGTACAAAGTATCTAGTGTAGTACTTGGAAATAGTACTTTCAAATGAGTGAATGTAATGCGTGAGATACAGGCACTCTGTAACTTAAGAATACTTGATTTGTAAGTGACTTGCATGTGTTACTGGGTTGAGCCTATGTTTTTAGCTTATAAAAGCAGGCTCTTTCTTCCAACCTCATGTTCCCCAATTCAGAGAACCTGGGAAGTGATTGGTTATCTCAATTATGTACATGTAGTCATATTAGTAGTACCCAGAAATATTTGCCCTATTTTCCCTTCTTTCATATTGAGCTCATTTCTTCTTGGTGGATTGGAAGGGGGAACTATTCTGCGCATTCATAGTAGGAACTTTGAAGGTTCTCCCCTTCCCCTCCCTCTCTATCCCCCCAAGGAACTATTTTAATCAATGGTGATTTGTTGTAGTTGAAATAATATACTTTAAGGTACTTTCTGGTTAAGATTATGTTTTTTTTTAAGAATGATTTGGGAACCCAAACATTTATAATATTTCTTTTATGGAAAAAATCATTCAACATTTGAGACAACTTAACTACAAAATTTTGGGATACAATCCACTGGTTAAATTGAAGAATCTTTGTAAAGACATATACCTTGGAGGGTGGGTGAATGGTGGAGTGAAGTCAGATCAAGCCTTTTTATAACTGGCATTGGAGGTGATGGTGGCAGCATGAACCTGCCTTATAAGCTAACTGCTATATATAACTGCTTAGGGTGAACCTCAAGAAATTTAAATTTCTGCAATGAAAAGCCATTTTGGAACCGGGTTATATAAATGAAGAACTACCATGCTCCTAAAGAGAAAAAGCTAGTTATCAATACATGGTTATTATTATTAAAAAGAGAAGAACAGATTTCTTTTTAATTATATACTCCTGAAGAAGAAATATTTTTCATTCATGATTATGTAAATCATTTATATACTTGGAAGCAACTTAGGAAATGTGTACTTGAGATGTATTGTAGGGATAAGTTTTTTAAGCCTCACTTTCTACTACTAAACCTCATATTTTCTCCTTTTTCACACAAATTAAGGATATGAATTTACAAGGGTTTTTTTTGTCTGATGGATCGAGTCAGACTTTTAAACATCCCTAGATTGTTAAATGTCCTTTATAGAACAACCCTAGAACTCTGCTAACTGTTGTGAAGGATACGAACATTTTGTGACATAACACATTCTCTGCACTTAGGGGAATTTCCAGTCCAGTTGGGGAGAAAAGATTGTGAAAATTTGTGAAACTATAAAGAATGAGGTATACATCATTAAATACTAGTCTCAGTTTAGTAGGAATAGATAAGTGAGAGATTAGTGTGAGTAGTTAATAAAGAGAATAGTCAAGTAATTTTTCTTGGAGGAGATAGAACTTGAGGACAGTTCTGAATAACAGGCATTCTTACTATTAGATTAGAATAGGTGGCCACAATCAAAGATTGGTAAATGCACGTAGTGTTTGCATAGCACAAGCTAAACTAAGAGGTAAGAGTCCAAGGAATTGTAAGTACAGGATGTTATTGTGAAAAGAGTGCTGGACTTGACATAGGAGGACCTAGGCACAAATCTTGTCTCTGCCAGGTACTGCCTATATGCTCTTGGGCAAGTCACTTCCATCTCTCTGGACTTCAATTTCCTCATTTGTAAAATGAGAAGGTTGGGCAACATTTATTTGAAAAACAAAATTTATAAGATGCCTTTCAGTGCTAAAGGTAAGCATAATGCATTTGTTCTATATAGTGTATGTGAAATGTCATCCAATTCAACATAGATTTGTAGAGGAATGCTTACTGTGTGGAAAGCACTATATTAAATACTTATAAATTTTTTGGGGGGGGAGGGTCTGGACCTGTGATTTCATTGGTTTGGGGAGATTAATCCTGATGTGGCAATTTCTTTGACCAATTCAGATTGACAGTTCTTCTATAATATAGTTTCAGAGAATTGCCTGGGGCACTAATAGGTCAAGTGCTTGCCTACAGTTGGTACCGTATATGAGTCTGTGTCAGAAGCAGGACTTAAACCCAGCCATTTCATACAGCATGCCGCCTCTCATGTGCTTATATGTTTGTATGGGACTTCACAGTTTATTATGTAGTTTTTTTAAAATTTATTTTATTTACTTTTAGTTTACAAGATTCAATTCCACAATCCCTTGAGTTTCAAATTTTCT
>CM053580.1:378991506-379035253 GCA_028627135.1 Pseudochirops cupreus | reverse complement strand
GAATTTTGTTACTATTTTTTCTAGTTCTATAAAATAATTTTTGGGTAGATTGATTGGTATAGCACTAAATACATAATTTAATTTCGGTAAAATTGTCATTTTTATTATATTAGCTCGACCCAGCCATGAGCAGTTAATGTTAGGTTCAGATCCTCTTTTAGCCACTTACTAGTTGTGTGACCAGGAGCAAGTCATTAAATTCTCTATGCCTTACTTTCTTCACTTTAAAATGAACAGGTTGTACTTGGTAGTTTCTAAGTTTCCTTCTAGTTCTGTTTATATTGTCCCTTCAGCTATTTGAAAATACCTGTCATGTCCTTCCTGAGTTTCTTCTTCACGAGGGTATGATTTAAAGATTGATAAAACTTAGTAAATCACCTTTCTTCTTATCCATGTCCTTTCTAAAATGTGGTACTCAGAATTGATTATAATGTTTCAGATATATTCTGACCCAGGAAGATTTAGCAGGTTTTTCCCCCTCCTTCATTATGGCCATTATATTTCTATTAATTCATTTCAGTTTAGCAAACAATTATTAATACAATCTAATATCATATTAACTTCTTTTTGGTCTGCCCCATCACGTTGTTGAGTTATATTGAGCTTGTAATCCACTGAAACTCCTAGGTCTTTTTTTTATACAGATTGTTATCTGGTCATAGCTTCTTGCCTTGTCACTGAACTACTTCTATAGGTGATTTTTATAAACCTAAGTTCAGAATTTTAGATGAATTTTTGTGTGAGGTAATCCTGTAGATTTGTCCTATTCCTGCTTATTGAGATCTTTTTGGATTCTGATTCTGTCACTATACGTGTTATTTTTTTCCAGCTTAATTTCATCTGCAAATTTAATAAACCTTCCATCTAAGTTTTCATCCAAATTTAAATTTAAATTGTTAACAGAGCAGTACCAAAGGTATATTTTAATGGTCATCTGCCAGTAGAGGCTATCATGTAGGTTGACATTGATCAGCACTTTTGGAGTAAGGTCATTCAGTTAGTTCTAAATTTGGTCAACTGTATTGTTGTCTAGTCCACAGCTTTTTGTCTCGTCTGAAAGGATATCATAAGAGACTTTATTATATGTGTTTCTGACATTTGGGTACCTTGCAACCATACCATTCTTCTCATATACCAGATTAGTGACTTTGTCAGAAATAAGCATCGAGTTTATTTAGTTTGCTATGATTTTTTCTTAACTAACTTATGTTGGGTTATAGTGAGCATCATTTCCAAGTGCTTACAAGCCATAGCTTGTATTTTTAAAAACATTTTTATGAATATATTTAGAATATAATTATTTTTTATAACTCTATACTCAACACATATCAATTTCTGTATATAAAAAAGAGGTTTGTGGGGTGGCTAGGTGGTGCAGCGAATAGAGCACTGGTCCTGGAGTCAGGAGGACCCGAGTTCAAATCCGGCTTCAGACACTTAACACTTACTAGCTGTGTGACCTCGGGCAAGTCACTTAACCCCAACTGCCCTGCCTTCCTCCCTCCAGAAAACTAAAAACTAAAAATAAATAAAAATAAAAAAGAAGCCATGAATCTCTTATGCTTACCTTTTTCAAAATGATTTTCCTAAAGTGCCAAGTGTTTGATCCTTTTACCCATCCCCTACTCAATAATTTGCAGTGACTCTCTATTGCCCCCAGGATCAGATACAAAATGCTCTCTTTGGCTTTCAAAACCTTTCATAACCTTTCTACCTCTTATCTTTTGAGTCTTCTTACATTGTACCCCCACCATGTACTCTTCAATTAAGGGACAATGATTTTATTGCTGTTCCACAAAAAAAGATACTCCATCTCTTGACTTCAGGCATTTTCTCTGGTTGTCCCCCATGCCTGGAATGCTTTCTCTCTCTAATTCTGCCTCCTTACTTGCCAATCTTCCTTTAAGTCCCAACTGAAATCCCACCTAGTACCTTCCCTCTTTTATTTCCTATTTTTCCTATATATAGCTTGCTTTGTATTTTGGGTTTTTGTTTTTGTTTTTTTTTTTTGCTTATTGCCTACTACATTAGATCGTAAGTTCCTTGAGGGCAGGAACTATCTTGTGCATCTCTGGTGTTTAGCACAGTGCCTGGTACACAGTAGGCACTTAATAAATATTTGTTGATTGACTCTCCAATCTATATTTCCAGCCACAGTCTTTCCAGAGGTCCAGTCCCACATCACCATTTATGTTCTAATCATTCAATTGATACTTCAAAGATATCTCATAAACCGAACATACCCAGAACTGACTCATTAACTTTCATGCACAATCTACCCTTTGGAATTTCCCTATTTCTTTCAAGGGCAACAGAATCTTGTCACTCAGGCTCCCAATTTCCCTGTCATCCTTGAGTCTTCACTGTCACCCCACATATCCAATCAGTTGCTAATTTTTATTATTTATACATCCATAATATTTCTCATATCTGTGTCTATTTGTTTATTCATATAGACAGCATTCTGTTTCACATCCTTATTACCTCTCACCTGGACTATTTACTATATTGATAACCTTCTAATTAGTCTTCCTGCCACAAGTCTTTCCGTTCTTTAACCCAATGGTTCTCAACCTTCCTAATGCCTCAACCCTTTAATAGTCATATGTGGGCGTGTCTGCATGTGGGTGGACCCGTCTGGAGACAGATAGAGGAGGTTCCTAAGACCATCAGAAATATGTGTTTTCTGATGGTCTTAGGTGACCCCTGTGACTCCTGTGAAAAAGTCATTCGACCCCAAAGGGGTTGAGACCTACAGGTTGAGAACCACTGCTCTAACCCTTCCTTCATAGAGCTGGAAAAGCTGACTTTTCTAAAGTCTGAAACTGACCATGACATTTCCCTGCTCAGTCTTCAGTATCTTTCTGTTACTTCCAGGACCAAATGTAAACTCTAACTTTCTAACCTTATTGCACATTACTCCCCTCACACACTGTAGTCTAGTCAAACTGGGCTTCTTGATATTTTCCTCATAAATAACACTTTATTTCCTATCTCCTGCCTCTTGCCTTTATATAAACTATTCCCCATGCCTGAAATGCAACCGCTCTGTACTTCCCTCTCTTCAGAATCCTTAGTTTCTTTCAGGGCTCAGCCCAAGCATCACCTTTTACATGAGGACTTTAATGATCAAAAGCCTGCACCTCCCCCTTCCATCTGCAACTGCTATTTATGATATTGTGGATACACACACACACACACACACACACACACACACACACTTGTGTACATATTTTCTCTTCTGATCAGACTTTAAGTCCCTTGAGGGTCAGGACAATTTTCACTTTTGTCTTTGTATTTCTGCCACCAGAATAGTGTTTGGCACACGGGAGGTAATGCATGAATGCTTTTGATGAAGTGTTGCAACAAAAGAAAAGAATATGAAAGTTTCCCAGTGTTGAGACGATTATATATACTGATGAAGAGGGAAGTAAACCGAAGCAAAAGAAATACCAACAACTACAATGGAAATAGAACAACAGCAACAAAAAGAATTCTGTGTGACGGATGAACAAGTTTAGCACCAATAAAGTGTTGGAAAAAATGTGTCATCTTCCCTTTGCAGAGATGCGCAATTATGGGTATAGGATAATGCCTGTGCTGTCAGGAAACAACAATTGTGCTTTTTATTTGAACTCCTCCTCTCTTTAATTTTTTGTTATAAATGAAGGTTCATTGGCTAGGGAAGGGGTAAAGAATATATTCCAGAAAGAAGGGGATCTTTTAAAAGATGTCAGTAAAAAGATTATGGCCAATGTGGGGATTTATGTTGCTTCAGTATGCTTATTTGTCACAAGGGGAGAGTTTTTAATTAGTTTAATTAATTCAACTTTTTAATTTCAGTGGGGTAAGGGGGAACAGTAATAGCAGTAAAAAGTAATAGTAATTATAGTCACAAAAAGATATGAAAAAGAAGATAAAGAATTTTAAAAGTATGTAGAGAACAAAAGGAAGTTCAGAGGAAGATAATCAGGACTTCTTTAAAACAAAAATGTTGACTTTATAATTTGTTTTAATCAATAAACATTCATTAAGCATCTATGATGTGCCAGGCACTGTGCCAAGTGCTAGATATCCAAAAAGAGGCAAAAGACAGTCTCTGCTCTCAAAAAGCTTATAATTTCATGGGGGAAACAATAAATAAACATATACAAAGCAAGCTATATATAGGATTGATAGGAAATAACAGGGGGAAGACACCAGAATTAAGAGGGATTGGGAAAGTTTCCTGTAGAAGATGGGGTTTTAATTGGGACTTAAAGGAAGTCAGGCAAATCAGGGAGTCACTGAATTTTTTGAGTTAGGAGGATGACATGATCAGACCTGCTTTGCGAAGATCACTTTGAACAGAAGATGGATTAGAGTGGAGAGAGACTTGAGGCAGGCAGACCCACGAGCAGATTAATACAGTAGTCCAGATGTAAGATGATGAGACCCCTGCACCAGAGTGATAGTAGGGTCAGAGGAGAGAAGGGCGCATATTCAAGAGATTTTTCAAAGGTAAAATTCACAGGCCTTGGCCCCACAGATTGGGCGTGGGGAGTGAGAGATAGTGAGGAGTCAAAGAAGACATGTAGGTTGCAAGCCTGAAAGACTAGAAGGATGGTGTTGCCTTCTACGGTAATAGGGAGGGAAGGAGGAGTAAGGGGCAAGAATAATAACCTTGGTTTAGACCTTGTTGAGTTTGTTGTCTGCTGGACATTCAGTTGAGTTGCCTGAGAGAAAGGTGGAGATGCAAGATTGGAGGTCAGCAGAGAGTTTGGGGCGGGATAGTTAGATCTGAGAATTGTTAGCGTAGAGATAGGGATCAAATCAAATCAGGGGGCTGTTGAGATCACCAAATGAAGTAATATCGAACAAGAAGATAGGAGAGCCAGGACAGAGCCCTGAGGAACACCTGTGGTTAGAAGGCAGCAATGGATAGGTAATAATTAAATTATTATGAGCTGATGAAATCCCTGAGTAGAGAGAGAGGAGGCACCAGGACAGACACCACAGCTTGCTGCTGTATTGTGCATGATGCTCTTAGCAAAGAAGACTGTGAAAGAGTGGTCAAACTGGTGGAAGGAGAATTTGTTTGGTCAGTCATAAATCAGTGACATTCTACTTAATTTCCCATTTTCTGCTGCTTTAAAAAGTGCTGTTATGGATGTTATGGTGTATATGAGCTCTCTCTATCTTTGAGATCCTTGGAGTATATGCATAATAGTGGTATCTCTGTGTCAAAGAGTATGGACATTATAGTCATATTATCATGATTCCAAATTACCTTTCAGAATGACTGGTCCAATTCATAGCTCCACCAACATGCCAGTTTTGGAATAGACCCTCTATCATTGCCTTTTTCTTTTACCATCTTTATCAATTTGCTACAGAGCTCTTTTATTTTCATTTATTTTGTTAGGATTGTAGAACTAGGACTTACAGGTATCTCAGAGGCCATCCAACCCAGCCTTTTTACTTTATACATATGAAGAACAGAGCACCTGGGAGAGTAAATGAATTGTCTGAGGTCATGTAGATAGTAAGAGTCTGAAGCAGGATTTGAACCCAGGCTGTCTAAATTTAGAGATGTACTATGGTACATCCTGTTGGTGATTTGGAGCAGTCTTTCATGTGGTTGTCACTAGTTCTCAGTTCTTTTTAGAGCTATTTGTTCATACCCTTTGACCACTTGGCCAGTGAGCAATAAGCCATCACCTGTAGTAGAACTCTGCCAGTAATTTACCTTAGGCTCATTCACCCATCACTAATCATTTAAAATTTTGACCATCTCCATTCCCGAATGGCTTCTGTAGTTCTCCACAATTTTGGAAGTTCTCCATCAGTGGTCAGACAATTGCATCTGCCATTTCTTTCACTCTCCTGGTTTGTAGTTCATTTCATCTTTCTTACTCAAACTCAAAGGCAGACAGGCACTCTCTTGCCTTATTTTCACTTATCTCGAGTTCGTTTCATGTTAACCATTTTTTAGTTTTGTTGTAGAAGCTTTTCCTTCAGAGTAGAGAAAACTGAAGTAAGATAGACATAAAGTAATTCTGTCTTCTCTTTGTTGTCCATTATTGTGTTCCCATTCAGTCCTAGTTGCAATTTTATTTCCTTTTCCTCTTACTTTCAATGTTGTTTTAAAAAAAATGTCATTGTTTTTCTTGGTATTAAGTGAGAACCCAAAGTCATCATTTGTTTCAGTCTCTCTGGCGTAATTCTTACAGCACTGTGATACTCTTCTATTCTGCATATATTTATTTTTGCTTTTGTCTTCTGTTCTTGTGTTTTAAAATTCCTATTTGGTTGATGTATGCCATCATGAACCATAACGTTCCTTGTCATTGGAATTATTTGTTTGTGTCTCTTGTAATATGACTTAAATATTTTAGAAACTTAATCCATAAGATTTCACTTTGCTTGAACTCTTTGGAAATAAACCTTTCCAAATTCTAACATGTCTATCAGACTATCTGGCATTCCCTTTCTTATCTATTACAAATACTAGGATAGCTTGGTATTCTAACACTTCCTCCCAAAGTTCTGGTCATTGTTCCTTTAGTAACCAGTTCTTTTTTATTGGTGAGAATCAGATTAGATTAGAAGTAGGGAAAGCTGGAAGTATGCGGCCAGTGTAGCGTTCCAGCCTTTGAGTGATGATGTTGTGGATTAAGGCATTGGTAGTGGAAATGAAATAAGAGCTACAAAGCCTAAAGGGATTTAAAAAGAATAAATTGGTAGAATTTGGTGATAGAAAAAAGGGACACAGGAGATAGATGAATCAAAGATGACTCCAAAGTTTATTAGCCAGGGAGATCATAAACCGTTTTAACTAATCAGGAAGTTTCCCTTTAGAAGGAGCATATGTGTGTGTGTGTGTGTGTGTGTGTGTGTATACATATGTGGATATGTATATATTCATTTTCTTTCTTTGAAAAAATATATTTTATTAATGTCTTTTGTTCTTACATCACTAACATTTTCCAGTGTAGCTCTCCCTCACCTCCTCCTCACCATCCTTCTTTCATAAAAAAAATTTTAAAAAGTAAGAAACAACGGTTCAACAAAACCAACCCATACATTGAAAAAGTCTGACATCTATGGTGTTCCACACCTATAGTCTCCTACCTCTGCAAAGCATGAAAGGTGATGGAAGAAAATCTATTTTGAATTTATACTTCAGTCTGTATACAATATTAGAAACATTTGACCCATATATACAGGTCAAACCCTGATTCATAGATTCATTATGAAAGAAATAGAGTGACTTTTAGGTCTTGAAAAAGAGGACTATTTCCTTTTGAAACAATAATGCGTTATGGTAAATGGAACTAATTTACTAAAGTCAGAATCTTAAGAATTCTTTTGACCTTCCATCTTCAAATGTGTTAACATTGTACCATCTATCTCATTTAGTATTTTCTTTTGAATTATAAAAATTTCCTCATTATTCAAAGGATTTAAACAGAACAGATATTTCTTGAATAAAATGGAAAGTTTCCAGCAAGTGAAAATATAAATCTATTAAGTTACCTCACACATAGCCTAGCAGGGGGGAAAAAAGCCAAATGAATGGCAGCTATTATACAAGCTCCACAACTAAGCTGTGATGAGTTTTCAGCCATGCTTGGTGCTTTGTCCATCTAACTCAATGTGTTCAGCTTGATACAACACTTGCCATGGCTTTTGGAGGCAAAGCTCAGCTGAAGTTATATACATCAGAGCACCCAGTGGGGTGATGGTGGTGGTAGCTTTGCTCAAGGAATAGGAGTTAACCAGCACTTTCAGATAGTGTATTAAACATCTCTTAAATATCCCAAGTGAGAAACAGGAAGGCAACACTATTAGCAGAAAGGTGTTAGCAGTTATGAATAGCTATGTACAGCTTGGAGCAGAAGTGGCATGCTCTTTCATTTCTTTGGCAGTGGCCATTAGGATAGCAAGATGTGAAGCTCTGGTTCATAGATCATGAAATGGACTCATCTGAGACTCTTCTGGTTCCTCCACTCAGACTTGAATAACAAGTGGGTCTTAGGGACCAGTTTGACTGTGTCCTTGGGCAACATGATGTGCTGGTACTAGAACTCCTCATCTTTGTATTTCTCCAAATAGTAAATTTGTTTATGTGACATCTGTTCCTCCTCGGGGACCCCCAACCCTCTGCTCCCAACTGCCTAACAATAGCTACTCATGTGCCTAGTTTAGTATTATTAATAAGAAAAAAAAAACTCCTAATACTAGTTTACTATTAAATTCAGTATCAACATGGCATTGGAATTAGATTATCAAAACAAGGGTGGCAGATTTATAATTTGATTTAACATTTGAAATATCCTAGAAAAATATTACATGATATAAGTTTAGTCTGGGTCAGTTTCCCCTGTCATTGTGACCTGATATAAAGTATTGCCACTATGAAGTTCACTTTCACTTCTTAGAATATAAAGTACAATTTTATTTATATGTAGGTATATATGTGTATATCCATATATACACACATGTACACACGCACACAGACACATAGTTATCCCTTCCACATGGTGGGGGTTAGGGGTGTGGTGCCCCCTTGATCTGGAAAATCTGTGTCAGAATTTTTGGCCCTCCATGCTGGAGAAATCTGAATTATCATGGTACCAAAAGATAAAATATGTTGATATTATACAATACTATGCATATATGCATTTTTGCATTTGTAAATTTTTTCTGTGTCATCTCCTGGCCTTTGTGTGTCATCTGCAGTTTTGCAAAACTCCCAAGAAATTCCTATTTAATTTCTTATGCCATCTCACAGTATGTTGAAACTGTGATGGGGAAAGGGATAACTGTAAGGCTATATTTTGAAACTGACCTAGTACTCTCTTAACATTATTGTGTCCTATATGAAAAACAAACAAACAACAACAACCTACTATGTACTGTGGGTAGAAGAAAGTTCTATGAGGAAGTCAAGGTTAAGAAAAGACTACTAGAAGGATCTGTTGTGTCTCAAAACCCTAACGAAAATGCTTTTATTTTGAATTCTTTCTGAAATGATTTATTATTACTTTTTGTCATACTTTTAACTTCAGGGTATTTTTTTTCTTTTTACAGTTTGTACATATTCTTTAATATTTATAAGGACTTACTATTCTCAACCTGGAGAGTTTGGAAAGAACATTGTATTTGGAATCAGAAAGACCCTGATTTAAACCATGAATTTGCTACTTATTGTCTCTATCACCTTAGACAAGTCACTCTGTACCTCAGTGCTCCATTTTTCTTATATGGAAAATGAAGAGGCTGGACTGCATGGCTTCAAAGGTCTCTTCTAGTTATAAATCTGTCATTTTTTTCTAATTCATTTTTATATAATTCATTTTATTATACAATTTAAGTTTGAATACAAAGGCTCGGTTTATAGCTTTTCTGAGTCAAGTGATGGATGACTAGTTCAAAATAGGTCTTCACGGGTAACTTCTGAATTTGCTTAGTATTAACTGTACATTTAACACTCAAATTTCAGCATGTTCAATGTATTGTTCTGTAACGTTGTCTAATTGCTTAAATATGTTAGCATTATATTTGCATTTGAGAGGTGAGGGAGATTCTTTAGCTTGGGTTAAAAGGTTTACTGTGTACTGATGTAAGTTGATGTAGGTAAGTAGAAAGAATTTAACACCTGGAAATCATTCACTCTGGAATAGTCTTTTCCTGTAGAAAGATAGCTTTTTTGAGAGCAACTGCTGTTCTCTTGTCTCGAGGGTGCTTAACTTGAGAATCACATCATTTAGATGACAGTATCACAGTTAAGATAAATAATTTCAGAAGTTCTAAATTTGCGCAAAGGCATATGCCCTTTTAATGGCATGGTCTAGTGCAAAGAACTCTGTTTCTGGAATGTGGGAACCTAGGTTGAAACCTCTCCTCTTACTATTTGTGACTTTGGGCAAGACACTTGACCTTCTTAAGGCCTCAACTTCCTCATCTGTAAAATGTGTGGCTTGGATTAAAGAGCCTCTAAGTTCCTTTAGATTTTGAGATCTGTGATCCTATCATTAATGTATTACCACCAAGATCAAATCTATCGTGACATTCAGAAACCAGAGTAGCAGAGGACTTTGAAGATCTCTCTTGAGATCATTATCTTCTTAAAGCAGTCTGTTTCAATGTGGAATTCTGATTGGCACAAAATGTTTTCCTTATATCAGATTTATGTCTGCCTCTTTTTAACTTTCACCCTCCTCCTCTTCCTAAAGACCAAGAGACCCTTGTTCCTTAGGGAATTCTAGGACCAAGCAGAACAAGGGGGTTCCCTCTCCCACTTGATACCTTTTCAAATGCTTGAAAGATAGCTCCTTTGTTCACTCTAAATATTCACTTCTCTAGGGTAAACATCCCTTTCCTTCAATATTCTCTTATGGCCTGATCTTGAGGCCCTTCACAATCCTGATCCACCTTCCTTTGCAATGGCTCTCCAGTTTTATCAATTTCCTTCCTAAAATATGACACCTTGAAATGAGGAAAAATACTGCAGATGTGGCCTGACCAGGACTAGTACAATAGGGCTATCACCCAGATTTCTCACCTTACCACTCTTTTCACCTGACTTTCTCAAAGATTTCAAATAATTTCTTTACAAAATCCAGTGGCCTTTTCTTCAATCTTCTTGACCTCTCTGCAGTTTTGGATTCCTTGGGGAACTTTAATACTGCTCTCTGTTGATTATTTTTCCCATTTCATCACTGCTTAGCTTCCTTTGATGGGTCTTTCTCTAGCTCCTGACCCATAAATTTCAGTAATTTTCAAGTAATTTTTAAATTTTTTCAATTTTCATTCTTATTTCTGTTTTCCTGGTGACCTTACTGTCATGAATTAATTTATTATCTCTAATGTCTTTTGAAAATTTGAACAATAGTCCTCTCTACAATGTTTCTCCTATTCTAGCCTTAATTTCTTTCCTGAGCTTCAGTGCTACATTTCCAGCTGCTAGCTAAAAATCTGAAATTTTGTGATTCTGTGAATACATCCCTTTCTCTATATGCACGACTTCTCCCCTAGTTTAGGACCTTATAACTTATTCCTTGGAATTCTATAACAACTTTCTCTTGGTTTCTCTTCCCTCTAGCCTATTTAATACTTCTTTAATTTGTCCTTCTAAATAAGGTTTCTAAGGTCTGGTCTATCTTATTCTTCTGATTAAAAATCCTCAATGGCTCTCTGTTGTCTCTAGGATAAAATACAGACCTATCACAGTATTCAAAACCTTTTATGGTCAGACTCACTTTTCTTGCCTCATTTCATTACTTGTGGACACATACTCATTACTTGTGGACACATACTCTATCTTCTCTTCAAAGTGGACCAGCCTTCTGTCTCCTACCCCTATGTATTCACATTAGTGAATGGAAATGGAAATAAGAAATAAGACAAAAAATAGCCTCTTTTACCTAGTCAAAAAAAGAAAATCAATCTGGAAGGGGAAGACCCTCAAGGTTTCTGGGCAAATCAGAAACAAATGCTGAGCTTCTCCAAAGTAGCCTGGAATCCATTCTCTTTCAAAAACTTTTTTTTCCTTCAATTCAAGTGCACTTTCTCAGTCAAATTTTAACTTCTTCCTAAAGTTGCTAATGTTCCCGCCCCTTCAAGTGATCTTTGATTGTATTAACTTGTTTCGGATGGCTACTAAAAATACATATAGAACATTATATGTAAATTTACAGACCAAGTAAGTCAACATGATGTTCCTGATGGACAGCAGCATTCATATACTGTGAATAGTCTTATTTGTTCTTCCCCTGCCTGGCAGCTACTACTTCTCTTGGTCATGAAGTGTCATAGTCTGTGGAGTCATCTTTCCCTGGGTGACTATTACTCCCTTTGTCCTCATTGTATTCTCTGTGCAGGTACAAGAAAGGGATTCTTCAGAAGTGGTGCCAGCACTTTTGATTATTGTTAAGTAATATTTAAAATGTATCATTAAAGATTAATTCCTGTAAAGATGCCCCTCAAAATCTTCCAAGTTCAAACAGTTCCAGAATCTGAGACTTGGAGAATCCTCCAAAGCCCTCTTGCCCAGACCATACCCAAAAGGAAATCCCCGCATATAATAGCAGAGATGATGACATAGTTAATCCAACATTTGCTTGGATAACTCTAGGAGAGAGTAACTCTAGGAGAGAGTGACTCTCGTCTCCCAAGATAGTTCCCTTTGCTTAGGGACAGCTCTGATTGTTAAAAGAGTTTTCTTTTTGACAAACCTAATTTATTTCCCTGCAACTTCCATATAATGTTCCTAATCTTGCCCTCTAGATCTGCACAGAAGTCCTATCTTTCTGTCTAGTATTCTTTATTTCTTGATATAGAAAATACAGTAGTGTAAAGTTTAAAGTCATGTCCTGCCCAATAATCTTCTAGTCAGAACTGTGCAGATCATAAGTTCAGATAGAAGATAAATTTCAGCTTTATGTAACTTCAATTCCCTTTTTCTTTCTCCCTCTTAAAGAGAATGCTGAGGGAAATATTGTATGATTTCAGAGAACATCTGTAAGAGGAAAGGTGAAAAATATGACTGATGTAGAATCACAGAATCTGAAGTGGAAGGGTTCTCAGAGGCTGTATGGTTGAATACATACTGAACAGGAATTGTACCACAATATTTCAAGCAGTCATCTAGATTTTATTTGAATACCTTGAATGATGGAGAAACCATCAACTCCTGTATTCTGTTCTGATCAGACCTCATCTATAGAATTGTGTTCAGTTCTGTGTGACATGGTTTAGTAAGGACATTGATAAGCTGGAGAACAATAAATTGAAATGAATAAATTGAAGGACCTTGAATTAATGACATATGAGTATCAGTTGAAGGAACTTAGGTTATTTAGCCTAGAGAAAAACAGTTTTTGGTGGGAAGTGACATGATTGCTATATTCAACTATTTGAAAGACTACCAAATAAAAAAAATTTAGACTTGTGTTTGGCACTAGAGCAAAGAATTAGGAGCAGTGTATAAAAATTACAAAGACTTAATCCTGGTAGCTGGAAAAACTTCTTGTTAGAGCTGTCCAAAATTGAAATGGGCTTTTCCTGGAGTTGGTTAGTTTTTCTGGAGTTGGCTGTTTCTGAGGTCATTGGTTGATCTTCCTTGGGATTATTTAAACAGAGGCTGGATGATCACTTCTCAGGTATTTTACATAGGGTAAGGATTCCTTTTGGGTATTAGTTGAATTGTATGGCCAGTTCTTGAGATGGCACTTTGGAGTAGCTCAGCATTTGTTTCTGATTTGCCCAGAAACCTTGAGGGTCTTCCCCTTCCAGACTGATTTTCTTTTTTTAACTAGGTAAAAGAGGCTGTTCTTTGTCTCATACCTTAATCACTGAATGGGCATTGCCTCAGTCAAACTGAGACCTGGGAAAGAACTTAGCTTAAAAAGGCCAAAGTCTTCCACTGCATCCAGACTCATCTCCAGTTGTCTTGATTTATATCTTGCTGGTGACTTTTCACAGCTCTCCCTCACTTAAATTAAGTTCACTTGCAAGTCATGGCATCACCTTCCCGATGCCATGGCCCTCTCTGAGAACAAAGGACAAGCAACAACTGTTAGCAATTTTTTTCCCTTCTATCCATCCTAAGTCCTAAGGTGCTCTGCATCTTCGACATTGTTTTGACTTTTGGGATGAGGCAGCAGATCTCTCTTTGATGTGACAGCCCTTTAGATACTTGAAGACTATAATCATATGGCCCCTAAGACTTGCCTTTTTTAAGATAAACATCTCTAGTTCTTTAACCAATTGTGATATTGTGTGATCTTGGGAAATTTTGTACCTTCCTATTGCTAGTAATATCTTGGCCAGAATTTAAAAATAAAATTATTGTGCCTTTGCCAAGTATAGTTAACTGTTTGTTTTTGAAATTATGATGAAGATTCAGACAACAATAGAAGTATGACTGGTATGGTTTTCATAGCATTTGGCTACTTCTAGTCCATTCTCCCCATGCCTTAAATTAGGAGAACTCTCTATGTCTGTGAAAGCTTTTCTTCTTCTTAACTTATTTTTATTGTTATCATTATTTTCCTACTTACCCATTCTGGAAACTTTGGAATTGCCTTTGATTCTTTATGCCTCCTTCCTACACATTCCATTACATTACTCCAGTGGTTCTCAACCTGTGGGTCACGACCCCTTTGGGGGTCGAATGACCCGTTCACAGGGGTCGCCTAAGACTATTGGAAAACACATATTTCTGATGGTCTTAGGAACTGAGACACCACTCCTCTATCTGTCTCCAGGCAGGTCTGACCACATGCAGATATGCCCACATATTAAAGGGTCACAGCATTAGGAAGGTTGAGAACCACTGCATTAGTCAAAATCTATTTATACTTCCATAATCTTGATCTTATTTTCTGTCTCCTTTGCATTCCCACTACCAACATCTTATCTCAGGCCTTTTTAAAAAATTTTATTTAAAAAAATTTTTTTTTTTACCTCTTGCCTAGACTATTGTTAATATCTGTAACTGGTTTCTCTGCCTATAGTTTCCTCTTACCATTCTGTCCTATATTTAGTTGCTGGCTTAATTTTAGGAATTCATAGTATTATAGGATGTCAGAATTGATTGGGACCATCTTGGTATCTAGTCTAATCCCATTTTATAGATAAGGAAACTAAGGTTGTGGTAGGTGAGATGATTGGTTCATGATAACTGAGACAGCAAGTGTAGCTGAGACTTGAATCCACCAGTCTAATACTCTTTCCACTAAATCAGGCTGCATCTTGCCAGTACAGAACTTGATTCTCTCTTCTAAAGAAAACAAAAATTAAAACAAAACAAAACAAAACAACTTTTAATCAAGACTCCAAAGTCCTTATCCTGGAATTTATGACCTCTCACCATCCAAATGAACTCTTCTGCCTTCTCTTCCCCTACCTTCCTTTCTATAATTTTGCCCTTCTTTACATTCATCTTAACCTCCATGCCTTTGCTTTTACTGTTCCCACCTGAAAAAACCTACTTATCTTTGCCATCAAAATAAGCCTTTACATTTACGTAACCCTTTAAGGTTTGCTAAGCACTTTCCTTACAGTATCCCTGAAATGGATAGTGTAAGTATTAGCTTCCTCATTTAACTTTTGATTTTTGACAAACACCCTAACCCATAAACATTTCTAAATAGGGAGACCAGAAAAAGGATAGTATACAAAACCACAAATCTCCTTAAGGTATAACTTGGTTTTGTTTTTAAAGTTCTAATGCTGTCTTGCTTATCAACTTCCCTCTGAAGTTGCTTGCTGTTCCTCTGTCTCATTTAAAAAAATACTTCACTGATACACTCTTCTTTCCTTTCTGGAATTGCTTTCTCTAGCTCTTCCCTCCCCCAAATATCCCTCCCGCTAAAAAAACAAAGACAAAAATAAAACACAAAAAAATCCTTCCACTGTAACTTGTAACAAGTTAGCATAAGTCAAAGCAAAACAAATCCGTACATTGTATGTGTCTGAAAATGTATGTCTCATTACGTACTTCTAGTCCATAGCCTATTTGTTAAGAAATGTCTGGGATGGATTCATCACTGGTCCTCTGAAGTCATGTTTGGTCATTGTATCAATTGAAGTTTTTAAACCTTTCAAAGTTCTTTTTCTTTACAATGTTGCAGTCTTACTTTACTTTGTGTCACTTCACTGACTTACTTTTGAAACTAATCATCTGATCATTTCTTTTGCCACTGTAATAAATATTCCATTACATTCATTTACCATAATTTGTTCAGCTGTCTTCCCTTTGATGGGCATAACCTCTTCCCTTCCCCTTTCTCCCCTTAGTTTCTGGTTCTTTCAACAAAAAGTTCTACTATGGATACTTTTATGCATATGGGTCTTTTCCCTCATTTATTTCTTTGTGGTATATGCCAGAACTTCCCAGTAGTCTCCACACTATGCCATCCCTACTTGGGCCATCATCTCCATCTCTTTTCCACCAGAAAATGTGCCTTGGAGTCTTCTAGGAATCTAGGCCTTCTCAGCTTTTCTGGGCCATTTCCATGCCATACTGCATCCATGTAAACTTCTCCCATTCCAGATCTCCCATTAGAATGTTGTTGGCATCTCAAGCATAGGGTCAGTCTGTCTTGTTTGTATTTATACTTAGAAGGCTTAATATAATGTCCAACACATAGTAAATTCTCAGTAAATATTCTATCTCTTTATCAGTCTATTTACATCTGTCTATCTATCTGTCTTATTGTACATAGTTGAATACATTTTTGGTATAGTTCCAAATTGCTTTCCAGAATGGATGAAGCATTTCACAACCTTTCCTACAGATCAGCATTTTCCTCTTCTGTCATCTTTGCCAAACTGATGGATGTGAGATAAAACCTCAGAGATGTGTTTTAATTTAAATTTCTCTTATTAGTGATCTGGAACTGGCCCCCACCCATGGCTGTTGATAGCTTGCTTTTCTTTTTTTGAGAATTGCCTGTTCACATCTTTTGTCTTATGCATCCCTATTTTTACAAATGAAAAATAGAGAAATAATGTAACTTTCTCAGTGTCACACAGTTATTAAGTACTAGAGCTGGGGACTCAAACCTGATCTTCCTGACTCAGAATCACAGAATCAAGAGGCCATGTAGTCTAATTCAGTCCTGAAAAAGAACCTACTTTACAAAATGCCTAACAGTTTTACTAGGCTTGTTTGAAGATCTTTCGTTAGGAGAACCTGTTGCCTCCCTAATTAACTCATTCAACTTTTGGGTGCTTTTATTAAGAAGCTTTTTCTTTCTATCAATTCTAAATTTGCCTTTTTGCAACTTTGCAGAATTAAGACCCTTCTTGATTCCAGCTTGAAGCCAGCTCTTTCTATACTATGCTGAAATCTTACACATTCTTTAAGTTCTATTTCAAATGCTGTATTCCCCATGAAGTTGTATCCTCTCCTTCATGACTACAAATTCTTTGAGGTCAGAGACTATTGTTTTTTTTTTTTCCTTTGGGGGGGGGGGGAAGGTAGGACAATTGGGTTAAGTGCCTTGCCCAAGGTCATATGGCTAGTGTTAAGTGTCTGAGGCTGGATTTGAACTCAGGTCATCCTGACTCCAGAACAAGTGCTCTAGGTGTGCCACCTAGAGTAATTATAATGGGAATTTGAAGATCTTCCCTGCCTCTTGTATTTGCAATCAGACAGGTACTTAGCACCTTGTTCCAAGTTCATGATTGTGTCAGATATTAAGACCCAGAACTTGTGACTCCCACAGTGGGATTAACTTGTTGATATAACAGGAAGGGGCAGAACAGGGAGGAGCTAATACTGTATATAAGGAAAAGCCCAAGCTGAGAGAGGCCAGAACTTCTGGGAGCATCTGGAGGCTGGTCTGCTACTACTGGAGAGAGAGAGAAGAAAACTGAGGACTGAACTGAGAAGAGAAATGAGAAGTGAGGAGTGAACTGAGAACTGAGAAGAACTGAGAACTGAGAAGAGAGGAAAAGTGGGAGGAAGCATGGCTGTGGTGTCAGTACTTTGTCTGTTTTGATGTTACTTTGTCAGATTCATCTGCTGATAGAGGACATCTGCTGTTGTTACAGAAGCCCTGGGACCTTGTTGCTTCAGAAGCCCTGAAAGAGGATTTTCTTGTTGTATATTTACAGAAATCCCGGAAGAGGGTTTTGCTGACTTTTTCAGAGGCCCTGGGACTATACTGATGATTTGTGTTGATTCCTCAGACCTTGTTGTTGGGTCTGTGTTGATTTCAGAGGCAGAAAGTGAATTGATGAGGGTGCTGACAATGTGCATGAATGTTATTTTGTCTCTGTTGAGCCTTGTCTTCCCAGGAACAGAAACTGTGAAGGACTTGGGGTGGAGCAGACGCTGTGAGCTTCAGCATGGAGCAGGAACTGCACAAGAAGCTGGACAAAGAAATGAGAGCTGTCTGCCTTTGAACCCAAGTGGCAGTTGGATAGATTCAGGCAGGAGCTGGGACCCTGGAAGCTGAGAGCCTGCCTCAAGTCAAGATGAAAACATCTCTCCTTGGGTATTTAATGCAAACTGAGCAAATCATGACTTACTGTGGCCTAGGGGTGGAGAACTCTGACCTTTATATTTAGATGATTGAGTTAAGGACTTCTCCAATTAAGAAGAAAGAGGACTTTTTGATTGAAGACATTAAGACAATGTGACTTAGGGGGTGGAAGACTTTGATTTTTGTACTTTGTGTCAGTTAAAGAGGCTTGCCTCCTTAAGGATGATTGAATCTTTAAGGACTTACTAAATGATCATGTTACTAAATGAATGTTCTCTTTTGTTTAAAACTGTGGGACCACTTTGGTGAAAACTGTGTGGCCATTTTAGTGATAAGTTGTTATGCCATAACATTGTGAATGCTGTACTGTGATTTTCTGTGAATGTTTTGTCTTAGTTTGTTACTGAATAGAGAGTTCACTATACTGTGTAATCAGAACCTTGAAGCTGTTCATAGCAGCAGTCCTCTGCAAGGCTGCTCATGCTTGGCTTTACACCTAGCCTCCCAGACACTATTGTTTTTAATCTTTGTATCCCTGTTGTATGTTGTAGATGCTTAAAAAATGTTTACTGAATTGAAATTCTTTCAAACCATACCCCAACCATCCTCCATGTTAGCCACCAAATGGAAGTGATTTTTCTCTCTTTCTATGTGTTTTCCTAATACTTTGTTCATTCTTTTTTTTTTTTTGGTACTTGCTGCATTCTATCTTTAATTAAAACAGTAATAATAATAATATTTCTAATACTACATTATAAATACACTGAGGTCAGAGATTTTCTCATTGTCATCTGACCTTTTAGAACCTGTGGCAGAACCTTGCATATCATAGACAAATGTTACATTTTTGAATGAGAGCTCATATATTGAAATAGTCGAGGATTATGATCCTTTGGGTAGGTAACAGCATGGCATAGTGGAAAAAGTTCTGAACTAGGGAGTTAGAAAACCTGAGTTTGCATACCTATGTGACCTTGGACAAGTCACTTTACCTCCACATCATCTCTAGAACACTTTGAGAATTTATATTGATTCATCAGTTATAGTAATTTGATTTTACTCTATATTGTGAACAAATTATGTTATAGATTATGGATCTTTTGTTAGTCTTACATTGTGCTGACATTGCACATATGCCCGACTATGCATTGACTTGTACCATGTAAAAACTATATATGACCAAAATTTATTATCAGTGGAAAATTAAGAGGTTACTACTACTAAAATGATGATATATCAAATTATAAGAGAAATAGATAACTTTTAAGCTTTGGTGTTAATGATTTATTGAATTTTGAACCATTCTAGAGATCATGTGAACAATTTATAATCTAAATCTGCTCTTGGCATAATTTACAGGTGACTTTCATCATTGTCATTTGCATGCAGTTTATATAAAATGGTAGAACAGTCTAATTGGGATACAGAGTACCTAAATTCATTATGTGTCATCTTTATTGTTTATTGCATGGGGCTGGCACAAGAATACTGAAGCAAATGCTATATAATGAGTAGCATAGTGAGATGCAGGAATTTAAGAAGGAATTTACTAAGAAGTGAAGTTATCAGTCAGTCAGCCAGCATTTAGTAAGTTTCTACTGTGTGCTAGGCACTGAGTTAAACACTAGGGGCACAAAGAAAGGGGAAAGATGATACCTAGCTTGTGAGCCAGGGTGACTGGGAGCATAATGGCATTCTTTTCAACAGTTAGGATATGACTGGGTGGGAAGGAAGATAACAAATTCAGTTTTGGGCATGTTGAGTTTAAAATGTCTATGGAATGCCTAGTTGGCAGTTGGAGATGGAGGACTGAAGGTTGAAAGAGAGGTTAGGACTGGACGAGTAGATCCTAGGTTAATTTGCATTGAGGTGACTAAGTCATGGGAGCTGATGAGATTACCAAGTGAAATTGTAAAGATGGAGAAAAGTAGGAGCAAGCAAAATGTATTTTGATGTAATACAAATGCAGATGTAAATAAATTACAAATCATTTTATTTTTTAGCTAGGAATAGTCTGGATTAAATGCCCTTCCCCTCCCCCTCAAGCACATTCCATTAATAGTATCTACCACTCTCCTTGGCTGTTTACTTTCAGTCATCTTTGAATCTTTGTCTTTATACTATCAGCTCAAACATCTGATCGTTTGCCAAACTTCAAACTTATGATATGATCACAGATTTAGAAATGGGAAGGGAACTTAGACCCTTCACAATATTTCTCACATTAGATTTCTCTTCTCCAAATGTAACAACTTTAGTTCTGGTCCTTATAGTTTCTTCTCTAGACTTTTGAAATAGCATCTTTATTGGTCTTTCTGCCTTCAGTCTTTTCCCCTTTAACTGATATTTCCCAGCTATGTCCAAGTAATCTTCCTAATGTACCATTCTGATTATGTTCCTCTTCTACTTAAAAATCTTGAAGAGCCTGCAATACAAATCCCTCACTTTAGCATTCAAAGCATGTACCTTCATTATCATTGTCGTCGTTGTCATCATCGACATTATCATCATCTATAATATATAGTGCTTTAAGGTTTGCAAAACCCTAGACGCATCTCATTTAATTCCACAATAGCTTTATGAGTTAAGCCTTACAAGCATCTTTATTTGCATTTTGCATATAAAAATATTGTGACTGGGAGAAAGTAAATGATTTTGTTATATAGCTGGTAAATGTTGGAGGTGGAATTTGAACCCCACCTTATTTACTTAATTCAAATGTAGCATTCTTATCACTTACTTCAAGTCTACCATTTTCTTTTTCTATCTGAATAACCTATTTCATACTCTTTTCCTTCAGATTCTATGTCTGCCAACCAAACTGCACTCCCATTCCCATCCTGTCCTTCTGTTTCTGTGCTATGGTTCATGCCATCTCATCGCTGTTTGAGGAAGTGCCTTTCTTCAAAGCCAACTCAGAAACCATTTCCTCTTTGAAGCTTTCTTTTCCTTCTGTTGTTGAACATGATCTTCTCTCTCAAATTTCTCTTCCTCATTACCTGGCCCCATTCTTTTGTGCTCATCTTACTGTCTTGTATGGATTACTTGTATTTGTCTTTACAGCCATTGTAGAGAAAACTCCTTGAAAGTAGCACCTGTGCCATATTCATTCATTTTGTATCCTGAATACCTACCATGGTTCCTTGTACATAGTAGGTACATAATTATTTGTTGAATTGAATTGAAAGTTGAATTAGATAAGACTTATAAAGGCTAAGTTATAGGACAGTTTTGTAAGAAATAACTATATTTTTCTGTTAACAATTACTGTCATTGTGAATATGGGAGACAATACAAGTTATTCACATGGCATTTGTGAGTGTAATAGGCCCATTTTGCTTTCCTAATTAAGTCTAAATCCCTTGAAGGTAAATGGGTCCCTCCCACCAAAATTTTCAAATAATTGTATTTGGGATTTTGTTTGGATAAAATTTTTTGTGACCTTTCAAAAATTCAACTTCTACAAGGTGTTCCTCAAGTCTTAGTGCAGTTTAAAGCCTTAATAGCTTAATATATAGACTGTCTAGGAAGGTATTATTAAAATTGCACTAAGGCTTTTAGGACATCCTGTGTAGATAAGGACGTTCTTATGAAAATTGAGATCAATATGCTATTATTTTTATGTATCTACATACTAGATGTAACTCTGAATTGAAGCACTGGCTTAATTTTTCTTGAACATGCTTATTTTTGTCATGTAATATACTCCTCAATATCATATGTATCCCTTGAATCTGTTTAATCACCAGTAAAGATTCCTATTTTAAGTGTTAGTTTTATTTGGTAAGATCAGTGTGGATGAGAAAAAAGAATTTATTTGGTTTGAAATGTAATTAGATTAGATTAGAAATCAGATTCAACTAAACCCATAGAACAGATTGATCAGAATGTGGTATATATCTTCCTTGGGGATTTTATTTCTTGAATGCTACTTTACTGGTCCCTCTCTCTTACTCCCTAAAAATTTCCCCAAGAGGTTGAGAGCAGATCCTTAATGTAGTGATTCATTGAATTAGTGTGGTATAGTAAATACGATACTAAACTTAAAGTCAAGGAGACCTAGGTTCAAATTCTGCCTTAGATGTGTGATTCCAGGCAAGTCATTTAACTTCTCTGTGCCTCAGTTTCCTCATTGTAAAATAAGGGGATTGGACTTGATGTCTACTATTCTTCCACCTCTAAACATATGATCCTATTTCTTTGCTAAATTTCTGTGATGCTTAGTGCAATGTCCTTTATTTTATTTTATTTTTTGGAGGCAATTGGGGTTAAGTGACTTGCCTAGGGTCACACAACTAGAACTGTCTGAGGATCAATTTGAGCTTAGGTCCTCTTGACTCCTGAACCAATGCTTTATCCACTGCACCATTTAGTTGCCCTTGTAATGTCCTTTAGAAAAGTTCTTTGGTACTCCTTGGTGGAGCCATTATTCATCATTGCTGACATTTCCTATATTTATCATTTTAGGCAGTACCTTAGCCATGCTTTACCTCATACCTGGATTCTTTGTCTAGTCTCCTCCTTACCTGCCACCTTGCCACCCTGGAAAAATACCTCTGTCTTGAAGCTCTTCCTTCATGAGACCACTGTTTTAGCAAGGACTGCAGCCATGTTTCAACTTACTACTTGCCCTTGAGGAATTTAAATTCTATTAGAGAGAAATGACACATATACATATAAGTATACACCAGATAAATACCAGGTAATTTTGAGGGGGAGAGGAATGAATAGAGGATTGGTGGAGTGGAATGATATCATGTAGAGCAGCGATTCTCAACCTGTGTGTTATGTTCAATTTGTAACAATGAAAATACATCCTGCATATCATATATTTACGTTACGATTCATAACAGTAGCAAAATTACAGTTCTGAAGTAGCAACAAAAATAATTTTATGGTTGGGGGTCACCACAACATGAGGAACTGTATTATAGGGTCACAGCATTAGAAAGGTTGAGAACCACTGATGTAGAGGGTGATAGAAGTTAGCAGACCAATTAGAGTATAATTGCAATTGTTTGGGTGAGAGTTGATGAGGGCCTAACTAGAGTAGCATGAGTGGAGAGGAGATATATGTAAGATATTTTGAGGAGGTAAAATTGACTAGATTCAATTTGCTTGGACTGGCAAATCAGCTGGTTCCATCAGAGACCTTGCCTCCTACTGGGAGGATCCAACATATTCACAGAGATAAATACATATAGGATATATATATGCAGTTGTGTAAGGGAGAGGACACAAGCAACTAGGCAAATCAGTAAAGACCTCATAAAGGAGGTAGCCCTGGGGATGAACTTTCCAAATGCATGGAGGTCAGAGTTGTGAATGGGAAAGAACAGGTAGGAGAGTTTGGTCAGAGTAATTATTTTGGCTCTCTAGGAATGTGCAATTAGTCTACAATGGCATGCCAGACCCTTTATGAAGGGTTTTAAATGTCAGAGAAGTTTGTGCTTTATGCTGAGATCAGTGCACCTCCTTGAACAGTAGAGTGACATGATTGGAGCGGTGCTCCAAATATCAGTTTGACAGTTATATGGAGGAAGTATTGGAGACAGGACAAACTGGGTACCAGGAGGTCAGTTAGGCCATTGTAATAGACGATAAGGGCCTGGACTAGGGTAATTCTAGTGAGAATAGATAGAAGGGAAAGGATGCGAGTGATATTAAGAATGTGGAATCTAAAAACCTTGGCAATTAATTAGTTGTGGGTAGTAAGAGTAGTGAAGAGTTGAGTCTGACTCCTAAGTTGTGAACCTGGGTGACTGGAGAAATGACATTTCTCATGATAGAAATAGGAAAGTTAGGAGGGGGACAGGTAGATTAATTGGGAAGGTTAAAGAATTTTGTTTTGGATGTGTTGAGTTTTAGATTGACTGTAGGACATTTAGCTGAAATTGTACAACATGTAGTTGGAAATATGGTACTGAAGTTCAAGAGAGATGAGGACTGTATATCAAGAATACAGATAACATTTGAATATATGAGAACTAAAGATATCACTATGAGTGATTGTAGAGAGAAGTGGAGAGGGCCTTAAATAGAACCCATCTTACTGATGACAATTCATCCAAATGATGACAGTTATTTTATAGTCTGTACAATATGTCTCATTCACTTTATTTGAACTATCCTGAATTGCAAAAACAATCTCATAATGCTTACTTCATTGAATAGCCTTTGTAGTATTCCAGGGCTAGGTGATACTTCATAAATTTCATCTGTGAATTTGGATAACTTTGTATCTGTGAATTTGGAATACTTTGCCTAGTCAAATTCCTAGCTTGATGTTCATATTTAAATTGGTAACAAACTTAATAGGCACATCTACATAGTTGCATAAAATTTTCATGTATTTATGAGACACATTGAAAGCTTTCAAATCTTCATTTTGTCCCACTAAGTCAACTGCTTTCTCCAAAATAATAATAAACATGGTAGGATTTTATATTCTCATGATAATTCAGTTTTGTGATCTAGATAGATGTAATCTAGTTAGAAAATATCCGGAATAGCTTGCCTTTTTCCTTCTTGTATTTTAATCAGGGTAGCTTCAATGCATGTATGGATGATTCTCATAAGATTTTGGTAGAAATATATGGGTTAATAGTTGTGAATGTCTTGATCACAAAGATTAATTAGGTTAAGACCTCATAGAACTTAAATCCAGGATTAGCCCCTCTGTGTCTCAATTTCCTTATCTGTGAAATGAGGTAGTTAAACTACATCAGTGATTCTCAGTATCTTTTTTTGTTGCATGAACTTTCAGCAGCAGCGACAAAAATGTGTTGTGAACTCCTCTGGTAACTTTATATACTACTACTAATATTCTTTTAGATATGTCCATCAAGTGCTTTCAGTAACCACGCTAATAAATTTTGCTGAGAAAAGCTCCAACTTAAAATTTATATTATGTACTTAGAAAATGTAAACTTTTAGTCTACCTGTAATTGTAAAACCCTATAAAATTATAAAATAATTATTAATTTTTAAGTGAGACACTGTGTAAGAATTAAAAGCAATAGTCCTGTAAGATCTCATGCTTACAATTAACTGCAAGACTTCCTATAAATTTTGTAGGGATTTATAAATTTACATTTTATGTAAATTTTATATTTTATTTCTACAACATTTTAAATGAAATAAGTTATAACTTAGAAGATGTTTAACATAATATAATAATCATGTATAAATTTAATTTTGATGCTGGGCTTTTTATTTGAGCAAAGGTTTGCAGTTTTTGGCTCAACATCAGATGATCTTAAATCTGGTTTTGCATTGAGTTTATTTATATTGATTTAAAGCAAGAATAAAGTGAAAACTACTCATTCACATAAATATATGGTGAAAAATGGTATGAGAATTTTACAAACTCCATGAGTAGAAATTCATTTTTTTTATTTGTAGCTACCTAACCAACTGATGAAAATGCATAGCTAGTTACATTATAAAATATTTACTTTTGTACTGGCTAATGACAAGTAAATCATAAGCAATAAGTTTAGTGGTGTATATTGCTTTTTTTTTTTAAACAATATTTGTATGTAAAATAACCCTTATAAGGAAGTAAATCTCTTACAAAACTTGTCTTCTTTTCTACTGTTTATACAATGACTACACTGGCTAAACTCTCACAGAAATTCTGACCAGTGTTGCCAGCTAGTTCATTTGAAAATCCACCAGATGGAGGAATAGTAACATAAACAGAGGAGAAGATTAAATAAAAAAACAGCTTTAATATTGCAAAGAGAGGCAATTCAGGTTTTTTTTTTTTGAAGAACATGCGTGATGGTCCATGATAACTACATGATGGTTTATAACATGTATGCCTACTGATCATGGTTTTTAAACATCCTGACATTTGTGTTGTAAGAACAAAAATTTTTGTGACATCTTGATCATGTGATTAGACAGCTGATGAGGTATGATTATAGGGTAACAGAGGAAAATGAAGGAGCTACTCTGGTGCAGCATACAAAACACAAATGAGAGTAAGAGCGTGCATCTAACCATTGGTTGGGAATTGGTTTGCATTTGAATGTTGAACCATTGAGGCAGTTTGGAAACAATTTGATGACAGGTTGAGAAACTATAAGAACACATCATTCTTATAGAAGTCGTCAGAGTTTGATTTAATTACTGTCCACACACCAAAATTGTGCACATGATCATGATGGTTTCAAATTAATTCAGCAACAAATTTAGATGTTTCAAGTGTGTGCTTTAGTCACTACCAAGGCTAAATCTCTCCACTTGTTCAAGGGATCCCATTCCATCCTGTCTCTTCCAACAGATTGCCCCCTCTATCATCCCCACTCTTTCACTGAATTTCAATCTTTCCCTGTCTACTGGCTCATTTCCTACTGCCTACAAACATGTTGTCTCCCTTTTCCTGAAAACAAACAAACAAACCCTCCATTTCATGTTTCCATCCCCTCTAATTATCATCCTATATTTCTTCTGCCCTTTGTAGCTAAACTTTGAAAAGGCAACAGATGCTTCTGCTTTCTCTCTTCTCACTTTTAACCCTTTATGATCTGACTTATGACCTTATCGTTCCACTGACACTGCTCCCTCTGAGTTATCAAATCCAGTGGCCTTTTCTCAGTCCTTATTCTCCTCACCTCTTTGCAGTCTTTGAACCTGTCAGTCACTCTCCTTGATATATTCTTCTCTAGGTTTTTGGAACACCACTCTCTTCTCCCCATCTGACTGCTGCTTCTCTGTCTCCTTTGCTGTATCCTCCTCCAGATCTCCCTTTCTAACTATAGGTTTTCCTTAGGGTTCTATTCTGGGCCCTCTTCTCTTTTCCCTCTATACTACTTTACTTGGTGATTTCATCAGTTCCCATAGAGTTAATTACCATCTATGCTGATGATTTTCAAATCTGTCTTTCCTGACCCAGTCTCTCTTCTGACCTCCAATTTTGTACCTCTAACTGACTTTTACACATCTTGAATGATGTGTCAAATAGACATCTTAAACTCATGTCTAAAATGAAACTTATCTTTCCTGCTTAATGCTCCCTGCCTCCTACCTTCCCTATTACTGTGGAGGGCAACACTGTCTTTCCAGTTTCTCAGGTTCACAACCACGGAGTCATCCTTGATTCTGTACACTCTCTTACCTTCCATATCCAATCTTTTGCCAAGGCCCAGTGACTTCACCTTTACATCTCTGTTATACTCCCTTCTCTCCTCTGACACTGCCACCACTCTTGTGTAGGGCCTTATCACTTCACACCTGTACAATTACAATACCTACTGGTGGATCTGCCTGCCTCAAATCTCTCCTCACTCCGTTCCATCCTCCATTCATCCACCAAAGTAATTTTCCTAAAACACAGGTCTGATCATGTCAACCCCCCTTCCCCAACTCAAATAAACTACTTCCTGTTGCCTCCAGGAGCAAATACAGAGTTCTCTGTTTGGCGTTCAAAGCCCTCCATAATTTTGCTCTCCTCCCTTTCCAGTCTTTTTTACACTTTACTCCTGGACATATATTCTTTGATTCAGTGACACTAGTCTCTTGGCTGTTCTATGAACAAAACACTCTATATCAGCAGTTCTCAAGCTGTGGGTTATGTTCAATTTGTAACAATGAAAATACATCCTGCATTTCAGATATTTACATTATGATTCATAACAGCAGCAAAATTACAGTTATAAAGTAGCAACAAAAATAATTTTATGGTTGGGGGTCACCACAACAAGAGGAACTGTATTAAAGGGTTGCGGCATTAGGAAGGTTGAGAACCACTGCTCTATATCTTACCTCTTAGCATTTTCTTTGGTTATCCTCCAGGCCTGGAATGCTCTCCCTTGTCCGCTTTGCTGACCTCCCTGGCTCCCTTTAAGTCCCAACTGCAATTCTATCTTCTGTAGGAAACCTTCCCCAGTCTCTCTTAATTTCAGTGCTTTCCCTCTTAATGATGTACTATTTATCCTATATATAGCTTGCTTTGTATGCCTTTGTTTGCATATTGTCTCCCTCATTTAGATTGTAAGCTCCATGAGGGCAGCCGCTGACTTTTGCTAATTTTTGTATCCCAGACACTTAACACAGTATCCTAGGTGCCAAATAAATGACTGATTGATTGAAATAGGAACCAATGAACTAGAAAAATCTCTGAGACTCCTTTTAGATCTAAGTCTGTGGTCCTATAATCCAAATAAACTATAGATTGAAATAGAAAATTATAAATGATAAATGGAGAAGAATTGTGGATGCCTGCTATGTAAGATCTGAGGAGGAACTTATCTTTGAGGAGGAAGCATTGAGTAGGAAAGATAAGTTCTGTCTTTCATCACCTGCCTAGGAAGATGAAGGTCAAGAGACTCTTAGAGTTGTCTAGGAAGTTGGAAAAACTTTGGAGGTAAAATCAAGGGGACTTGGCAAATGATTCTATAGGAAGGAGATGGTAGAGAGGTATGAGTAACCAGATAAACAGCAGTACCATTAACAAAAATAATGAAGTTAGGAGCAAGAGATTTTTAGAAGAAGATTATTGATGCTGATAGATCTGTGAGGAAGCTGTAGAAAGTTTATTTCTCCATCTGGCTGGTTGAGATGTATAGCTAAAAAGAAGAGGCAGAATGAAAATCAAAAGGGAGCAGGAAAGCACAACACAGGGTAAAAGGAGAGTAGTTTGCTTGCCTTATTCTTCTTTTGCTCCTGTGCAATAATCAAAGGGGGATAGTTTTTCATAGACTTCACCCACCAAAAGAGGAAAACAGTTGAGTGTTTTTGACAGAGACTTCCAGATCTTAGTTGATTACCACAGTTTATAAGAACTTAGAGACAATATAAAATTATTTGGAATACCCATTTTAAATAAATGCAAGCATTCTCTACTGATAAAACTTTACTTGCCCAAACTGTTATATTAAACATTTAAAAGGTCATAGAGATTTTTTTTTTTTACAGTTGTTTGTATGAAATATTTCAAGTCTTAGATCCTGGCTTTTGAGATATGTAGTTACCTTACTATGGATTACACATTACATATTTTTTATATTTGATAATATTGAGTGAATGCTTTAAAAATATTTAGCAATGAGTTAATATGATGCCTTTTATATCAAGTAATTTTTTTGAAAGTTGGTAAAATAGATTTATTCTAGTAGACTATTTTATGTTTGCTTAGAAGTTTGTGAATAGAAAGATCAATTTATCTAGAGAATATGGTAAAAACGACACCAAAAACAATGTCTTGAAATCTTTAGTTGATGAAAGAGTAAGGGCTGATAGTATACTATTTGTTAGGTAATTGTATGTTTCCAAACATCTTGTTAATAGAGAATATTGCTGTAGTTGCTGGATAATTATAATCAGCATGAGCAAGAATTGGAGGAGTAAACTTAAAAAAGCACGTGTTAGATATGTTTATTTTAAACATGAAGTCTAAACTATAGTCATTTTGCTTTAGCTTCCTGGTTTGTATGTTGTTTAAAAGCTCTTTATTTAAAAAATATATTTTGCACTATTCAAAGCCAATATTTATGGAATTTCTTAACTACCACAACTTTCACTTATGGAGAAAAGGAATATTCTCTTAGTTATTTAATGGTATATGGAAGATGTTCAACAAATATTTTAACCATTCATTGTCCAGATGTGTTCTGCCTATGAGCTGGCAGATGACACTACTAATCTATAATGATTTTTGAAAAGTTAAGTAAAAGTTGCTAAGAAAAACTTTCTTGGTTAAATCTAGCAATGTTTTTGATAGTTCAACTCTTTTTTAAAAAATCGTGTCAGTATGGGTTGAAAACTTGTCTATAAGTGATTATTTGAAAAGCTAGATTTACAGATCTAGATGTAGATCTTGAAGCCAATAAATTCGGGCATTTTACTTCATTGAATTATTAATTCATCCAACAAACTCAGGAAGTCTTTTATGTGTAAGGCACTATTAGACCCCTGTGGTAGTTACTATCTATATCACCTTTGCCCACACAAAGTTAATAATTTAGTAGATGTGAAGAAGATAAATAAATATAGATAGTAGACTGTCACATTCTTTTATTATGGTTAAAGTACAAAAAATTGTGGTATGAGAATGCCAAGGAGGGAGAGATGATTTCTTACTTGGAGTAGAGGAGGGAAGGCTTTACAGAGAATGTGTGGCATTCACTCGAAGGGATCAATGGAATTGAGGAAGAAAGCCATTATAGGTGGAAGGGACAATGCACAAAGGCACTATTTTGTTCCTGAAAATTTAGGGAATGTTTCAGGGATGTTGAGTAATCCAGTGTTGCCATACCACAGGGTTTGTGAAGCATAATAGCAGGATATAATGCTGAAAGGTATGTTGAGTCAAATAATGGAAGGAACCTTGAATGTCAGGGTTAAAGAGCTTGGACTTTGCAGGTTTCCACAGAGGCAGTGAAGGTTTTTGATTCAGGTACAGATAAGAATGACAGGATCACTTGGTCTGAGGAAAGTATCTTTCCTTAGAAATAGTTGCTTTATTTCCTTTGAAATAGATTTCCAGTCACAATAACTCTAATGAACAATCAATCAGCAAGCATTTGTTAAGTGTTTATTACGTTTTAGGCATTATACTAAGTTCTAGGTATTCGAAAACAAAAGTGAAGCAATCTCTGCCCTCAAGGAGTTTACATTCTTATGGTGAAGACAGCATGAACATATATAGATAAATGCAAAATGAATGATCAGGAAAAATTTAATGTAGAAAGTGGCACTTGAGTCAAGGTTTGAAGCCATTGAGGGATTCCAAGAGGTAGAGGTGAGGAGGGAGTTCATTTTGCAGAGTGGTAAAAGCCAGGATTGGACCTGTATGCTATATGTACAAGAAAAGCAAATTGGTCGATGTGGCTATGTCATAGAATGCAAAGAAAGGAATATATATTCCTAAATATAGGATGGGACCAGGTTGTGAAAAAGACTCAGATGTCAAACACAGAAACTTAGCTATGATTCTGTGAACCACTGATTGCATTTTTGTTTTAGGAAAATCACTTTGCTGGCCGTGTAACTGATGGATTGTAATGCAGAGAGGCATGAGGTAGGGGGGCTGAAAAAGGAGACTCTTTATACTAGTCTAGATGAGCAGTAATGAAAACTTTTACTAGGGTGGTAATGGCTGTGTATGTGGAAAGGAGGGGGACATATTTGAGAGATATATTGAAAAGAGAAATAACAAGTTTGGCAAATGATTGGATATGGGGGATATACGAGAATGATGAGTTTAGGATGACAGTGAAGTTGCAAACCTGGTTGATAGGAAAGATGGTGGTGTCCACAATAACAGGCAAGTTTGGAAGGAGAGTTTACTCTGTTTAAAAAAACAAGCAGAAAAGAGTGAACTATTCAGTCTTATGGAATGAATATATGAATGAATGATAAAGCATTCTTCTTGGCACTTGCATCATTTCCCACACATCTGACCTTCTGGATTTCATGATCTCTAGAAGCTTGTTATCCTGCAAGGTGAAATCAAGCCTGAAACTGAAAGCCTTGCCCTTGGGATCCCTCCCTGTCTCTGAGAAAGTTTGGACATTGGAGAACTCCTCCCAAATCCTCTGTCATTTAGAGAGGGCTAGCTGGCACCTCAGATCATCCCTCTTAAGATAATTTCCTACCCTGGCTGCAGGACTTCATCAAACCCCTTCCCACCTTCTGCTTCTTTATGTGTTGTCTTTCTCTGTTGGATTATGAGCTCCTTGAGGGTAAATACTGTCTTATACCTTTCTTTGTGTCTCTAGTGCTTAGCACAGTGCCTGGATACTTAATAAATGTTATTGACTCTGATTCTTTTGAGAAATGGTGGTACTGATTCAAAAGCTAAAAGAATTTCAGACTGCAAGGAACTTACATCCTAATGGAGGAGAAAACACATGTAGAAGAATGGTGGCCAGAAAGGGATATTTTGGTTTGAAAAGTTGTTTGTTATTTAGTCATTTCAGTCATGTTTGACTCTTTGTGATCCCTTTTTGGGGTTTTCTTGGTAGAGAGACTAGAGTGGTTTGCCATTTCCTTCTCTAGCTCATTTCACAGATGAGGAAACTGAGGCAAACAGGTTTAATGACTTGCCCAAGGTCACACATCTGGTAAGTGTCTGAGACCAGGTTTGAACTTGGGTCTTCCTGACTCCATGCCTGGAGTCTCTATCTACTGCACTACCTAGCTGCCCTGAAAAGTTACAAGGCAGCATATATTGGCTGACTGAACACTGGCTACACCCATAGCAGTGTTTAAAATTCTAAGTTTGATATCTCTGGAGACAGCAGAGAGTCTAGGCAGGTAACACAGCTTTGTGGAGTGTGATCTCTACTAGAGGATTACAGGGGAGCTCACTTTTTCTTCACTTCCCTCCCTTTTCTCCCCTCTCCTCCCCTGTCCTCCCCTCCCTTCCTCTCCTGTCCTCTCTCCTCTTCTCCCCTCCTTTCCACTCTTCCCTCTTCTCCTCTCCTTTCTCCTTCCCTCCCCTCCCTGCTCTTCTCTCTCTTCTTGCTCTCCCTCCCCTTCTCCCTCCTTTCTACTGTCCATGGTGTCTTGTAGCAGAGCTCCTCACCCAGTAGGAGACACCATATCCAGTAGAGAGAGAGAATTCAGAGGAATCAGCAATCAGCTTCGAGGAGTATGACCCCTGGCAGCAGAGGAGAGAGCCAACTTAGATTGAAGGGGCAGTTGAGAGGAGGAGGCCCAGAGAGCCCAAATGAGCAATCTACCTAGTAGAGATGCTATGTCCAGAGGAGAGCAGCCTGAAGATACCCTAGGAAGAGAAAGGACATTGGAGCTTTACAGTGTGAGAGGTATGTGTTGCCTTGGCTGCATGTCTTTTATATGTATGTGTTACTACTACTTGTTTGGGCCCACTCTCCCTAGTGATACTGAGCATAATTGTGGGACAAGATGTACTCAGGTTATAGGAGAAATGGCTTACTACTTTTACTATGCTATCTTAGTAAATACCTTTGCTTTGAACTAATTGGTTTCTTTTTTTGCTAATTATTAAAAATAAGTGCATTTATGACATGAATTTTAAGAGTGTGGACCCACAAACTGCCCTTCATATTTGAGCAATGGATGTGTAGCCATTCCACTGGAGACCTACCTCTCAGGGACCCAACTTGCCAGTGTGATTTTGAGTTCTGTGTGATGGGGCTAATCCCACTGGAGTAAGTACTACATAAGATTTAAGCAAAAAAAAAATACATTTTAACATTCTTTTTACTAGTATATTTACTAGTGAATAGTCCATTTTATTAGTGTAAGGTATGATACTTCAGTCTTCATTATACTTTGGTCTTTCTGATGATATTCTAATGGCAGTGTCTTTCAGTTAAAGAATCGGGTACAGTTCCTTAAATTGTTATAAAACAGAGGCCAAGTGTTCTGTACGTTCTACTCAGAGAATATACACTTATATACTTAGAGGTAGAATATAAAACCAGTGTTTTGTCTGACTTCATGGAGAATGAGTTTAGGCCATGTGTTCACCATAACCATTGCACATTTTATATGTTTTAGTTCAAGGGCATCTAGGTTTTCCAGTTGTGGGCCACATGGGTGAAAATCCATATGTGTATGGCAGTAAGCATTTAATTCTACAATTAAATATATTTAGCTTCAATTATAGTTGCTAATTGATCCAAGGCTGTGAGCATGATACCTGGTTACAGTCAGTTACACAGCCATAGCTTAAGTGGAGTGGTCAGGCCCTATTGGCTTGATAGCTCATATATACTAACTAATTAGGTAAAATATTTGATTTTTACTGAAGATTAAGATCATGCAACACGTATGCCAAAGGCATGCAAGTGATATTCAGCTCAATAATCCATGTAGGGTTCTTGGCTTAGAGTTTAATTACTTAGTATTATAAGAATCTGGGATTTCATTGGTTTGAGTCTTTCCTCCATTGATGTTGATCTCAGTCTCTCTAGGCCTTAGCAGACAAACCTCAGTGTGCTATTGTAGTCCCATCAAAAATCATTATTTACTTGCTATCTCCTTCTGAAGATAAGCCTCTCAGAACTAAGTTGGGCCTTTCTAGCCTACAATAGTGTACATTCTTCTGGCATAGCTTTTAAGAACATAGAACCAACCCTAGGCTTCAGGGTAGGATATTGTTAGAATGTCCCATTCGTGTGTGTGTGTGTGTGTGTGTGTGTGTGTGTGTGTACTTATGAATTTGAACAAGATGATCTTGAATTTATCAGAATAGTGTTGTATATATCAATTCAAAATCATTTTATATACATTTCTGAATTTCAGATTTTTTTTACTTCTACCCCACTGAAACATTGTGTTACAATTTACATAATGCCATAATTAGATTGGTAATCCTATGGTACTGTAGCTAGGAAGATTTGTGTCATGGATGATTAGTCTGTAGCCTTTTAGATTTAAAGATGACCTGTGTGTTCCAAGACTAGGAAGAAGTTAAAATAGCTTCAGCTGAAATATTGAATGATGGATGAAAAACATTCTAAGCCTGTGGCTCAACTATATATTCAATTATAGTATAAATTGCTTAAAGTAGGATTTTTTTTAAAGCAGAAAAATATAGTAGTCCCTTAAAATCATTTCTAAAATTACCATTGTTACTATGGTCCAGTTGATAAATGAAGCAAATTAAATGATTTTAATAATCCAACTTAACCATAAAAAAGTAAAACACTAATATCAGTCCTCCTTTAGCTACTACTTTGTAGTCATTGATAAGATAAAAAAAAAACTTCCATTAGTTTGTTTACAATAATACCAGTCTCTCAAAAAATTAAAAAGCCATAAATCTCAGGGAAATACTCTTTGTGCAAACTGGTGTATTCTCTGTTACTAGGTAGGTGATATGAAAAGATTTATAATGGAGTTCAAAGTAGTTTCAAGGCAAAGTGTAGCAGTCTCATCAGATACAGCTTTGCAGCCTAGTGACTTTTAATGAGGGTGGAATGTAATTAGAAATTGTTCCTGTCTTTTCTGAGTACTGATGAAAACCATGGCTCAGAGGTTAATTCAAATAATAATTAATATTGGTCTCTGTCAGTATAAGGTGCTAATGAAATCTTTCCTTATTTGATGACTTTGACTCTAAGTATTGAGAAAAGAAGGGAAATACTATTATTCCTTATACTGATTCTGGGAAAACTCCCATCAACTGAACAATTTGGTAAAATTACATCGTTGTTAGATGATTTGTTTAAAGCTTCTGATGCAGTTTAGAAGAGTCCAGGTCATGATTTTTGAGTATATAGAAGTTTTTAGTGACATTTTGTTTCCTTAAATGGATAATTATGTAGATAGGGATACTGAAAGATGCTGATACTGATGATCTTTCTAGTGACTGCTTCAGTACAGTTGTGTAGAAACCTTGGAAAGTACTAAATTTCTTTACCAGTGTTAACTGAAGAAGCAACTATCAGGGTAGAAGAACTCTGCAATGTACTTGCGCATTCAATAGATTTATTTCTAAAGAAAGGACTAGATCTATAGTCTCAATAAATGTTATATATATCATTTAATTTAGGTATAAATATAAACTTCAAAAAGGAGTTAGAAATCTTAGAATTAATAGTATCTCTAAAGGTATTTTCAATTTTTTTCTAAAGTGTTCATTTCATGCTGTGGACATATTACTACTAATCACATGAACTTAACTATTGTAATTACCAAAGGAGGTATTTTAAACTGCCTTGTAGGGGAATTGCTGTATTTATAGAAATTATTCTCTTTTTTTCATAGTTTTTAAGGTGAGGGATAATGTAACTGAAATTTACCTCTACCCATAAAATATTTGGTTACCATATCAATAGCCACTTGTATCATGTTGACTCATGTTTTACTTTGTTTTGGTTAATAAACTAGTAATCTAGTAACTAAATTTTGGAAGCTGGAAATTTTCCAATACTTACTCTTAAAAACTTCCCTCAATGTGACATTTCTGTAACAAAGATGAGTTACAAAGTTAAAAGTTAATTTAAGTGTATGTGAACTTGGTACAGTGTACTTGTGTATTCCGTAACTTGTCTCTACATGAAAGATTGGTCCTTTAGATAGATATCAGCAATTCACTTTGTAATCCATGAGTAGGAGGATTATAACATTATGTGGAAATGTCTGATACCCAGTGTTATGGGAAAGACACATGTAACATAATCACAGGACTGAATAGTTCATCTTCTCTTTAAATCTATTTTGAAGGGGAATATCACTTTTGAGAGAAAAACAATCAGCAGCTATCTTTTTTTTATTTGGTGAGTGAAATATATGTCCGTGTGTGTATGTATATAACATTTTAAAAAATATTTATTTTTTTTTTTGCTCATATGTCACCATTATTTCCCAGTATATCCCTCCGCCACCCCCGAGCCATTCCTTATAACAAAAGAATAAAAAAGAAAAAAAACCAAAGAACAAAAACAAAAATACCCCAAAGCAGTTCAACAGACCTAAATAGCACATCAACAGAGAACATCCATGTAGCATTACATGCCTATAGTCCTCAGTCTTTGTAAAGAATAAAAGTTGACACCACATTCTTGTTTCTCTTCTTCAGGACTAAGCTTCATCAAGTTTATAATTACACAGAACTGTTATTTTGTTGTTATTATTTCCATATCCATTGTTGTATCATTCTGTATATCGCTTTCCTAATTCTGCTTAATTCACTTTGGATCATAGTATCATAAATTTAGAGCTGGCAGGATTTTACATTGTCTAACCTCTTCATTTTAGAGATGAGCTAAGGAATAGAGAGGTTAAGTGAATTCCCTAGGGATTACACAGCTTATCTTATCTGAGGTAGAATATGAACCCAGGCCTTTCTAATTCTAACTCCAGCATTCTCTCCACTATTCCATGGTGCATCAGTTCAAGTAAGTGTTTTTGATGCTTCTTGGTATTCTTCATACTCATTTTTAAGATGTAGCAATATTCTGTTAAATTAATATACCATGATTTGTCTAGTCATTCTCCAGTTGAGGGACATCTACTTTGCTCACAGTTCTTTTTGTTATAAAAAATGGGCAGCTGTTTCTAAGAAAAGGTATTTGAATAAAATTATCTCCATACATTTTCATGATTAAATGTTTTTGCTTATCCTTTCCTCCTGAAATACCCTTCTTCCCCAGCACCTACTAATTCCTTTCACAGCTGTAACTCAAATGCCACATTCTCTATGAAGCTTTCTTCAGTAGCCTTTCCTCTACCCCAGAGACACAATCCCTCCCTGCCTCTTCTGTATTCCCTAAACATTTTCTTTATACTTCTCTCATTATGTTTTCACTCTAGATAGTTGTTTGGTTCCCCCCGCCTTTATTAAATTATTATGTCCTATGGGATATTGCCCAGTGTCTTGAACATGGAAAGTTTATGATAGAAATGATTTTTCATTATTAAAAATGCATTCAATTTTGTAAAGGATGTTGTGGGAAAATGTTAAATGTTAATAAGAAAGATACATGTGCCATACAGTTTTTGTTTTGTTTGATGATCATGATTACAAACAAATGCTTAAAGAAGTAAAATAGTATGCATTTCTCTTTTGATTTTGTAAAAATATTGCCACACCCCTATTTGTAACTTCGTTGTGTTGTCATGAAATGTGATTTGAGATTCAAAATCATAATTTCATTGTCGAATAGCATTTTCTGGGCAGATATTGACTAGCATGGCAAATTGGAAAGAGCATTGGATTAGGAATCAGCATTGAGTCTAGACCTGGCTTTGCCATTAATTTTCTGTGTGAGCTTGGCCTAGTCCCTTAACCTCTTGGGGCATGAACTATTTATGCTGTAAAATGGTGTTGGTGGTAATGTGTCAGGGCTGGAATAGATTATCTTTATGGTTACTTTGAGTGCTTATTCTCACTACAGAAAGACTGGTGTGTTCTTCAACTTAAAAACATATTCATTATTAGTAAGTTCTATAGAAATGCAAAGTATTGCTTCCTTCATGGAAAAGCTGAGTTTACTGGATTATAATGTTTTAGGGAGGGCAGGTACTCTTACATCTACTTTATAGAAGGAGTACTTGGGGTACAGAGATTGGAATTTGACCAAGGTCACATAGAAGCATAGGCTAAGTTTTTTTGATTGTATGTATTCTTCTCTGAGTTGCATTGCCAAATGTTCATATAATTTTGCTTTTTGAGGTTTGGGGGGATTCACTTTGGTTATAAAATAATCTGACTGAATTGAATTATTCATGGAATCACAGGATTTAAAACGGAAAGAAGCCTAAAAATTCTCCAGTTCAACTCCCTCATTTAAAGAGATAGAAATTAAGATCTGGAGCTAACATGACTTATTCAAGCTCATAGGTGATAAAGGGCAGAGGCAGGATGTGAAACTAGATATTTGACCTAATATTCTTTATATGTAATTCAAATTCTGCATTGTAGACTTGAGTGATGCATATCAACATTTCTTTTAGGTTGTTTGCATGTAGGAAAAAATTTAATTGTGAGCTAGAATAGCTATAAAGGTGATAACTTTCTCTTCCTGCTTCATAGCACCGCACCATCAGATGATACTTTGAGTTCACTTCCTGAAAGTTCCAAGATTAAAAAAAAAGAAATATTTTGCAAGACCAAAATTCATTTACTTTGATGTTTTAAAAACATCTAGAAGGGAAGATTTTTATGTCATTACATTTTCTATGGGATATGTAGAAATGTAAGGACTTACAAAAGAATTAAAATCCTCATTTACATTTTACAGTAGTTATATTTGTTGTTGATGTTTATATTTAGCCCCTTATAGTCTACTTTCATTTTTGTTCACCTATTTTACCTCTTACCATTGGAAATAATTACTTTTCAAACAAATTTATGAGTCTCTTCTGTAGCATTTTATAGTTAACCAAGTTGTTACATGTTCTCATTTGATCATCAAAACTGAGGTGTCAAAAGGTTAAGGCACTAGACTCTAAGGGTTACGTTGCAAATAATAACAATCGGGATTCATATTCAAGTCCAGTGTTCTTGCCACTGGAATAGGTCACAGTTGTTCTATTATGACCTCTGGCAAGAAAAATGTTTTCTTAAACATTGGTTTAAAGAGTTCCCCTGGAAGGTAGATGAAGTAAGTTTACCTGTTTCCTCTACTCTCCCACAGCCCTAAAGATGACCCAAAAAGGGTAAAACAAATATGACTTCTGGCCCTTGTCTGCAACTGGGAATGAAGGATTATGGGAATGCAAAGGGTGGTGGAGGAAGTTCAAGCACTATATTCAGGGGCTAGCCACTGTCCCTAGATAGAAAAAGTCTACAGAAAGAGTGAATGTATCTGTTCAATTCAACAAACATTTATTAAGCACATATTACACATTTAAGTCACTGTTAACAATTGATACATCCTAGGGAACTAAATTTTTAACTGTTTTGTGGTGCTAATGTGAAATAAAAGCTAAAATTTTGGTAAAACGTTATCCTTTTATATACTCTGCAATCATTTTACTATTCTACTCACCATAGCAGCTTTTCCAAACCTTTTCATCCTTCTCAAACCTTCCATGATCTTCCCTCTCCTCACTCATATGTCACTGAAAAAGTTTCTTCTCCCTCCCTCTTTGTCTTTCATCATTCAGAGACTTTCTCCCTGATCTCTTCACCCCTGTGTCATGTGAAGAGGAGATAGCCCTTCTAGATAAGGCAAACCTTTCTACATACTCAAGCCATCTCATTCCCTCCGATCTTCTTCAGCAGATTATTGTTGTTCAGTCACTTTTTAGTCGTGTCTGACTCTTCATGACCTGATTTGGGCTTTTCTTAGTGGAGTGCTTTGTCATTTCCTTCTCCAGCTCATTTTACAGGTGAAGAACTGAGGCAAACAAGGTTAAGTGATTTGCCCAAGGTTACATAGCTAGTAAATGTCTGAGGCCACATTTGAACTCAAGAAGAAGAGGTTTTCTGATTCCAAGATTCAAAGTTATCGGTAATCTGTTAATTGCCAGATCTAATGATTTTTTTTCTCAGTCCTTTCTGCAATTGATCACCCTCTTCTGATTTTCCCAGTACTGTTTTTTTTTTTCCTGGCTTTCCTTCTATCTCTCTCATCTCTTGTCTCAGTCTCCTTTACTAGATGAAACTTGAAGAGGCTTCTCTTGCTAACTTTGAGTGTCACCCAGGATACCATCCTGGGTTTCCTTTTTGTCGTCTGTACTGACCCCTAGTCTCATGTCTCCAAATGCCTATTGGATGTTCCAAATTAGATATCTTATAGACATGTTAACGTCATCTTGTATAACCTCATTATCCTTCCCTCCAATCTGCCTTCCTTCCTAACTTCCCTATTACTGTTGAGGATGCCACAAACCTTCCAGACTAGCAACCCAGGTGTCATCCTCAACTCCTTACTCTCATCAGTCCCCTATATCAATGAGTCCTGTGATTTCTACCTTCTCTCCTTTGACACTGCTGCCAGTCTGGTGCAGGCTTTTATCACCTCACATTCAGACCATTGCAATAGTATTCTGGTGAGTATTCCTGCTACAAGTGTCACCCCATTCCAGTCCCTTCTCCACTCAGCTATCAAAGTGATCTTCCTAAAATTCAGATCTGACCATGTCACCCCTTTATTCAATGAAATTCAGTATTTCCTTATTGCCTTCAACCTTAAATATGAAATCCTCCACTTGGGCTTTAAAGCCATTTGTAATCTGGTCCCTTTCTACCTTTCCATTTTTCTTATACTTTATTCCCCCCCACATACTTTTTGATCTGGTGTTATTGGCCTTTTTGTACTTCACACAAGTCATTTCATCTCTCAACTCTGTGCCTTTTCATTGACTGTTCCCTCTGCCTGAAACTCTCTCTTTTCTTCAACCCCTGGATTCCTTTGCTTCCTTCAAGCCTCAAGTAAAATCCCACTTTGTTTTTAAAAATTTTTTTTATTTTAGTTACTTTTCCCCCAGAGTTTATTATTAGTTTTCAACACTGATTTCCACAAGATTTTGAGTTACAAATTTCTCTCCCCTACTCCCCACCCAAGATGACGAACATACTGAATACCTCTTTCCTCAGTCTGCCCTCTCTTATATCCACCTCATTTCCCCTTCTCCCCCACTCTCTTGTAGGGCAAGATGGATTTCTTATACCCCATTGCCTGTATATCTTATTTCCCGGTTATATGTAAAACATTTTTTTAACATTTGTTTTTAAAACTTTGAGTTCCAGATTCTCTCCCTTCTTCCTTCCTCACCTACGCCCACTGGGAATTCAATTCAATATAGGTTATACATGTGTAGTTATGCAAAACATTTCCATAGTAGTCATATTGTGAAAGACTAACTATATTTCCCTCCATCATATCCCACCCCCCATTTATTCTGTTTTCTACTTTGACCCTGTCTCTTTTCAAAAGTGTTTGCTTCTGACTACCCTCTCCCTCGATTTGTCCTCCCTTCTATCATCCTCCCCTCTTATCCCTTTCCCCTCTACTTTTCTGTAGGGTAAAATACCTAATTGAGTGTATATGTTATTCCTTCATTAAGCCAAGTCCAATGAGAGTAAGGTTGATTCATTCCCTTTCACCTCCCTGTTCTTCCCATTCATTGTAACAACTTTCTCTTGCCTGTTTTATGTGAGATAATTTACCCTATTCTAGCTCTCCCTTTCTCCTCCCAATATATTCCTCTCTCAGCTCTTAATTTTATTTTTTATATATCATCCCTTCATAGTGAACTCACCCTGTGCCCTCTGTCTAGGTATACATATACACACATACACCCACCTATACATACATGTGTATGTATGTATACATATATATTGCCTTCAACTATCCTAATACTGAGAAAAGTCCCATGAGTTGCAAATATTGTCTTTCCATGTAGGAATATAAGCAGTTCAACTTTAATAAGTTTCTTTTGATTTCTCTTTCCTGTTTACCTTTTCTTGCTTTTTGTATTTGAAAGCTAAATTTTCTGTTCAGCTCTGGTCTTTTCATCAAGAATGCTTGAGAGTCCTCTATTTCATTGAATGTCCATATTTTCCCCTGAAGTATTATTATCAGTTTTGCTGGGTAGGTGATTCTTGGTTTTAATTCTAGCTCCTTTGACCTCCAGAATATCATATTCCAAGCCCTCTGAACCCTTAATGTAGAAACTTCTAGATTTTGTGTTATCTTGGTTGTGTATCCATGATACTCAAATTATTTCTTCCTGACTTCTTGTAGTATTTTCTCCTTGACTAGAGAACTCTGAAATTTGGCTATAATATTCCTAGGAGTTTTCTTTTTGGGATCTTTTGAAGCGGCAATTGGTGAATTCTTTCAATGTCTATTTTACCCTCTGGTTTTAGAATATCAGGGCAGTTTTCCTTGATAATTTCTTGAAAGATGATGTCTAGGCTCTTTTTTTGATCATGGCTTTCAGGTAGTCCAATACTTTTTAAGTGATTTCTTCTGGATATATTTTCCAGGTCAGTGGTTTTTCCAATGAAATATTTCACATTGCCTTCTATTTTTTTTTCATTCTTTTGGATCTGTTTTATAATATCTTGATTTCTCATAAAGTCATTAGCTTCCATTTGCTCTCATCTAATTTTGAAGGAATTATTTTCTTTAGTGAGCTTTTGAACTTCCTTTTCCATCTGGCCAGTTCTGCTTTTTAAGGCATTCTTCTCCTCATTGGCTTTTTGGACCTTTCTTGCCATTTGAGTTAGTTGTTTTTTAAGGTGTTATTTTCTTCAGTGTTTTTTTGAGTCTCCTTTACCAAGCTGTTGACTAGTTTTTCATGATTTTCTTGCATCACTCTTATTTTCCTTCCCAGTTTTTCCTCTGCTTCTCTTATTTGATTTTCAAAATCCTTCTTGAGCTCCTCCATGGTCTGTGATCAGTTCATATTTTTCTTGGAGGCTTTTTATGCGGGAGTTTTGACTTTGTTGTCTTCTGGTTCTATGTTTTGATAGTTTTTGTCACCAAAGAAAAATTCTATAGTCTGTTTTTTTCCTGTTTCCTTATTTTCCCAGCCTTGACCTTTGACCTTTGAGCTCTTTACCAAGGTAGAACTCTGCTTCCGGAGTGGAGAGTGCTGTGTCCCAAATTTCTGGGGTTTTGCCTAGATGTTCTCAGAGCTTCTTCTAGGTACCTGCCTCAGAACTGTGAGGAGGACACCCACTCCACAGCCACCACAAGCTCTGCCTCACCAGCGCTTCTCACCCCAGGACTGCCACCCAAGACTGAGACTCAGATCAAGCAAGGCAAAGGAAGAGAATCCTGCCTCAGTGCCAGAAAAGAGATTCCTGCATTTGCCCTCTGATCAGCCACTTGGTCTCTCCCCCACCCTTCACCCCATCTGTGGGCCTGGAGTTCCAGAAGCGAGCGGGCAGAGGCCAGACCATGCTCTTCTCTCACAGGTCCAAGAGAGGTTCCCCATTGACCTTTTACTTTGTCTTTGGCATTTATGGGTTGAGAAGTCTGGAAACTGCCACAGCAGCCAGTGATTCAGTCCCCTGAGGTCTGCTCTGACCAGTTTGTGCCACAAGTCTGTGCTGGCACAGCCCATATAGGGGTCCCAGCCTGGTGCTATAGACCATTACTGTCAGCCTGCCAGGCTGCCTTCAGTGGGAGATTTGTTTCACTCTGTCATTTTGTGGGTTCTTTAGCTCTAAAATCTGTTTAGTTTTTTTTTTTTAATTTTTTTGAGTTACATATTTTCTCTCTGACTTTCCCCCGCCCACCACCCCAAAACAGCCATCCCAGTGTTTCCCCCCTCCCCCAGTCTATTCTCTCCTGTGTCACTTTTTGGTAGGGCAGAATGGATCTCCCAACTGCAGTGCCTGTGTATCTCAAGTTCCA
>CM053580.1:378892628-378991006 GCA_028627135.1 Pseudochirops cupreus | reverse complement strand
ATTCCTTTGATTTCTTTTTCTTCTCTAATTGCTACTGCTAACATTTCTAGTACCAGATTGAATAAGAGGGGTGATAGTGGACATCCTTGTTTCACCCCTGATCTTATTGGAAATGCTTCTAGATTATCCCCATTACATATAATACTTATTGATGGTTTTAAATAGGTGCTACTTATTAAGTAGCATTTATTAAGCTCTTATCAAATTGAAACTCCTACCTGCAATTCCAGTGTTTTTCATAATCTGGTGAAACTTACTTTTTCCTGCTTTATTTTATGTTATTCCATTCTTTGTACTCAATGCTGAAGCCTCCCACCTCCTCTGAACATATCCAATATTTTCCTACCTCTGTGTCTTTGCTCAGGCTGTTGCTCTCATGTGGAAGTAGGACTTCCTTTCCCATCTTCCTTTGTTAAATTCTTTTTCAACCTTTAAAGTTCAATTTAAATGCCATCTCTTCCAGGAAACCTTTTCTTTATTCCTATCATTTTGCTCTGAGTTGATAATGATGTTTCTTCCTTTAGCCCACATATCAAACACTTCTCTCTCTTCCATGCCCTGAATGTTGTGTATTACCATTTTCTTTGTTATTTGTCCCTTTACTCGACTATAAGCTGTGTGAGGGCAGGGTTCATATTTTATCTAAATTTGTCCTTTCCTTTCCCAAATACTGCTTTGCACACAGTATAGGTTTATTAAATGTTTAACAAATGAATGAAATGGTGACCTGAGATTTTAGGAGGTATAGGGTTCTTTTTCATGTGTGTGTGTGTGTGTGTGTGTGTGTGTGTGTGTGTGCACGCGTGTGATCAGAGATGGTATTATCAAAAAGCATGTAGATCAGGAAGTTGGAAGGTGGGACAATGTCCAGAATGAAGGGGAAAGAAGGACCTCTGAGTATTTGGCAATATATAACAGGTATGAAGTGCTTCCCACAGAGGAAGGGTCTGGAATGCCTGATGAGGAAACGGCTTCTCACACTCCACTGAAAGAAAAGAGGGATTCACAGATGCCACCAAGAGTGAGAGCATCTGTTATTGGCCCCAGGAAGAAGAGTTGTGTCGTGGTGTTAGGGGGCTCCCTGGCGATAGGTACGGAAGTGGCCATATGTCGACCTGGCATGTACAGTTGGGAGGTGTGTTGTATTCCTGGGATATTCATTTGGGATGTGACACAGACTGTCCTGAGGCTTGTCAAAGTGGAGTAGCTCTACCCACCACTGGTGATCCATATGGGAACAAATGATACTGCCAAAAGGAACCTGGAATAATGAAGTTCCAAGCAGCAAACTGAAGGACTTAAGGACACAGGTAGTGTTTTCATCACTTTACATTGTTGCCAATTTATAGACCGTGGAAGAAGTAGGATATAAAAAGTAAATATCTTGCCAAGAAGATGATGTTAGAATGAGATTTGGTTTTCTGAGTGATGGCATGATGATAGGTTCTTGATCAAGGAAGGTCTGCATCTAATGAAACTACTCTTATAGACTGGTCTGATTAAGAAGTCTTTTAAGAAAATCTAGTGATCAACTTGGCAAAGGATCTGTGGTAGGGAGCAGAGATATAAAATAGTTAAGAACTGCAATGAAAGTGCTTAGTATCTCATAGGACACAATCACCAGGACAGAAAGGATAATCACATGCTGTGATCTACACAAGGAGTCACATATTGACTTAGAAAACCAGAAATTAACGTTATCCATGTTGTATCTTTATTTTTTTAAATATTTCCCTATTAACATGTTCACCTTGCTCTAGAGAGTTTCAGGCACAGCTTTCCCCAGGAGGGCCATGAGTTTGACACAATCTGTATCAGTCAAAAGATATGGTTATTTACAAACTAGCACATGAAAGAAGGAGCACACTTAGCACATTAAAGAAAATATTACAGGTAGTATTGAGTCTCATAGAATGGTTAATAAGAGTATGGAAGTATGAAGACATATTTGGCTTAAGAGGAACAGATTAGGTAGATGAGGGAGAGTAGTAGTGCATCAACAGTATATTCACTTGTGGGGAAATCATGAATTTAAAGGAAAAACATGGTGGAAAGCACTTGTCAGTGAATCTAAGGAAAGGCAGATAAACTGATATTTGAAACATACTACCCAAAAGTTCCTAATGACAAAGCTCCCTAAGATATAATAGGATTCCTGAAAAGAGTAGGGTAAAGGAGAATAGTAAATTCTCAGTCACTGACATCCCTGAGGGTGAATAACCCCTCTCTACATAACTGAACTTGGAATCAGAAAAACTCATCTTCTTGAGTTCAAATCTGGCCTTAGACACTTACTAGTTGTGAGATCCTGGCCAAGTCCCTTAACCCTGTTTTCCTCATTAGTAAAATGAGCTGGAGGAGGAAATGGCAAACCATTCCAGTATCTTTGCCAAGAAAACCGAATAGACAGTTTGTATTTTGTAAACTGCTTAGACTAGTTGACATCCAATTGACTGTCCGAGATCACTTCCAACTATTAAGATTCTTTGATTCTCTTTAGCAGTGGTACCTGAACTGTAAATGGGAGGAGAAAGATTTCTGTATGAGTGCATGATGGTTGGGGAAGTTCAAGCACTGCAGGACAGAATCAAGGAAGAGTGGGATTAATAATAATAATACCTAACATTTACATAATGCTTGCTATATGTCAGGCATGGTGCTTTACAATTATTATTTCATTTGGTCCTTACAACAGCCCTGGGAAGTAGGTGCTATTATTTTTATAGATCCCCCCTTTACAGATGAGGAGACTGAGGCAAACAGGGTTAAGTGAATTGCCCAAGGTCACACAGCTAGTAAGTATCTGAGGCCAGATTTGAATTTAGGTCTTCCCATCTCCAGACCCAGGATCTATCCACTGTTCCACCTAGCTCAGGATTTATAGGAGAGTACTTTGAAAGGGTGGAGCCAGACTATGAAGGAACTTGAGTAAGAAATTTCTACAGGAACGATTAGGTTAGATCTGAATATTATTTTGGATTAATGAAGGATGGAGGCAGGGAGACCAGTTAGGAGACTATTACAATAGTTTAAACTATAAGTAATGGTGGATCTGAATTACAGTTGTAGTAGTTGCACTAGAAAGAGGTAGGACTGACGTGAGAAGTATTTTTGAAGTAGCATGATAGAACTTAGGAATTTAATTGGATATGAGAGTGAAAGGGTAGAAAAAGTCCATGACAGGGGTAGCTAGGTGGCGCAGTGAGTAGAGCACTGGCCCTGGAGTCAGGAGGACCTGAGTTCAAATATGGCCTCAGACACTTGACACAATTACTAGCCGTATGACTTTGTGCAGGTCACTTAACCCCAACTGCCCTCCAAAAAGCAAAAAAAAAAAAAAAAAAGGTCATGACAGTTCTGAGATTTCAAGCCTGGGTGAAGTTGGTCGTGTTAAGAGAAATGGAGAAGTTGAGAAGGGTAGGCAGGCTATTTGGGTAAGAAGATCAGTTGAGTTTGAGGTTGTCAGTGGAATATTCATCTGTCCCATAGATATTTGGAAATATGAGATTGTAGCCCAGAATGGTATGATCTAGAACTTTTGGATATAGATTCTAGAGAAAGTCAGTTAAGTATATGATATAATTTAAATTTCCATAGAAATAGAAATAATCAAATAACCAAAGCTTCTCCCCCTAAACAGCAACACTTTCTTTAAAAAAAAACTCATAAAATTATTGGAATCATTCACTAGTGATTCTAAATAGATGAGGTATTACTTTCCCCATTGTTCTTTGGCTTTAGAGGTATAAAATGCAACACAGAACACATTTTTTTCTGTTTGATAGAGAGAAGCATGCAGAATTGCTAGATGACTACAGTTTCATAGGTGTAGAATTTTGTATATGATCATTGTGTTCTTCCAGTTCAGTCCTTCTTACTAAGCATGACAGGATTTTTTTTTTTCGATGTTTTGTTTTGATGTTTCTTTTTTTCTTTTTATTAAATTTATTTTTAGTTTTCAACATTGATTTACACAAGATTTTAAGTTACAAATTTTCTTTCCATCTCTCCCCTACCCCCCACCCCAAGATAGCGAGCCTACTCCTTCCCCCAATTTGTTCACTCCTATATCCTCCCACATAGCCCCTCTAACTTTCTAGTAGGGAAAGATGGATTTCTATATCCCAGTGCAATTCAATATAGGTTGTACATGTGTAGTTAGGCAAAACATTTCCATAGTAGTTATATTGTGAAAGACTAACCATATTTCCTTCCATCCTATCCTGCCCCCCCCCCCCATTCCGTTCTTTACCTTGACCCATGACAGAATTTTTTTTTTAAAAGGAGAGATTTCTTAAAAAGGGAGTGGGAGTGTACTTTATCAATTCCACTTCTTAAGATTCCTACATTTCTTCAAAGCTTAACTGAAGTACCACCTCCTTCTTGAAGCCTTTCCTTTGGCTCCCAACTATTAATTGTTCCCCATATTTTGGTTTACTTATTGTATATTTTGCACTTTCTTGTGTGTAGATGTGTTATTTCCCCCACTATGACGTGAGCTTCTTGAGGGCAGGGACAGTTTCATTTTTGTCTTTGTATCTCTAGCACTTAGCAGGAACTTAAAAATGATCACTTAAAAGAGGTAACTTGAATGAAGAGTTCTTTATTAATCATCTACTTTACAGGGCCAACATGAGAAGAGAAGAGTTGAAAAAGTTCTATGTCAGGCTGTCATTCCATCTTATAAAGGAAAGAGCTTAAAGGATAAGACTTGACCTGTTGTTTCATTAGTATAGGGAAATCTTTGGTAAGAAGACACTTTACCAAGCAAGGCACATCAACACTTCGTCTGCCATTTATAGAGAATTATGTAGAACACTATGAAGTTAATTCTTTGCTCAGGTTTTACACAGCTAGTTTGTATTAGGGCTAGGACTTGAACCCAGGTCCTCCTGACTCCAAGACCAGATGGAGAGCCTCTCTTCACTATGGCATACTGTCTTATAGCAGGCCATTTCTTTATAAAAGGGATTTAGATTTAAAATGCCAAAAAATGTTGAACTTTTTACTACTATGCTGTATTAATCACTACTACCTGTGGTAATCACTACCCACCCCCCCAACCCTTCTGACTACCCTGTCATTATTTCATTAAAGTGTTTAAAGAAAGGATAAATGTTCCTTCAACTGGTTCAGACAATATTTCTGATAGGCAGCTTGAGAAAATGGATCTCTTTAAGATGTTTTCAAATTTAATATAGAAGGAATGTGTTAGAGAATATAGTAGAGCATAGAAGAAAAATGTTCCTTCTTGGGTTTGTGGTATTCTTATTAGACTTTGTTTAAGTACCAAAGTGCTTAATTTCTTTATTCTAAACATTATCACGTTTAAAGTACTTGTTTTTACATTGTTGCTCACAAATCAGAGAACAGCACAGAAACATTTGATCGAATTTAGTTAATTATGAGATCCGTTAAAAAGAGATGATGGTACCATTTGGGAGCATCATGTTGAGTGAACCTTTCTTACCAATTTATTAATCTGTGAAATATATGAATACACAATTATCAAAAGATATTATGTGCCTAATTGCCTATCACATTTTTCTGAGTACCATAAGAACAACTATAAAGGTCTAAGTCCTATGATTTTAGAGCTTATAATTTGAGAATGTCAATCCATTGCATTTTGGGACTATTCTAATTATAAATAATATTAAAAATAACTTACATTTAACACAGTACTTTGAGTTGAAAAGTGCTTGTCTCACAACAACCCTGTGTAGTATTATAAGAATTATTATCCACACTTTACAGATGTGGTGAGTGCAGTTCAGAGAGATAAAGTTACTTGCCTATGGTTACATGATTGATGTCTAAAACCAACTTTGAACCCTGTAGCTCAAACCTCCTGATATGAATAATAGTCCATGGAATTTGCTGATATTCATGATATCCCTTTTTTGGGGGAGGGGAGTAGAGAAGGGGAAAATAAAAGGGCAGTTGGTGGGAAAGTTATAAAATCAGTACTGAAGGAAGAATACTTTAGTTAAATTTTGCCCCTTTGAGTCCAGTATGTCAGAGGCAAGTGTTCATAAGTCTTATGTCTTATGCACCTAAATTTGACAATTAGCATCATAACTTTAGCTCCCCGTTGGTCTTAATTCATCCTTCTGGGGCAAAGCAAAATTAGTCTGACTATGAGGTAATGACCTTCTTTCCGTCACAAGACATAAAAATCACTGCAAAGGATCTTCATTGGTCTCAAGAGTGGATAGGATAGAGGGTGTTATAGGTAAATTTTTTAAAAGTTATTTCATTTAGCCACAATTCAATTAAATAAGCACTTATCAAGCACCTACTATGTGCCAGGCACAGCAGAAGGTGCTATGGATACAAAGCCTGGAGTATATCCTGTCCAATAATGCATGTCTATGGAAGTGAACAGCAGGAAAAATTGTATTCCTTCATATTTACCAGAATTTTTAAAACCACCATTACAAAGAAGTAATTTAGTGATTTGGGGTTGATGGTAATGGGGGCTTTTGCTTACTGTGAATTAAAAGGTTGAAGTTTGGTTCCATCCCATTTGTCTTCCAACTCAGTTGGTATTATAGATGATATAGATATTCACTTGTGATTTAAAGCACATTTTGAGAAGTGTAAAATATTGATTCACAACAGGAAACTTTTACTGCACTGAGACCTATTTTTTCACATTTAATTTTTATTTTTCCCCCAATTATGTGTAAACAAACATTTTTAACATTTGCTTTTAAAATTTTTGAGTCCCAAATTCTCTCCCATCTCTACCTTCCCTCCACCCTTCTAGAGAAGGCAAACAATTTGATATAGATTATACATGTGCAGTCATGCAAAACATTTCCATATTAGCCATGTTGCAAAAGAAAATGCAGACCCAAAACTCCCCCAAATAATAAAGTTTAAAAACAAAGTATGCTTCAATCTGCATTTAGACTCCATCAGTTCTCTGTTTGGAGGTGGATAGCATTTTTCCTCATGAATCCTTTGAAACTGACTTAGATTATTGTATTGCTGAGAATAACTAAGTCATAGTTAATCATCATACAGTACGGCTATTATTGTGTACAATGTTCTCTTGGTTCTGCTCACTTCATTTTGCATCAGTTCATGTAAGTCTTCCCAGGTTTTTCTAAGAGCATCCTGCTCATCATTTCTTATAGCACAGTAGTATTCCATCACAGTCATATATACCAAAACTTGTTCATTTAGTAGTGACATCCTCTTTAAATAGTGGCGAGGCTCTGCTAAGTTGAATTGTAACCATTAATGTAAACAGGGAGAGTAGTTATTGTTACATCAAATCTCAGAAAAATAAGAAATGTTCAACTGTAAGTCTGTATATAATGATTTTATCACATCCCCATTTGTTTCATTGGATGAGTGATATAAAAGAGTCTAAATCTTAGATTCATAAAAGATTCAGATTTTCCACCTCTTATCTAATCATTCAGTTACTACAGAACATTGGAAATACTTGAAGACAGCTGCATTTTTCATTCTTAATTCTTTCCTCTTCCAGACTAAATATTCCCCATTTCATTAATTGATCTTTATGACATAATTTTGAGACTCTTCACTATCTTAGTCTCCTCCTGGATGTACTCCAGTGCTCCTTAGAAATTGCCCAGCATCAGACACAAAACTAAAGATTTATTTATTTAAATGACTTTTATTAAAATGACTTCTGAGTCTTTTATAACATAATTATCTGATGTGAATTTGAATATGGTAGTGACTTTTGTTGGAAAAGTTTATAAAACAGTTTTAGTCTCATCTTTTATTACTCTATTTCATGTTTTCTGCTTTCAGTAAAAATGGATTATTCTATGCTTGTCTTGCTTTTTTTCCATCTGTCCATCCTTCAGATGGGCATGGATGCTCTTCTGCCTCACAGCCCATCAGTTCTTGATGCCCTTATAGTCTATTAAGGTTTAATTCATATGCACCCTTATCTGTGAAGCTTATCCTGATCTCCCCAGAAGAAAGTGATCTTTATTAAAAAAGTCTCGTAGAAATAGAATTTCTCTTTTCCTGATGCTTTTCTTTCTATAGGCTGCTCATGGTGGTACAGTGAATAGTGTCCTGGGTTTTAGAATCAGGAAGACCCGAATTCAGATATGACTTCAGACACTTACTAGTTGTGTGACTGAGCAAGTCACTAAAACTCCACTTGCCTCAGTTTCCTCAATTGTAGAATAGGGATAATAATAGTGCCTACCCCCCAGGGTTGTTGTGAAGATCAAATGAGATAATATGTGAAAAGCTTCTAGCTCAGTGTCTGGCACATAGTAGGCACTATATACATTCTTTTCCCCCCTCCTTTTTCCCTTCCCAAATTTATCTTTCTCTCCCTTGTGTCATAGTTATTTGTTTACTCATCCTTCCCAAAGAAAAGTAAAAAAAAAAAATCAGCTGGTCACATGGTGACAGTGAAGTATTAACCAAATAGGGAGTCCATGGGTTCGTTTCATTGTTATCCTTGGATTGTTTGTATAACTCAAGGAAGGTCCTCTTTTCCCCCAGCAATTTGAGTGAACTCCTTGTTTTGAATTTATGGGAAAACATGGACAAGAATCACACCAGGTAGCCAGCATGGATGGATTGTTATATTCATTTTTGGAAGTAATATGCAGATCACCAGGATCACAGATCTCACTGGGGATTTGAATATTGTCTCCTTCTTCTCCCCTTCAGACTGTAAGCTCCTTGAGGGTAAGGTCTCTACTGCATATATGTGGTCTAAGGACCTGGATAGTGACTTACATATAGGGATAAGGATTGGATCTGTAATTTCATTGGGCTAGGGAACAGCCAGAAGAGAAACCTCTGTTTACCAATCCATATTGACCCATTCTTTTTAATTTCTTGTGTTAGTAGATCAGTGATGTCAAAACTCTAATAGAAATGGGACCACTAACCCATACGTAAGGATCCCCACTGCGCACATATTGACTTAGAAAACCACATATTAACATTATTTATGTTGTTTTGTATTTTTACTTGGAGAGAAGGATGAGGTGTTTGACATCTCTAATCTAGATCACTGAGGGATGAAGTCACTTGCATAGAACCATAGTCAGTACATGTTAGAGACAGACCTGAACTCCAAGGCTGATTATTCACTACTCTAGTTTTATATACAGATGGTGCTTTGTAAGTATTTGTTGAATTTTTAAATTTAATTAAACCAAATACATGATTCCAATTATAAATCCTCATAAATATTCTTAAATTAGGCTGATCATTTTCATAGCAAGAAACTTAGAGGCGGTATCCAATGGTTTCTTTTCATGCTTTTTAATGTTTTCACTTCTTTTTATAGTAGTCTCTTGGATAACATGCTATGATGTTAGTTATTAATTGGTAAAATCCTCAAAATGGACACTCTTTGGGAAATACAGAACGTATAGGAAGAACTAATGTGAGATGGGGCTGGAAACAGAGAGTGGTGCCATATTACTGTAGTAATGCTCTCAGCATTAACCTGACCTAATATAATAGCCTCCTTATAGAAGTTCCCATTTTCAGTTTTCTCCCTATGCTAATCCTTCCTTCATACCCTTGTCAGAAAAAAATCTTTCTTATGCTTTGCTCAGAAATTTTCAGTGGCCGAGCAAAATTCACATTCCCCATTCAATCAATAAACCCATGCAACGTGGTATGTAAGCCTCTCTTTCCAGCCTTAGCTTATGTTACGCCCTCCCTTCTATACATTCTATGTGCCAGGCAAACTAGACTACTCTTCTCCCCTTTGAACTCTAGTTTTCCCCCACTTTGTTATCTTTGTTTGCTCCCTAATCCTAGAGTATCCTTTATTCTTCTCACTTGTTGAAATCCCGTTCATCCTTTAAAAGCTAAATTCAGATGCCCTTTCTTCTAAGAAGTTTGATCCTCCTCAATTGCTTATAAGGTTCCTTTGTAGGGATCATGTAGCACTTAAAAAAAAACACCAAAAAGCCTCTTTACCAGATTTGTTGTGTACTACTATATATTAAACCGATGTTAGTGACTTATTTCCCTACTAGACTGTAAGTTCCATAGAGAAGGGATGGGAAACCTGTGGCCTTGAGGCCACATGTGGCCTTCCAGGCCCTTGGGTACGGTCCTTTGACTGCAGAGTCCAAGTTTTATGGAACAAATCCTTTAATTAAGGGAATTTGTTCCGTGAAGTTTGGATTCAGTCGAGGCCACATGTTCTCCTCCCCTGGCATATTTATTGATCCACTGGATTTCTCAAAAAATATTTGTTTTGAGCATTTGTGGCACCTAGGTGGAGCAGTGAAGAGTATGCTGAGTCTTCAAGTCACTGATCTTCTGTCTGCCTCAGTTTCCTTGACTGGAAAATGGGGATAATAACAGCACCTACCTCACAGGGTGATAATCATAGTTGTAAGGCGTTTATGTAGCACCTACTCTGTGCCGCATTGTGCTAAATAAACACTTTTTTCCCCTACAAATACCTCATTTGATCCTCACAATGACCCTATTATGAATAGATGCCTAACAAATGCTCATTTCCTTCTCTTCCCTTCCCAATCTGGCAAAAGTTTCTCTGAGCTCAAATGTACGTTTTGCCTAGCAAAAAAGGGGCAAGTTTTAATGTCAGGAGTTTTAATTTATTGAAGCCTCTCATCACCAGATTGGCCACAGGCTGATTAATTTTCTATCATAGCAATTCTTAAATACTGTCTAATAAGTTGTAGAGGAATTGTGATTTGCATCAATAGAGGGAAACAAATTATTGAACTTGTTACACCATAAGCTATTGATGGAACAAGTATTATCTCACTATAATTGGCATGATATTTTTTGGGGGGCTGAACTAAATGACTAAATTACTAAAAATTCAGTAATTTGTTTTATTTATACTGAAACAATCATCTAGAACTATACAAAATCTTAGAGCTCATCAATATAATTTTTATACTTTACAGGGGAGAAAACTGTGGCTCAGAGAAGTTAACTGATTTGCCTAAGTTTGTATGGCAAATGAATTACTAGTGCGTCCTTTCCATTGCACTATGCTTATTTTAAACTTTTGCTAAATTCAGGATGACTTTCAGAATTAATACTCCTATATGTCATTAATAGATAAATTATAAGATCACTACATCAGAGATTTAGGACTGGAAGAGAAAATAGAAGTTATCTACTTTACCCTTCTCATTTTGGGAAAACTGAGGCCCAGAGAGGTTAACTGGTTTGATATATTTTCCTCTGAATACAAGTACAATGTTCTTTTAACTAATGAGTATATGTTAATGAATATATTTTAATTAGTAAGAAAATATTTTGTTTGTTACATAACAGTGATAAAGAAATGTTTTCATAAAGTATTTTTTAATGTTATTATAATTCTTATTATAAATCTAGTATATGTGCTGCATTTTGAAGAAACCTTTAGACTTCTTCCTGTTCCAACTCCCTTTAGTTTTGGTTATCTATTTTTATTGTACATTAGTTTCCTTGCTTCACTGAGCATGATTGAAATTTGAAATATTGTTCCCTATCATTTCTCTTTTGCATAAAATAGCCATACATTAACAATTGCAGTCCTTTGAAAACCTTCCAGCTTACTGGTATGACCTCTGCCCTTTGTATCTTTTAACACTCAGACTGTCTTTGTGCTCAAGCTTTTTCATGATGGATAAGATTTCCTACCAATCACATATCCCCTGCTGTAGCAAAGAAAGTAGATAAATTATTTTCATCTGTAGTCCTGCCAAACTTTTCAAGAGAAATGTTGGTAATATGCATAAAGGAAGCCTATGTAATGCTTACTTCAACTTCTCCTATAACTGGAGTACAAAAATGGGGCTACTTGTAGCTTTCTAACTTAGTTGATGGCAACAACATAGTTCTCTTTCCTCTTTCTCCAATCCTACTCTCTTCTTCCTTTTTGGGTTTTTTATCACATAGCTGTCCTGTGTATACCAAACCAGTAGCTTGAGGAAGTCTGAAATGAATGGGAGAATGATGCTTTCTTTCTTTTCTTCTCTTTTGCTTTTTGGAGGGCAATTGGGGTTAAGTGACTTGCCCAAGGTCACATGGCTAGTTTTGTGGTAAATGTCTGAGGTTGGATTTGAACTCAGGTTGTCCTTACTCCAGGGCCAGTGCTCTATTCACTGCGCCACCTAGCCGCCCTGAAAATGTTGCTTTCTAATGGTGATTTTTTTATTAGGTTAATAAATGTGATGTCAGTAGCCTTTATAGACTTAATCAATATTTTTGTTAGGCCTGGGTCAAGATATGATATTAGCCACGACATTTTCTAAAACTTGTACTATTCCAATAAAATTCTACAGTCTAACTTTCTTTCCAAAAGTACTGGATTGATTTCTCCAATTTCATTAATGTGTACCTTTTCTGTTTGTCTTTTTGTTTAGTATTTTTTTTCCCAGGAGATTTAAAATATTTTAGGAAATTAATCTCTATAGAGATGTAACATTTTTTAAAAAGTATGTTTTCTACTATAGCGAATGTGAGGTCTTTCATTTCCCCTTTCTCCTCTTTTTGTTTCATGTGAATTTAGCTGTTTTTAAATTACAGACTTGCAAGGAACCTTAGGAGTAATCTGGATCACCTTCTACCTGGACAGGAATCCCCTTGACAACATTACTGACAAGTGTTCTTCTAGTTTCCACTTGAAGCCTTACAGTGAGGGGTGATCCCCACCTCTTGAACAGCTTATTCAACTTTTACACCACCATATTAATGAGAATGTTTTTTCCTTAAGTTAAAATCTCTCTGCTCCTTGTCACTTCCACCTGTTACTCCTGGCTCTGCCCTCAGGGGCCAAGCAAAACAAGCCTAATCCCTCATTTACATGACAGCCCTTCAAGTGCTTAAAAAACAACTATCTTGTCCTTCCTAAATCTTATCTTCTCTAGGCTAAATATCCCTATTTCCTTTACCTGAGCCTATAAGACATAGTTTTAAATCCTCTTAACGGCGTTGCTTTTCTTTGGACGTGCTCCAGCTTGTCATTGCCATTTCTAGCTAAGCAGAACAATCCAGACGTGTTCTGATACAGTAAGGCTATCCCCTCCCTTTTTCTGTCTGGAGTTTTACATTAGTTTTTTAGTTGCCATATGATACTATCGAGTCATACTGAGTTTGCAGTGTATCTTTGAAACAAGGAAAGAGACAAACCTTCTTAAGTTTCCAATATTGAAAAGTATAACAAGCTCATCTTTGCATCCCAAGTTATTAGGAAGTTGAAAAAGCATATGTGTGGTGTGTATCTATAGTAATGTGTATGTATATATGTATATGTGTGTATATGTGTATACACACACACAAAGACATGCTACTGTAGGATAGGTGGATGGCCAACCCATTTGTTGTTGAAAGGATGCTGCTTCTGGAGGGAGAGTGCTTTTGAGGCATGGATGGTAAACGTTAGCTTAAAATTTTTGCATACCTCTCCGGGACTTCAGCTTGCTTCTTTCAGAGATAGCTTCAGCTCAGTGGAGAGTCTAGGCTAGACAGTATGAACTCAATTGTAGATGGCTTCCTTGGGCCATTAAAAAGATGAGTTTTAGTTTTTCTAGACTGTCTGGCAATATCCAGTTGATCTTTTAAATCTTTCATTTTACTCATTTGTTAACAACACATTTCTTCCTAGATTATCTTTCTGAGGAGAGCCCTAGCCAGTCAGCTGATGCACTGGCCAGTAAAGCAAGGGTCTGTGTGTCATTGTGTGTATATGTGTGCGTGTGTGCACATGCACGTGCACATATGCTCATGCATGTGCACAAGAAACGCCTAGGTGTAATTACCCCATTATCACAGACTCTGATAGTTTTTCTATCCAATGCATACAGTTCACTAAAATTCCAAGATCTTTTCATGTAAACTGTTGCTTAGACACTTGTGAACTTGATACTTTTTTTAGTTGAGGTGTAGGACTTTATATTTTGCCTGTTAAATATCATCTTGTTTTCCATTCTTTTTACAATTTCAAGATCTTTTTAGTTTCTGATTCTGTCATCCAGTGTATTACCTCTGATTCATGTTAATCACATGATAAGCAAGATTTTGAAAAATATTGCATGGAAGACAGGGCTAAAGGCAGACCACGGCGGTTCTGTTAGAGACTTCCGTTTATGTTAACATTGTTCTCTTAAGAAAATGTGAAGATAGTCCTGGGTGCTGCCTGTGGTTTACATTTTCTGTGGTGGTCATATTTAGCCATGCTCTTAGTCAGAAGTAGTGTAATCTTTTCTTTTCTCAGAGGACTTGAAATTTAAAAGGCTTCATTTCAGGGAAATAGTATTTTTAAAGTTGAAGGGTGTTTTTCCTTCTGTTATGGAACATTTCGAGTTTTTTCCGACTCATGCTTTTATGAAGTGAATTCTATGCATTGTAGGATATAATTAATATTTCCACTGATTTTCCTTTATTGTCAAATACTTGTATTAACCATGGGTTACTAGATGATTGTTTTTTTTATAACATGTGATTTAAAAAGAAAGCCTCATTTATGTGGAAATAAATAATTTTTTCTGCAATAAACCTGTGAAGTACTCATATTGTACCGCATATGTAATGTGGTACTAGTTCACCATTGCAAAAAATAAAATAAAATATTAAGCATAACTGTGCTTTGTGTCTTGCAGAAATATGGGGCAAAACAAATGGAATTGTCTTTTTGGAAGCCACGTTTTAAACATTGCAGTTTAAATGTTCCTTACTGATAATGTTTAAGTTGAATAATTATTTGTGCATTTGTCAGAGTTATGTATCTTTTTTTCAAATACAACTATATTTTAAAATTCTTTTTTATTATGAAACTTTTTTAAAAAGACAGTATTAGTCCTAGTATTTACATGTATTATTTTTTATTACGTTAAATTGGGAAGTGAAGCATAGTATAAATTTACAGTACATAAATTTAGAATAATTCATTTTTCTACAAAAATTGGGAGTTTGATTGTTGTTTACAAAATTAGTGGCACCATAAATGGACTGATAATATTTAGTGACCTTGTTCTTTTATTTTTCTGAAATATTTGGAATTTTCCAGACCTGAAAAACACTGTCCTTTCTATAGGACTTCACCATTTTGGTTTATTCTTTTAATAAATTAATGACTGATATAAATATATTTATAAATATATATACATATATATCACATAAGTAGAAACTTGGGGTATATTTGGCAACTTAAGCTTGTAAATATTTTCTTAGTATTGATGGGAGAAGAGAAGATGATTGCTTTTCTAAAATAACAGATATTTAAAATTTCATTAGTTTAGCACGTTGATTCTTCAAAGAAATTATTCCTTTCATAGTAAAAATTGTGTTTCTCAAGCAATGAAAATATGAAGAAAATATTTAGTAATAGGTGTTAAAGATTTAAAACTTGAACTTTAACATGATATTCAGAAATAATGGAATTGTTTCATCATGTCAGTGAGTTTGGAATTGGGAAAAAAAAACACCTTCAAAGTTGTGGTGTTTGATCAGATGCTATTTTTCTTGAGTAAGGATGTGCAGGGTAGAATTAGTTATCTTTGCCAAAAAGTGTTGAATTTTTATTTCATCTAAGAAAGAGCATTACATCTTATCTACCTTGCCAAAGAATGTAATTTAGAAGGGAAAAAAATATTTTGGACGCTATTTGCTTGTTGTACATGGTAAATTTGCAGCTGATAAGCTATAAGTTCCTGCTTCTTTCTGTAGGTCATTGTCAGTTAAACATACTGTTTCTGATTGCCAGATATCTGCCAGTTCAGTTGTGCTGAATCTCCACTTCCCAAAAGTGGCAAATATGGTGATTACACAAGATCCCATTGGATATCTCTGATACAGCCTTTGAAGGATTCTAATAAAACTACTTTATCGAAAATGGAAACTCACTGGTTTAGAGTACTTTAGTATAAGATTATTCACTCATTTAGTTATGATTTCTTTAACTTGGGAGGGAGTTGCTACTTTTTTTTTTAAGGAGAACAGTTTGGTCAGTTCAAGACACGAAAGTATCCTACAGCATGCACTAGGGAGGAACTAAAGTTGCTCACATTTTGTTTGTGTATAAATTTGTCTAAGTTTGTTGGAAATTTGTGTTTAAAGCTTTTGTCCTTACTGGATGGATGGTGAATTACTCAAGTAGATGGATGAGAAAGGTAGAAGAACTAAAAGAAAATAGTTTTCATGTGAAACATATGACCACATGACAAAAAAAAACATTTTAATAACTCCCTCCTGAGAAAATGTCCAGTCTGTACTACTAGTACTGTCAGATTCTTCTAGCAAACTAGTTTTAATGATAAAAGCAAGAATATGGAATGTTATCTTACCTTAAGAAAAGTCCATTTGTTAAGAACGAATTATTGAGATGTAAGAAATCAGAAATGACTGGAAAATAATTGAGTACTATGTTTAAAATAGCCTCATTTGAAAAAATATTTTAGTGCTATATTTTCTCCTTCTGATTTCCCAGGTAGCATTTCCTCCTTCTGAGGATTCATTTTTGCCCAAGAAAATGTTATTCTGTGGCTTTAACTTGGCATTTTCTTTTCCTACTTCCTAAAGAAGCAGTTGAAATTCCTGGTGTGGGTTTTTAGTAGCCAAACCCTGCTGGCATAGGTGTTCAGCTCATTAAAAGATGTGTAACTCATGTCAACTACATAATCATTTCTAAGTGTTGAAGGAATTTTCCATGATCATTGATTGCATGACCCAAGAGGTACTGCACAATTATTCACCAAAAGATAAGAAATTCTTTATTTTATTTTCTCCTTATATTTGTTTGTGAATCATTTCTGAATAAAAATGTATTTATACTTTTATTTTCCCACTGTTATTAGATTCCATTTGTTTATTCATTTTGTTTTTCTTGATCCAGGGGACATATGTTTAAATCTATAAAAAACCTTAAGATGTTTTCTAAGTGAAACCTATTAAAAGAGTTTCTTCTTCTGTAAAATGAGAAGATATTTGACAAGGTAATCTCTAAAGTTACTCGTAGCTCCCTATTTCTGTGGCTCTTGGAATTGGTTTCACAGCAAGGCTCTATGATTCTGTTAATTCTCACCTTTGTTAGTTGAGAAACCTGATAATTCTTTTCTCAACCTCACTCATCCTAGGAGAGATAAATAGAGAAAGGTTCTTCAATTCACTTTTTGCATAATATTAAGCAGAGTACTATGGTGGAAACTCAGATAACTGAGACTATATTATATTCACTAGGCATATAGCAGGGCACTTGTTTCCCCTGGAATATGTGACTAAAGAAGTTGTCAAATAGATAACCAAGGAGCATTTTATGATATGGTATCCTTAGTGTTTATTATTTTCCCTTATCCTTTTACTTCTTGTCGAAAAATTATTTCAGAAGTTTTACAAATTGGGATGATTTTTTAACCATATTTTTGTTTAAAACTCTAATTAGGCATAAATACCACTTAAATATTTGTACATTCTCCAAAGCACAACTTTTAAGGGAAATCGTTTCAAGACACCATTATTAAGTGGCATTTTTATCTCTTTTTTTGTTTGTTTCCCTGCTTGAGTAATCTTGAACATAGCAATTTATTCTAATATGCTGGCTGGGCTTCCTCACACCTTGTATAATTCTGAACTTGACAACCACCATATAAAATAAGCAGCCTATACATTCTAGAATCAATTTGTACATGAAACTTTAAATCTTTATTGAGTAGAACTTATTTTCAAGCATATAATTAATTTAACATGTAATTTTCAAAGCTGTCTGCTCGTCAATGATTCTCTTTGGCCTTTTTGGTCTCTTTTCATTTTTACTGGAGAGTAATCCTATCCTGAATCCCCTTTCTCCTCCTGCTTCCTCTGTCATCCATGGAAAAAGAAAAAGATAAGCAAAATACTTGTAACCAATATGCATAATCAAAAGTAACCAATTTCCACATTGGCTTGGTCCAGAAGCGTACTCCTTAGTCAGCACCTTGAGTACGTTGCCTTTCTTTCAGGAGGTGGATCGCGCACTTCGTGACTTGTCCGCCAGAATCATGGGTGATCATTACAATGGTTAGAGTTCTTAAATGTTTCAAAGTGGTTTTTCTTTACATTGTTACTGTTGTTATGTAAATTGCCCTCCTAATTTTACTCTTCATCAGCTCATATGAGTCTTCTCAGATTTCTCTGAAACTGGCCCATTTGTCATTTTTTATGAGATAATAATATTCCGTTACATTCTCAGTCTGTAATTTGTTCATCATTCCACAGTAGATGGACACCCACTTTGTTCCTAGTTCTTTACCACTACATAAAGTTGCCATAGCTATTTTAAAAAAATGTATGGGTCCTTTTTATTTTTTTGTTGTTATTGTTGTTATTTTTGACTTATTGGCAAAAGTTGAGAAACCTGATAAACCTGTTATTTAAAAAAATGTGTTTTCTCAAAAAATATAGGTTAAAATAAGTAATTTTACATGAAGAGAATTTCTTTTATATTCTGGACCAGTCTTACACCCCTAGGTAACCAAGAACTTCAAGGGCTGATGTTTGAAGAGCTTTGGTTTGTAAAGGCATGTAAATAGCTATACAGTTCCTACGCTAAATCAGTGCATTTTCTGGTGAATAAGTAGTCTTCATGATTTTTAAGTTCTATCATGGTTTTTAAGTCATTATCAGTTCTAATTTCAAATATTTCAAATCCAGTGCTTATGATCCTGAAAGGGAAAATTAATCTGAATAAATTAGTTTGCACTTTTTAAGTAATCTCAGTTTAAAAGATTTCTCTTGCTTTTTGTGATGTTGGTTTCTGTTTTACTTTGTTTCAGATGCTACATAATACACTTAGAATGTAGCATGTTTACCAGTAAATTTGCTTAAGTGCTCACCTTATTTTCACCTATTTGACTTCTGTTTCTGGGGGAAAAAAACCTAGATCAGAAAGGTTATATCAGTCAGTAGCTTAGTGGGGAGAAAGCTGACTTCAGTTGACAGCTGTCATCTGAAAACTACAGACCTCAGGACCCTTTTAGGTTATAAATCTGTAATTCTGCCATTGAATTGGGATGCTGTTTACATTTTATATAAAGTAAATCATTGTCTTGTTATGAATGTTAGAATAGGGCAAAACGAGTCCACAAGTTTTCATCTGACTAGTATATTTCCATAAGAATTTCTTGCTGTGGACTTCTGGTCATTTAACTTCCCATATGATAATTACCATCCATAATTTAGACTTGCCTAGTAAATTGCCTTTTAAATTCCTTGAGAATTAATTGTTTTCAAGATCATCAATATCATGCAATTCTTTTATGTGCTTATAAAGGAGAAAAAGTATAAATTTGAAAGAGGCTTAAGATTTTAGTCATTTTTCAAAAGTTAATTAGAAGCTACATATAGATTCCATTAATGAAAACTCAGGAAAAAATCCTAACTATAACCACAAATAAGATCCATCTTATTTGAGGAACCATAGCATAGAGGAAAGAATATTATTCTTGGCATCAAAATACCTGATTCAATTTTTCATTTTGACAGTAACCATGTACCTAACGTGAAATTACTCAGCTTCTCTAAATTCTCGTCTGCAAAATAGAGGTGATAACAGCCTTACTACCTGTTGTAAGAAAAGATATTTGTGAACTTTAAAGGACTACTTAAACATGATAAGGAGTTGTTGGCACAGTGCAAAAGTAGGATTTGAAGCCAAATGTTTCTTTGGAGCAATTTGAATAAAATATTAACTATTGGAGACTATTTGATAACTATGTGCTTACAGACAAGGTAGTGGGAACTGTGTGAAATAGTTTAGACTTTGTTCCATGGAAATTAATTTCAGTATTGCCTAATTTTATTAATAAAAATTTTATGTTCTTATGAATGAGAATAATCTTGTACAAAGTCTGTAGCTAGGGTTGTTTTGTTTTTTGTTTTTTATCGAGTCATCAATGGGATCCTATTACGTCATTAGTAGCCACTGTGCCTTTGGGTGAATAATGCATCCAGTGATTGAATTTCCTTTGTCATTAGCACACAGAATTTTGGCACAGATCTTTTATTCAGTGGGCATTGAGCCATATTTATTAGTCTGAATATGGTATTTAGAAATTTGTCTTCTTGACAAATGAAAACCACCCTTTTAAGTCTTATTCTGAAGCTTTAATGTTCATATTGTTAGCCATAACACAATTATGAATGTACTTTACTATCTTCCAGGCTTGTTTTTCATTTCAGTTTTAGACACTGACAGGTGGATGCTCGTGACATAGTAGGTTGTAGGTTGTAGATTTGTAGGTTGACTGTAGTGCTCTGATTTCAGATGTAATAACTTTCTTTTGATGTTTATAAAATAACTTTCAAAAATTTAATGAACTTTAGCTTATCACAGCCGTAGATGATGATGCTTGCTCATCTGATTACACTGCTCAGGGGAATAAGGTTAAGGACATGCTGTTGGTAACTAGAGCATTTTCAGGGTTTTAGTTCAGCAGATGGGCTGCTTGGCTAGATTCATACATCTGCCTGCCTGCTGTGGCAGCTGCTGCTGCTGCTGCTGCATGTTGTATGTTCTTTTGTTCTGTTCCATCCAAGAATGGAACACTAGGAAGTGTAGTGAATGGATTAATTTTAGGTTAAGGTTAGTGTTTTGCTTCTGATGGAAGCTAATGAGTTTCTCTTAAAGTGAACCAGATTTACAAACTACAGTTCAGTCAGTGGGATAAATTAGTATTGTTTGAAATAAAACAAAATCAAATGTGTAAAGTCTTGACAGTTTTCAACATTTGTTTTTAATTCTGTATCTATTTTGTCTCCTCTTATTTTCCTAGGACTTATAATTAGACTTTGCTTGACACTGCATGGTTCAAGAGAATTAAGGAAATATGGAATGACATGAAGAAGATTACTTAAGGATTAAAGGCTTTGGTGACAAACACCTCAGTGAAGTGGTAAAGCACAGACTAGCTCCCTCCAATTGTAGCTCTGAGGAGCTGTGTGTTGGAAGAAGATGGCCGATCCAGGAATGATGAGTCTTTTTGGAGAGGATGGAAATCTTTTCAGTGAAGGGCTGGAAGGCCTTGGAGAATGTGGTTACCCTGAAAATCCAGTCAATCCTATGGGTCAGCAAATGCCTATAGACCAAGGTTTTGCTTCTTTGCAATCCTCTCTTCATCATCCTCCCACTAATCAAAATCAAGCAAAGTTGACCCATTTTGATCACTATAATCAATATGAACAGCAAAAGATGCATCTGATGGATCAGCCTAACAGAATGATGAGTAATGCCCCTGGGAATGGCATAGCCTCTCCTCACTCACAGTATCACAACCCTCCAGTTCCTCAGGTTCCTCATGGTGGCAGTAGTGGTGGTCAGATGGGAGTTTATCCTGGCATGCAGAATGAAAGACATGGACAGCCTTTTGTGGACAGTGGCTCTATGTGGGGACCACGGGCTGTTCAGGTGCCAGACCAGATAAGAGCCCCTTACCAGCAACAGCAGCAACCACCCCAGCCGCCACAGAATCCGTCTGGACCCCCTGGACAGGGCCATCCTCCACACATGCAACAGATGGGAAACTATATGGCTCGTGGTGATTTTTCAATGCAACAGCATGGTCAACCACAACAGAGGATGAACCAGTTTTCTCAAGGTCAAGAAGGCCTTAATCAGGGAAATCCTTTTATTGCCACCTCAGGACCTGGCCACTTGTCTCATGTGCCCCAACAGAATCCCAGCATGGCACCTTCTTTACGTCACTCAGTCCAACAGTTTCATCACCATCCCCCCACTGCTCTCCATGGAGAATCAGTTGCTCACAGTCCCAGATTCTCCCCTAATCCTCCTCAACAAGGGGCTGTTAGGCCACAAACCCTTAATTTTAGTTCTCGGAGCCAGACAGTACCCTCACCTACTATAAACAACTCAGGGCAGTATTCTCGATATCCTTACAGTAACCTAAATCAGGGATTAGTTAACAATACAGGGATGAATCAAAATTTAGGCCTTACAAATAACACTCCAATGAATCCGTCTGTACCAAGATACCCAAATGCTGTAGGATTTCCATCAAACAGTGGTCAAGGACTAATGCACCAGCAGCCCATTCACCCCAGTGGCTCACTTAACCAAATGAACACACAAACTATGCATCCTTCACAGCCTCAGGGAACTTATGCCTCTCCACCTCCCATGTCACCCATGAAAGCAATGAGTAATCCAGCAGGTACCCCTCCTCCACAAGTTAGGCCTGGTAGTGCTGGAATATCCATGGAAGTTGGCAATTATCCAAATATTCCCCACCCTCAGCCATCACACCAGCCCCCTGGTACCATGGGAATTGGACAGAGGAATATGGGCCCCAGAAACATGCAACAGTCTCGTCCATTTATGGGCATGTCCTCAACACCGCGGGAAATTAGCGGGCACATGAGACCAAATGGTTGTCCTGGTGTTGGCCTTGCAGATCCCCAAGCAATACAAGATCGATTGATACCTGGCCAACAACATCCTGGTCAGCCCCCATCTTTTCAACAGTTGCCAACCTGTCCTCCAATGCAGCCCCACCCAGGGATGCATCATCAGTCTTCACCACCACCACATCCACATCACCAGCCTTGGGCACAGCTTCACCAGTCACCCCAGAACACCCCTCAGAAAGTGCCTGTCCATCAAGTAAGTGACTTTTCAACCTGTATTTATTGAAATATGAAATTAAGCATACCTTCCATCTTGTCTCGTATTAACTTGTGTTCTTGTCTAATGTAACTCTCCCCTAAACAAGCAGAGGGCTTTGCTTTTCTAGTGCTTTACACACTGCATTGCACACAGTCGGTGCTTAATAAATGTTTTTTTATTTCAGTTGTAGCTTTCTTGGTTTATGTTTGCAAGCTGTTTGCTCAGTAAATCAAAACGGTTTCGTAGGTTTCACAATAGCTCTATGATGTTGTGATAAAGGTATTATTATACTACTTATATAGTTGAGGAAACTGAGGCTCAGAACAGTTAAGTAATTAGCCTATTGCCACCCAACTGGAATTTTCATCTGGAGGGCAGTGGGGGAGATGGAGAAGTATGGAGAGGTGTGAATTACAGAGGAGAAAGGAACAAAGACAAAAAAAGATTGCACTTCATATTTAAAACATGCTTGTTGACTGTGATTTATTTAAACAGAGTTTTGCTGGGTTTTATTTTACTTAGGTATCCTTTTTCTTTATGATGATGAATTTTTTCAGAAGTTGTAGAGTACTTGTCCTTGCTTTTTATAGGGTGATTATGCCATCTCTTTAATGTTTGTGCGCTCTTAAATTGCAAATATCAGAAAGTCAGAATAAACCATAAACTGCTGCAATGTGTTTTGATTCATGCAGAATTGGTTCCTAAGCAGTGAGAAAAATAGTCTTCCTTAGTAAAACTGTCTTGCAATTATGGATTTTTTCATGCATTGTATTTTATGAAAGTTGCTAACCAAATAATGCATTCAGTAGAAGTATAGGTCTAGAACTCAAGTTTTGTAGATAAACAGAAAACTCTTCCCATTCTAAATTGTGTACCTGTATTTTAATAAATATCAAACCATCTAAGTGAACAGATTTTTCTTGCATTATTGTTGGGTAATGACTTTTAGAAGTGCCCATACTTGCTACCTGTATCACTCATTTGATACTTAATCATGAATTGGTCTGTGTAAAGGCAGGGTAGATGATAGGGCCTGGAGGCTCTTAGAATTCAGGGGCAGGGTAGATGATAATGTCTAATGGGTCTCCCTTTCACCAGAAGGATTGGAATTGGTGACCTCCACCTTAATCTGGGCATTTAGGGACTGATGGGACTGACTACTTCCCCGGATGGAATAAAGTGTTTAGGTTCTTTGGTTTGTCTTAATTTTCAGGGCTGTCTTTGATCCTGAGGTTCCTGTATCTTGACTTGTAAAGGCAATGGTGGTATAGTGGAAAGAACACTTGACTTGGAGTCAAGTGAAACTTGGGCTCTGACATTAACTATGGAAGACAGTCCTTTTAACTTTTCTGAATGTCAGCTTCCTCTTCTTTACAATGGAGATAATAATATCTGTACTGTCTATCTTTCATTGGGTTATTAGAAGGTTTAAATCACACACACACACACACACGCACACACACACACACATGCACACACACAGAATTTTGAAGACTTTAGAGTCCATAAAATATCAGCTATTATTATTATTATTACTTTCTAGTCAATAGTAGCTACACATTTTCAAATTCTTTCAGAAATTATTTTTTAAGTGTGTTTTTTCACTTCTACATTGTCTGATATTTTAATTTTTATTGTAAGATTGTCTTTGATAACATCTATAAATTTTCTTCAAGTTTCCTATTATATTCTCCCAGTAGGCCTTTTTAATTTCATTTTAAAAATAATTTTAAAATTCTAGCTTTAATTTCTGGATTTAAAAAAAATAGAGACTCTTTTAATTGCTCCCATGATATGTTTGCCATTGTTAATTCTTAAATGTGTCAGTTATTCATGTCCTTTTGAGCTCTCATTGTTTCTTTTTCCCACTTGCATTACCGCTTGTACTTTAGGTATTGCATTTGCTATTTTAGTATTTTAAAAATGTGTGTGTGTGTGTGTGTGCGTGCGTGCATGCGTGCATACCTATGTGTCTGTCTGTCTGTCTAACTGTCTATCTTGGCTTTACTTTTCATTCTGCTTTTTTGGGTGGGGTTGGGGGAGAGACGAGAAAGGCGAATGTGACTTTTTTTTTTGCAGTTTTTTTTCCTTCAGTATTTTTCTCGTAGCTTTATGAAGGGTATTGAGGAACCTCCTTCCACTAGAAGTTCTTACTCTGCCATAGTGACTGAGAAGATGGCAGAGACTGTGTTATTTGCATCTCCAGTGTTTAGCACATAGTAAGTGAATTAATAAATGCTATCTTATTAACTTAATTGAAGACAGACTAGACAAGGTAATAAATGGAGAAGGATAAGTGGAGAGTGCAGGGGATAAATGGAGGTGCAAGATATTGGGGGAAACACCTCTAAAGCTTCTGAATTTGTTGGACAATGAATGTGCAGTTGATAGTAGTAGGGGAAAATTAATGTGGGGATGAAAAATTCCTTTTTAGACATGTTTTACATCACGTAACATTTTAGTGGAACTGTCATGTTGATATCCAAACTTAGAGGAAAGGGAGGCCTGGGAATAGATTTTGGAGTCATTTGAATTTTCCAAAGAACAAAGTATGGACAAAGATTAGAAAGCTGTCCTCAGCCTGAACCTTGCAGGTGACTGACAATTAGAGGGTAAGAGGATAAAGAATTGGTGGAGATAATAGTTATGTAAAAGAATATTTTTATATTGCCACAGAGACTAAGTGCAAAGACTTTAAAACTGAGTAGGCAGTCAGTCATTAGAGTTTTCAAAAAATCATTGATTTGCCTTGTGGAAGTAGTGATTTTCTAGAGGTTTCTATACAGAATTTCAGATATTGTTGAGTTGGTAGGTGTTGGATGACTTTTTTGGTTTCTTCCAAATTTCCTGACTAGCTGCTATGATTCTAAAGTAGGAGTACCAAGCAAATATCATTAGATTAGATCATAGGATGCAAAACAAATGTAGCTACTTTTATTTGTTTTATTACCTTAAATTTAGATTTTAAGTCCAATTTTCTTTTCTTACAGAAAATGTTCAAACTCTACTAAAGGCCAACAAATTTGCTTTCAGATCATATAGGGAAAGAGGTCTTAGGTTTTTCATAAGAAGACTTTATTTCCAGTCATCCATTCTATCTAACTCTCTGGAAATTCTACCATTTACAATGAAAAGTATCAAGTGATCCTGCCTTTTTGAGTGGTATAAGTAAGTCAGTCAGTCAGTCAGTAAACATGTATTAAGGCCCTGCTGTGTGCCAGGCAGGTAGCTATGTGGTCCAGTGGATAGAGTGCTGGGCCTGGAGTCAGGAAGCTTCATCTTGCTGAGTTCAAATCTGCCCTCAGACACCTAATAGCTGTGTGACCCTGGGTATGTCACTAACCCCTGTTGCCTCAGTTTCCTCATATGTAAAATGATCTGGAGAAGGAAATGGAAAACCACTCCTATATCTTTGTCAGTAAAATCCCAAATAGGGTCACAAAGAATCAGACACAACTGAAATGACTGAACACCAAAACATGTGCCAGGCACTGTGCTAAGCTCTAAGGATACACAAAAGAGGAAAAAGGCAGCCTTTACCCTCAAGCATCTCACAATCTAGGTGTAGATTTGTGGAGGATCATAAAAGTGTTAAAAGTTGAATGAGACTTTAGAGATCATTTAGTTCAATCCCCTTATCTTATAGATGATAAAATCAAAACTCAGGGAGATTAAAAACAACAACAACCACCTACTTTCCCATAGTCCTGTGGCTAGATAAGTGATAAACTGACTGTATTTGCTTCCTGACTTTTCCTACTATACCACCAGACATTTCGAACTCTCTATGACTTGTGATTCAAAGTCAGTGCATCATTGTACCTGCAGTAGAGAGAAATAAGAAGACATTGGGTATGCCTAATAGAAATACAGTATCTTGAAATAGAGTGGCCAAAACATTTAAAAAATGCAAAGGTGAAATTTTTTTTGCTGTTGAATTTTATTATTTTTACTATTGCTTTTAAAAGTTACCTCTAGGAGAAATACTTTATAGTTTAACTGAGAAAGGGTTAAATCATGCATGCCTCATGAAGTACCCAGTATTCTTTACATGATTTGCATTGTAAAGTGGTAGATTTTCTGATGGTCTAGTAGAAATATTTTCTGTCCATTGTTGGCATTGGAGGCCCTTCAGGAGCAGTTACTTTCACCTTTAGCACTATTTTGTGGGGTCACCCCACAGGCACATAAATTATTTAATTCAAATTAACATCACTGTCTTGCAGTGCACTTACTAATATTGTCATTAAGTGCTGCAAAGGGAAAAAAACATGAAAAAATGTGTTTACTATCCTTTTCCAACTATCAAAAACCTAAGAGTCTGTATTTAATATTGAATGCATTTAATATTAATTATATGTGGTCATCTGTTACAGTTTGCCCAATTTTTTCTAACAAATAGAACTTTTCGTTTTGATAGTTGAGTTTATAAGTTCACAGTTGAGCATTTCACATTCAATGACAGATACTAGGAAAATAATGTTGTATTCAAGGGAATTAAGAATTCAGAGCTCAATAAAAACACCAGTTTTCATTTAGCAACAAAGAAGCTCTTTTAAAAACCCAACAAAACCCTTGAAGTACCATACACATTTTAACCATTTTCTGAATACTGACTGAAAAAAATGAATGGATGTATCAGTGAGAACACACTTTACCTCCTCAAGTTTTCACTCAAAACAAATGAGGGAGGGAGGGAAAATAAACCTAAGACTAAATCAGCTATGCACGAATTCAGGAAATAGTTTTAGGTGCTTGTCATACAGCTGCCTACAAGCTCAATGAGAAATATACCTTCGTATTGTTGACTTCAGGTTTATTTCTCATTTCATGATTGTTGATTAGCTGTGCTTTCTATTGCTTGGTGCTGTACTAGGCACTGGGAATGCAGATACTTTGTTTGAAACAGTTCCCTATTTCTAAGGAGCTTATACTCTAACAAGAGTAAAAACAAGGACGTACATATAAGGACATATATAGAATAAACATAAAGAAAATAAATACAAAACACTTAAATATAAGGTAGTTTGAGAGGGAGGACACAAGTAGTTGAAGGAATCAGAAAAGATTTCATGCAGCACAAGTTTGTGAGGTTTTTTTCTTTTTTTAAAGTATTATTCAATCTGCATTCAGAGCTCATCAATTCTCTCTCTGGAGGTATATAGCATTATTCATCACAGGTTCTTTGTAATTGTCTTGGATTAGTGTCTTGATCCGAGTAGCCAAATCTTTCAAAGTTGATCATCCTTACAATATTGCTATAGAACAGATATTCTTAACCAGTGTGTGTGTGTGTGTGTGTGTGTGTGTGTGTGTGTGTGTGTGTGTGTGTGTGTGTGTGATGGATCCCTTTAGCAATCTGGGGAAACCTATGGATACCTTCTCAGAATAATGTTTTTAAATGCATAAAATAAAACACAGCATTATGAAGTAAACCAATTATATTGATGTAGTCATATTATATATATATATATATGTATATACATATATATACATATGTAAGTATGTATTTTAAGGTCACATGTAAGAGCCCCAGATGTAGAAGGTGGTACTTGAGCTAAGTAAACCTTGGAGGAAAAAAAGAGTTTCTCTGAGATGGAAGTGAAGAGAAGATCCATTCCAGGCATGGGAAATAGCCAGTGCAAAGTCACAGAAGATGAGAAATGATGAGTCATGAGAGGAATAGAGAGCAGCCAATTTGGCTGAATCCACAGAATAAAGGAAGGGGAGTTGGAAAGATAAGTTGGGAGGTTATGAAGGGATTTAAAAACTTAACAGGAATTTATATTTTCTAGTAGCAATAGGAGAACACAAGTTTTTTGATTGGGGGATTGTCATAATCAGATCTGCACTTAAGGAAAATCTCTTTGGCAATGTAATAGTGGGGAGAGACCTATGGCATGGACACCAATAAAGACACCATTGTAATTTTCTAGGTGAGAAGTAATGAGGGCCTTCTGTGTGAGTAGAGAGAATGGGTCAGATGTGATAAATATCAGGATAGAAACAATGAGATTTATCAACTGATGGGATATTTGCGGCAAGTAGTCAGGGATGATGACAAGGTTCGCAAACTTGGAGAATGGAAGAATAGTGGACAAAAATAGGGAAGTCTGGAAAAGGATCGGGTTTGGAGTGAAAGATAATAATAACATGGTGAGCTTGAGATGTCTTAGTCAATTTGAAATGTTGATTTTGGCGATTGTTGATACTGGATTGAAGCTTAGTGAAGAGACTGGGACTGTACATATAGAACAGTGATAGAAAGAAGAGTTGGGGGTCTAGGTCAAAACCCTGGTCAACACCATGGTAGTGCGTGTGATATGGATGATAAAGCTTTAGAAGCTTCTCAAGTTTTCATTTTCCTTATGTAATATTCCATTGCGTTAATGTACTATAGTTTGAATTCCCCAATTGATGTCTCCCCATTCCCTCCCTCCTTTTTGACTTTTTCTGAAGCAAGTACTTTCTACGTACTGTGCCACTGTGCTAGGTACCACATAAGTTATAAAAGATATGTAAGCCATTGTCCTTTTCTTTTGAACACTTTGACTGGAGAAGAATAGACAGCATCCATACAGGAAACTGTTCAGTTGTAATACAGTCAGTCAATGAACATTAAGCACCTTTTATGTGTTCCTGCTCTCTTTTGTTCAAAGAATAGCAAGGAGGCCAGTGTCACTGGTTTGCAGAGTACGTGGGGGAGAGGTAATAAGGTATAAGAGGACTAAAAAGGTGAGAGGCGGCCGATTTTGAAGGACTGTGAATGGCAGAGGATTTTATATTTGATCCTGGAGGTGATAGCCACTGGAGTTTACTGAGTAGAAGGGTGACATGGTCAGACCTACACTTTAGGAAGTTGATTTTGATAGCAGAGTGGAAGATGGACTAGAGTAGGTAGAGACTTAAGGCAGGGAGACCAACCAGATAGTTATTGAAATAGTCCAATGGTGACATGATAAGGCTTTACCAGGTTATTTGCAGTTGCAGAGTGGAGAAGGGTCATATATGAGATATGTCATGAAAGTGGAAATGACAGGACTTGACAACAGATTGGATATGGCAGGGGCTAATAGAGAGTAAGCAGTTAAGGATGAGAACTGGGTTGAGAACTGGGAAGATGGTGGTATTCTCAACAGAAATAGGAAAATTTGGAGCGGGGGATTTAGGGATATAATAATGAGTTCAGTTTTGGATACATTGAGTTTAAGTTTTCTCCAAGGCATCCATTTTGAGGTGTTCATTAGGCAGCTGGAGATACATATATCTGGAGGTCAGCAGAGAGAGGTTAGGTCTAGATAAGTAGATTTGAGAATCATCAGCATAGAGGTGAAAATTTAATTTTTTGGAGCTGGTAAGATCACTATGGGAAATAGTAGTAGAAGGAGAAGAGAAAAATTTCTAGGATAGAGCCCTGTGGGACAACCATGGTTAGTGGACACTGGCTGAAGATCCAGGAAAGGAAATTGAGGAATGGTTGGATAGGTAGGAGAAGGTGTCACAAAAACCTAGAGAAGAGATTATCAAGGAGAAGTTGATTATGGTGTTGTTGGCTGCAGAGAGATCAAGAAGGATGAAGTTTGAGAAAAGGCAAATTTTGATTTGGCAGTCTAGCAAATATTAGAGAGCAATGTTGGTTGAATGATGAAGTTGCAAGTCAGATTGAAGAGAGTTAAGAGAGTGAGAAGAAAGGAAGTGTGGTTGAGTGCTAAAATGAGAGGGGCAGATGAAGGTTTTAAAAGCTCAGGGAAGGAGATGAATCAAGGCTGAAATTGTTGAGGAATCTCTTAGTTCTGGGAGAGACTAAATCTGAGCTAGGCTTAGAATGATGGGTAGGATTTACTGATAGGCAGAAAGAGGAAGTATTCCAGATAGGGAAGTGGGTGTGGAGCAAATGTTTAGACTTGATACCAAATCTTTGAGTTTTCAGATAATAGTGAAGTGGATTGTAAAAGCAATAGATCCTTAGGATATAAAATTGGCTTGGTAAAGTGAAGGCAGATTGTTAACAACATTGAATGATTTTGGTGGTGATAGGCCACTAATGGCTAAATTGTTTTTGCCATGGATTTAAATCAGAACTTTTAGAGGAAAATCACTGTATTTTAAACATTTACTTTATTTTCTAAGTGGGTCTCATCTCTCTATACTGTTCCTAGTGTGCCTTTACTCTGAAATACTCTTCTGATTTGCAAGTCCATATTTTTACTTCATTTTAGAAAATATTTTACAGGTTTGCTCACACTGATTTTTCTATAATAGACATCTTGGTTCCTAAACCAAGCTAATGCATATGTCTAATGTGAAATGTTAACTTAATTTTTAGAGAAGAAAAATAAAGGAAATTTCATATAAATTTACATTTGGTAGAAAATAAATTAATGGGATTTGTGAAATTATTTTCTTTACTATTTTTTTTTGAAATGTCACAATGCAATCAACTTTCTGCTTTCTTTACTAATGAAGGGGAATAAAGATAATTCAAAAGTAATACACTAAGAGTTCTTATTTTTCTTTGAAAGGAAATCATTACTTTTTCAGCAGTTATGTTTATATTTTTACTTTAGTGCTATTAAGATTATTTGTCATTTCTTGATGACATACTATTAAATATCTCTAATTCATTCCCTTTCTAAATAGACAAAAAAGCCCCAGTCATGTAAATAGTATATTTTAGTCTTTTTAAGAAATTTAATTGGAATTTTAGTTTTAGAAAAAAAGTTGTCCAAAATTTAATTAAAGCCATGTTCAAAATTCATCCATAGAATTTCAGAAGTTGGAGGGATTTTCAGGTAATTCTTGCCTTAATCAGACAACATCTAGCACTGTGTCTGATTCTGGATGCTGTATTTTAATGGGGACATTGACTAGATGCAGCATATGTGGGGGTAAGGGTTGGGATGGAGAGAAGACTAAACTCTACCATTTAAGGATCACTTGAAGGAACTAGAGAAGATAAAGATAAAAGGGGTAAATGATTGCTTTCTCCAAGTACTTGAAATTTTGTCATATGGCAGGAGGAACTAGGCTTAGTTTGGGATCAGTGTGGTATAGTGGAAGAAGTACTGGAGTAAGTGTCAGAATGTTTGGGTTTGATTCCTGATTTTCCCATAGATTAATTATGTGACTATGAGCAAGACACTCGATCTCTTTAAGCCCCGGTTTCCTCAACTCCAAAACAGGAGTAATAATACTTCATCTCTCTGTGCAGTGGAGTTGTTATAAGGAAGACACTTTGTAACCAGGAAAAGTCTCTATAAATGTGAACTGCTATGATTGCTGTCCCTAGAGCTTCCAGCAATGGGTAGAAGTTAGAGGGTACAGATTGTAGCTCAGGGTTAAGAGGGAAAAAAAACACAAAACAACTTACCATTAATTAGAGTTGTTGAAAAATTAAAGAGAATATTTCAGTAGGAATTTCCCCATCCCTTTCAGTCTTTAAGAAGAGGCTTGTTAGGAATATTGTAAGGAGTCTTTAAGCGTCAGATAGTTTGGAATTGGATACTGTCTAAGAACCTTTCCAGTTCTGAGACACTATAATTCTAGTTTTACAGATGGCTAAACAGGTCTTGAGAGACTGTGACTTGCTCAGAGTCACAGCAAAGTAATGACTCTTTCTATTGTGATGGAAAATTTCCCTTTAAGTTTTTTAAGATACTGGAATTTGGGAAAATTTTGAGTGGAAGCAAGCTCTCAGCATCACTGTTTTTTATGATAAGTTAGTTTATGCCAACACATTGTGTATGGATTCTTTCACATTCAAAATGACCTATTGCCATATAAAACAATGTGAAAAACATTTTTGTTATCAGTATTTGTGATTTAATCTGTGTATATCTTTCCTCTACTGATACTGTTCACAGCCCCTCTGTACTTTAGCAGATAGACTTCATGATGATTTCCTGTGACTGGAAAAAAAAATCATCTCCTTGTTTCCATTTGTTACAAAATTATCAAGGTTTATGCTTAGTTGGAAAACCATATGTAGAGCGTCATGGCAATTTTGTGAGTGTATCATGATTTGGTGAGAATTTAAATTTCATAATACAAAGACTTCAGAGTTCAAGTTATACTTTATGTATATAGAATCACAAAGAAGAGACAAAAATCATGTTCTGCTCATGCGTAGGGCATTTTTTTGGGTCATGAGTATACAAAGACAAAACTCCCATATGTGATAGAGTAAAGAATTAAGCCCTAATTACATGTCTGAAATTTCAGTGGTGTGTATATTGGTACTTTTCTATATAGTACTAAACTTAAATAACCATATTTAGACTAATTTCTTGTACCATCAATGATATTTTTCCTTGGAATATTTTTAAAAGTATAAATTTTATTAATGATAACAGTTACAGAATTTATTTAAAAAATGGAGGGATTGATGGCATAGAGATTGTTGTCTGCTTCTTCATGTTCTTGGTGAACATTAAGACTTTTTTATTTTTATTAGGAGAGTAACCCTTATTGTCTATATCCTATCACCTACACTCTGTGAACATCATGAGTTTGTTTATTTACAAATCTGAGTCCTGTTAACTATCCCTTGCCTTCCTGAAATTCTCTATTGATTTGATTGGGTAACATATGAAAGTCTAGACACATAGTTAGAATAATTACCAATAGACAGATCTACAGGCACATGATACTGAGTATTGCCAGATTATAATATAATAATGTAATAGGTGATCTGATAGCAAACCTGGATATGTCTCGAGCCCTGACAAAGGTTATGAACAATGTGGATTTTCATTTCTAAACTTATTAAAGATATAAAGTGTGAAGAGTCAATCAGTTAGTCAAATAAACACTTATTAAGTGCCAGGCACAATATATAAAGAAACAAAATGCTTCTAAAGGAATAGTCCTTTCCTACCTCTACTTTCCAAAGTCCCTTTTGAGTGGTTCCAGATTAAGATAACAGAGATCACATTTTTATTTGTTTAAAGAGGCTTCTGATGATTGTATAGGTTCGTTCATTTATTGTAGTGGGTGACCAAAGTTTCACAGTATACTTAAAGCTTGCTGGTTGACAGCATTTTACTCTTTGAGGATCTATTGTCTGTTTATGGTCATGTTTCTCCTTCTAATAGGTTTCACTACATCTCTTATTTACAGTGAACCTTAATTATTGTTCTCTTTCATGGTCTTTCTTTGGCTTTTGCTTCTCAGTCTTGACTCAGGCTATTTTTTCAAGACTTTGTAGTGCTTCCTTCTGTTTGCCTCATGTTACCCTTTTCTGCCTCCTGTTAACCTGCCTCCTGTAATCTTCAATATACACATCATTACTCTACCACCAAAACACAATCCATTTAATATTACCCCCAGATGGGCAGTATTACCAAGTATGGTGTTGCTGGCAAAGGAGAAATTTTGCAATATCTGTTGTCACTGACATTAGCTAAAGATACAAATGACACAGACAACATTATATGATGGCCTTTTTTTTTTTGGTGACAGGCTTTTATTTCTGATGTACCCTAGCAACACATTTGCTTAAGAAATATTTGTGGGAAAAGAGTTTCATATACCCCCCCAGGAAATCCAGAGCACTACAAAAATGTCCAAATAGACTTTTAAAACTTATATCCATTTAAAGACTTATTCAGATGCTGCCTCTTCCATGAAGCCTTCCCTGTACCCCTAAAGTAACCTTCAAGGTTCCCTTTTGAACCAAACATAACACTTTGTTTTCCATCTGTATGCTGTACTTATCATGCATTATTGTGTGTTATAGCTTCTTGTTTCTGTCTCATTTCTCGTACCTGTCGTGTGCAGAGTACTGTGCTGAGTGGAGGAACAGATCTAAAGCTTAGATGAGTTCTTTGCCCCTTATTTACTTTCCCCTCCTTGACTGGAAATTTAATGAGAACTAGGATTACTTGTCTGTATATCTTCTGGTACCTAGTAAAGTGTTCTGTAAACATGTATTAGAAAATGTTTATAATTTAAGTAGCATGATCCCACATCTTGGGGTGGTGGGTTTATTTGGTTTTATTTTTGGATGGGGAAGGGAGAGGATGGAACAGCAAATGTCTTTTTTATTAGTATAATAATCAATTTCAGTATAGAAGTGTAGTATTTAGCAGTGTGTGTGTATGTATTTTAAGTAATGTGTGAGAAGACTTGGTGAGGTCTTTACCATTTGTTTAGATATTAAGATCTTATTGAAGAAACCCATTCTCCTTCTTCTCCTCTGTTATAGCATATCTGTCTGTCTGTCTGTATGTGTGTGGGACAGTGAGGTGGCATAGTGGATAGAGCACTGGGCCTGGAGTCAGGAAGACTCATCTTTGTGAGTTCAAATCTAGCTTCAGACAGTTACTAGTTGTATGACCCTGGGCAAGTACTTAACCCTCTCTGTCTCAATTTCCCCATCTGTAAAATGAACTGGAGAAGGAAATGGCAAATGACATCCAGTATCTCTGCTAAGAAACCCCCAGAAGGGATTTGAGAAGAGCCAGGCGCAGCTGAAAAAGGACAACAGCCATAACACCAGTGTATGTATGTATATATTCCTCCAGAAAGTGGCTTATATTATTTTACAAATTCCTATTTCAAACATTTTGTAGTTTGTTTTTCCCCAAGTCAAGCTGAAACTCTTCGTTTATACCACTTCATTAATAAGAACCTAATGTAGCTTGGTGAGCTAGGATTTGGAGTGAGGCAGATTTAGGCTCAATGTAAGGAAAAATATTCCTATCAGTAGCCTTACCAAAAAATGGTCTGAGCTATATCTAGAGCGCTAGATTCTCTGCCACAGTGGACATTTAAGAGGAAGATCACAGGGTCACAGATTAAGGACTGGAAGGAATCTTAAAGGACATTAAGTGTCACCTCCTCATTTTATGTGTAAAGGAACTGAGGTCCAGAAAAATTAAGTGGCTTGTGCTGGGGTGCAAATATCTGAGGCTGGATGGGGGAACCACTTCTTGGAAAAGTCACAGTGGAGATTCCTGTTCAAGTATGAGTTGCCTAGATGACTTCTAAAGTCCCTTCTCACTAGTCAATTCTGTGATTCTCTTGTAGTGAAGGTATGGGACCTTTCTTGTTAACCTCTTTTTATTCTTTTCTTCTCTTTTTCTTTCTCAGCTTCTACCTTCCTTTTACTTTGACCCAGAAGTTGGCCAGTTCTGAAAAGAGGACAGTTTGATACAGTGGGAAAATCAGCAATTAGGGAGAAAAATTTCTGTGTAGGTTAAGGGTTCAGATGGGGGAAAAGACAGTTTAAAGTAGAGGCAGTGGAGAAAAAGTAATTGACTCCTGGGGAATTTATTAAAACATTGACATCTCAAGATCATTTATAGTCTCTGTATCCAAGCTAGTTGTAAATAAACTGCCAAAAAATGACCGTTTCCCTCTTCCATAACTACATGCAAAACACATTGTTTTTTTAATGAGGGGGAAATTAAACTTCAGTAGGAGTTTTGCTGCACGGATTTCATCATTGTAAGAATTTTTTCCCCCTTTTAAGGTGTGAAGTTTAGGAAATCTTACTAAAAGAAGTTAAAGGAAGTGAGAGAAAGATGATAAAATTGCTACCATTTATAATGTTCCTGTCCTGTGGAATGTTAAAGTACCTTCTTTAGTCTTCTTTTTTATTCTCTTTTTTTTGCAGTTTTGGTTTTCCTTTTTACGTTTTTTATCTTTCTTCCCCACTGTCCCCTTAATTGAACAGTAAAGTAAAATAACCCTCATAAAAATACACACAATTCAGCAAAACAAATTCTCACATTGGTCTTTTCCAGAAATGTGCATCTCAGTTCCATTTTAAGTTTATTTATCACCTCATTGGCAGAAATCAAGTAGTGTGATTCATCTTTAGCGTGCAAGATTTATGATTTATTATTGCATTAATCATAATTGTATGGTATTTCCAACGTTGTTTTTCTCTCTAATATTGACATTGTATAGATTGGCCTCCTAGTTCTGCTTATTTTACCCTGAATCAATTCATATAGTTCTTCTCAATTTCTTTGAAATTGTCCATTTCATCATTCCTTGTGGAGCAATAATATTCCATTATATCCCTATACCACAATTTATTAAACCATTCCCCAATATGTGGGTATTTCTTTTCTTTCTTTTTTTGCGGTTTTTTTTTTTTTTTGAGGAGGGAAGGCAGGGCTATCTGGGTTAAATGACTTGCCCAAGGACACATGACTAGTAAGTCTTAAGTGTCTGAGGCCACATTTGAACTCAGGTCCTCCTGACTCCAGGGCCCATGCTCTATTCACTGTGCCATCTAGCCACCCTCTATATATGGGTATTTCTTTTCCATTTTTTGACTGCTAAGAGCTGGCATAAGTATTTTTTGTACACAAGGATTCTCTTCCTCTTTCTTTAATCTTTTTGGAGAGTGGGGTAGAGACCTAATAATTGTGTAGTTGGGTCATGAAGGACGAACAACCCAGCCTAACCCTTCAATAACTTAGACATAGTTCCAAAACCAATTCACAGCTCTATCAACAATGTATAAGTGTGCTTGTTTTCCCAGAGCCCCTTCCAACTTGTTTTGTTTTCTAAACAACTTACTCATTTCTGAAGCTATCCAGTGAAGGAGCTCTCATGGCTGTTCTATTCAGGAAATCAGGAACTGATATTGAGAGCCTACACCTTTAGTTCCCTGAACCAATCAAATCTCAAGGGTGGTTTCAGTATTTTTAAGAATAAATTAGCCTAACTTGCATAGGACAAGGGATTAGGATATTGCTTCTATTACACCAAATCTTTTTTTAAAAATAGATTTGGCTTTTTTTTCTTAATTCTGGGCTTAATTGTATACCATAAAAATAAGTCCCATTTAATATCACCTCTACAAATATACCAAGAAATCCCTGTGCTATGAGAATTTAAATATTTTATTAACAACAAGACAGTGGGTAGAACACTGGCCCTGGAGTCAGGAGGACCCGAGTTCAAATCTAGCCTCAGACGCTTACTAGCTGTGTGAACCTGGGCAAGTCACTTAACCCTGTCCACCTCAATTCCTCGTCTGCAAAATAAAATGGAGAAGGAAATGGTAAACCACTCCAGTATTTCTGCCAAGAAAACCCCAAATGGAGTCCTGAAATCAGTCATGACTGAAATGACTGAACAATATGACACATTTACAACAGCAAAATATTTAGAGTTTTAATTTAGTTCTAAAAATTGAATTTTTTTAAAAAAGGAATTGATTAATTCCATTTTGCTCTTATGCTCACCTTATTTCATTCCTGGAGAACAAAAGGTCCATATACTTTTTTATAAATAAGAGAATAGGGTACCGGCTCTTATTGAGGGTGTGTGCAAGTATATGTTGGAAAGGGAAAAAAAAGATGCTTAATAAAAGTAGGTTTGAGGAAAGTACACATGATATGGATAGGAAATTCTTGTTAAGAATTATCTGTCTCCCTCAGGTGCTATAAATTGACTAGAAGAAAGCAATTTGTGGTTTTTATTATTTATTCTTGGAACTGGCTAAAACCAATTTTCAAATTAGCATAAAAATACAGCCCACTACCAAGAGGTTTTGGTGGGCTGTAGAATCATCTGACCTGTTCCTAGAGATTAATGGGTTCAGTGTGAGTAGTCTGAAAAACTGTACTGGCTTTTGCCCACTGTGCAATTTCAGAATAGTAGCTCCAGAGTTGGTAATTGGATACATGTCTTTGAGTATGAACCAACATAGTCTTTATTCAAGTGTCTATACAGTGTTTATTTCCTTGCAATTTAAGTACTTGTTTCATAATAGTTTTAAGTTGACTCTTGGAGCAAGGAACTTTGTGCTACAACATTTTAGTTTAAGTTTTCTGATAAATTCCTTTAAAAGATTATTGTTAGAATACATTTCTTTTTTTTTCTTTTAGCATTTCAGTTTAATATGCAGGATTGTTCCAGAAATCTTAGTTTAGCTTTAAGCTATAGAACTGCATTAAGATTTTTGGGACACTCTGTATATGTGAACTTAACATCATTGTGAATTAGGAACTGAGTATTCATGAGTGAGGACATAGGAAAGTAAATTGGAGATGGGAGAATGAGGTGAGACAAGGCATATGTAGTACGGATTTACTTTGACTCAGTATATCCCTGAGGTAGTTCATAAACACACACACACACACACACACACACACACACACACACACACAAATATACATACACACACATATAAACAAAGGTTGAGTGTTTCAGAGCCACACAGCTAGCAAGTTTCTGAGACAGAATTTGGCTCTAGGTGTTCCTGATTCTGAGCTCAGTGGTCTATCCACTAGGCATACTACTTAGTTTTTTTCTTTTATTTCACCCAGGGTATAATTACTGAATTTAGCTAATGATTTTTTTATAGCACCTCAGCTCTCTTTTTTTGAAATGTAGGTCCCAGCTGCAGGATGTTTCTTCCTACATCTACCCTTTAACCAACTACAAAGTAGAATGACTATTTCACATAGAGTGCTAAAAAATACATTTTGTTTCTTCAACCTAAGCCTCTAGTTGTTGGACCAAATTTAAGGCAAAAAGTTTACTATATTTTTAATTCATGGGACTGAATTTCTATTGCATATTTTTCTTTTTTCTGGAGATCTGTAGAAAAACAGTAGAAATCCAACTTAGCCACTTAACCACTAACTCTGAAAATGAAATAAAAAATTCTAGAATTTAGTCAGCAGAATTTAGTGGATTTATGGCTAAGATGTAAAAATTGTCAGTCACTATTTAGATCTGCAAGGAACCATAGAGATCATTTCAGTCTAAAGTCCTCAGCTCCTTTACCTGTCTTCAACCTTTTGTAAACTATACGCTAAGTCCTAGTTTTGTAGGGGTGGAGAGTCATTTAGTCAAATACGATGAAAAAAGGAAATACATGTTTGAAAAGTCAATGGGACTGACTATAGGATCTTATTTGTTCTAATACCCATCAGCCATGGTAGTATTTTATTCCAACAGTATGTTTATACTTTGTCCAGTTTTGGATTTGAGAATTAGATAAATTTGGTTATTCATTTATACATTTTGATAATTGTATATTTTACAAAAAGCCTTCATTTAAGTGGTTCTTAGTCATGTCAAACAGTTCTTAAAATAAGATTTTCAAGGCTGTCATGATTTCTTTGAATTCTTACTCTGTCATCTGTCACAAGATATCCCTGTTAGCTTTGTGTCATTTATAAATTTGCTAAGCACAACATCTATGTCTTTATCCAAGTCATAGATGAAGATAGTGGACAGCAAATGACCAAGGACAGATCTCAAGGCTACTCTGCCAGAGACCTCTCTCCATTATGACACTGATAAGTTAATGACTACTCTTTAGTTCTCATCATCTGCAAGTCCCAAGTTTTTTTTTTAAATTGTATTGTTACTTAATCTACATTTTATTCATATTCTTCATAAGGACAGCATGCAAAACTTTGAAAAATTCATTGCTCAAATATATATAGTATGTCTGTGGTATCAAACTGATATGCCAGTTTAATAACCTTGTTAAAAAAAGGAAATTAGATTAGTCTGGCATGATTTGTTACATAATGATACTTTAGTGATTCCTTATTCCCTTTCTAAATTCTTACAAGCCATCCTAATAATGTGTCTTAGCAATTTTCAAATAATTGGACTCAATATATTACCAATCTATAGTTTGTAGACTCCATCTTCTTTTTTATTTGGAAAAAAATTGGTTATCTGTTTTTCTCTAGTGTTGTGGTATCCTCCATTCTCCAGGAGTTTTCAATAATCACTAATAACAGTTCAGTGATCTGTATTTGGTAGCGATTTTTGTACCTTAATATGCAATTTATATAAGCCTAATGACTTGAGTGCATTGAAGGCAATTAGATATATTCATATAATCTAATTTATTTTGGATTTTATGTTACAGATTGCCATTTTTCTTTTTCTTCTTATTCTGAAGACTATTCTTTTTTGGTAAAGAAAGCAGAAACAAAGTAAGATTTCATTATTTTTGCTTTCTTCTCAGAAAATAATGCAAATAGGGGCTGCCAAGTGGTGCAATTGATAGAATACTTGCTCTCAAGTCAGGAGGACCTGAGTTCCAATATGACCTCAGACACTTGATACTTACTAGCTGTGTGACCCTACGCAAGTCATTTAACCCCCGATTGCCTCGTCTCCCCCCCCACCCCCAAATAAATAAATAAAGCAAATACCTAGTGTTTTCTATTTTACTTTTGTTTGGAAAGTATATTATGGATTCTGGTGATGGGATTTATAAATGTAAAGATTGATAGAGGAGAGGTATATGGGGAGGAGGTATACAGGTTAGGGCACAGAAAAGTTTCAAGAATAAATGTATGTCATTCTTTGACATATCTCTAATTTAAGATTCTGGCATATAGATACAGAATTATTTAAAAAACAAACATGAAACCAAATAGTTTAAATTTTTAGCATTTTCAGTTTTCTGAGTTTGAAGAAGTATGCCGCTAGATTTTGCAGACCAGTTATCAGAAGTGTCCAGTTTCCATTCGTATCTTATGGAGTCATGATTTTTGGCTAATAGAAGTAAAAGTACAAGTGAGATTTTAAAAGGGAATTATGTTTACTGCCAGTATAAGGTTTGTATTTCTGTTTTTCTTCTACTTCTTACCACATGGCCCTGAATCAATATTTTTTGGTCCTGCTAGATGGTGATAATGCTGTAATGTTTTGTATATAGTATGTAGTATGGCTAGTTGATATGTCACACTTCTTTTTTTTTTGGAAGAAATTGTTAGGATGTAACCAGCCAGTTATTGCGGTATACAGTTTCTAAATATTAGTAGAACTTCAGGTTCTATGTTCAAATAGATAGTAGGAAAATAGCAGTGTTTATTCTTTCCAAAAGTGGCTGAATTACAAATGCTTCATAAAAATAAGACACAAACTTTTTTGGTGGTCAGTTTTCAAATTGAGTATAACATTGCATTGCCTAAAAGAATTTCTTTTGAATTTCTCATTTCCAGAAAAAAATATTGCTTCCCTGTTTAATATTTCTTCTAACCTTCCTACTTTCCAAAACTATGCTCACTATTTTCCCCAAGTGCTTATGGGTGGCAGATGCACTCCATGTTTTTGGCCTCACGGACTATACTTTCTATGTTCCCGGTCAGTAAGTCTGCCACCTGTCTTGGTCTGCTTTGAGCAGTAGGCACCAACAGACGCTCTTGGCAACTATTTAGTTCAGTGCAAATAGAGAATCACTTTATATAAAGTGTTGGTTTGCAGAAGGCATGTGATAAGGATTTATGTTAAAATTGACTTTATTGCCCTGGAATTTCATAGGATCAATGACTAAGAATAAAAGCAATAAAAACAAAGATTTAAATAGTCGCCCTCAGTTTAATATTTATCAGTCTTTCCAGCTACTTAAGTTGATGTTACAGGATAGAGTTATAGTTGGTATTACAGAGGAAAAAAATCTAAAGGGAAAATAATCATTACTCAGGTTTTTTATATTACTTTTCATATTTATTCAAACAAGGACAACAGCTGATATTAAAAAAAAATCTATAAGTAGCTTCTTAGTGGTTAAATTTTTTTTTTCACTATCTCTCTCCCCTTGGCTCCCCCCTATTCTGTTTTGCTAAGCATGTCCCAGCTTTCTGAGTGACTTCTAGCTCTTTTGATATTTTTTTTTGCTTAAATAAAAGAGTATTCATGCTATTGATACAAGACAAAAACCTAATATTTTGGGTTTGAAAAGCTGGAAATCATTTCACGGCATATCGTCATCATCATCATCATCAAAAAGGTCTTCAGTATCACTAAAGAAATCGACATCAACTGTTTTTTCATTGGCTGCCAAATTCTTCTAGGGTTCCTGGCTGCCTCCTGCCTTGTCCGAAGAGGGTCTTCCCCCTTTGGGAATATTGTATCTACAGGCAGTTTCATGTTTCCATCAGCCTAGCCATCCATCTCATCTTGGCCTCTCCCGTCCTGGCATGTCCAGTTCCCTGTTTGGCTAGTTCTGCACTTCTGTGAAGCCTGTAAATTAAAAGCCTATACTGAACACCAAGTTTGGAAGAGGTGGAGTAGCCTGTTGAAAAGTGAATGAGATTTTTTGAGAGGAATAAATATTTGTGACAATTTACTATAAATAATTTCATGAACTTTTTTTGTATTTTATATTCATTTCAGCTTACATGAATACGGTTTATTTTTGTCATTACTGCTCTTTATCTTTAATCAGGGTTGGTTATTTTCACAGCACAGATGTTACTCGAGTTATTGTAGGCTCCTACATTTTGTCCAGTACATTTTTTGGATGGGTTCTTTAAAAGTTTTCTAAAGTGAAATTATATATATATATATATACATGTATATATTATGTATATGTGCATATGTATGTAAATATATTACATATATTTATACTTATGACCCTATTTTCCACATTTAACTCTATTCTAAAATTGAAGATCCGTTTCTTTAGCAGGAAAAAAATGGGAGATAAGGGTTTAGAAGTGCATCCTGGACAGTGGGGCTTCCTCTGGGGTCTGTCCTGTACTAGGGGGTAGGGAAGAGGCAAAGAAAAAACTATTTGTGCCACTGACATGGATGACTTTTTTCCTTCTCTCATAGCTTCTGCTTAAGTGATATCTCTTTTATTTTAAAAAAATTTTATTGTAGGGGCAGCTAGGTGGCTCAGTGAATAGAGCACCGGCCCTGGAGTCAGGAGGACCTGAGTTCAAATTCGGCCTCAGACACTTGACACAATAAAAAAACTAGCCATGTGGCTTTGTGCAAATCACTTAACCCCAATTGCCCTCCAAAAAGCAAAAAAAAAAAATTTTTTTTATTGTAACAAAGAAGTTTGCTGGAGATGCATGGTCAGTGTAGTCTCTGACCTTGTGCTTTTGAGAGTCTGTAGAAAGGAGCCAGGCTGTCTAAACCAAGATAAGTTACTACATTTACTTAGACTTCATCCTCCTTTTAGTACTCTTTTCTTTACATTATCACATTGTATATTTTGTCTTCTTGAGTCTGCTTACTTTACATTGGTTACTACACATTCCCATATTTTTTTCTGAATTCTGCATATTTGTTATTTCTTAGGCAGCTAAGAGTTTTAGTAGGCAGGTAGGTGGTGCAGTAGTTGAGAAATTGGGCCTAGAATCAGGAAGCCTTGAGTTCACATTTGCCCTCAAACACTAACTGAGTGAGCTCAGGCTGGTTATTTTGTGTGCCTCAATTTTTTTGATTGTAAAATGGAGATAATAATACCTCCTACTTCCCAAGGTTGTTGTGCAGATCAAATGATGTCATATTTGTAAATTGCTTCACACAGTGCCTGGCCCATAATGGGAACTTAAATACCTGGTCCCTTCATCTCCCCCTTCCCTTCTTTGTGCACAGTAATACTCTGTTGTATTCTTGTATCTCTGTAGGCTCAGTTGTTCCCCCAGCTAAGAGTAATCTCTCTTATTTACAAGTAGTTCTTTGCTGCTAGAAAAAAAAGTGCTACTATATGTATATTTTGGTACTCATGTAGCAAAAATATTTATTTGGCATCAAGTTGGAGAATTTGGAAGGTTCATAAATTTTAGAACTGGCAGGATCCTTAGAGTTAATTTATTATAAGCTCCCCTCCCCTATTTTAAAAATGAGGCCCAAAGAGGTTGAGTAGTCTGCCCAAACAGCGTAAGTGACAAAGCCACTTCTGACCCCCAAACCAGCATTCTTTCCACTGCATTTCTGGGGTAATTAGGTAGCAGTTTCCCTATGGTTTGGATAAGGGGGAGTAATGGCTTCTTGGGCTCTCCTGGGGAATGAAGGCATCATTTAACTCACTACCAAAAGTTCCTAATGTGGAGATTTAGAAGTCTAGAAGTGAATTCAAAGTGACATGCCAAATTAATTTCTTTGTTATATTTTATGTTTTAGTATAATTCTAAATTTTTATTAATAGTATTTCTTTAGATATCAGTAATGCTTCAGAATTATAAGAAGACATTGATGTGTGGTATGAAGAGCTCTGAATCTGAAGTCAGGGAATTTAGGATATATCAGTTGTTCAGAGACATTCACTAACCCTTTATTATTGCCTACCTTGTGTAGGTGTTATGCTAAGTGTTGGGGATACAAAGAAAGACATAAGACAGTTCCTGCCCTTAAGGAACTCACAAGTAAATGGAGGAAGACAACATAGAAAGAAGCTGAAAGGGGAGGGAGGGAAGTTATGCGGCTGGGCAAAGAGATGATCTGAAGAGGTAAGACTTTCAGAGATGATTTCATCTTGCAGTAGGATGAATTTCTGGAGATCATCAAGTCCAGGAAAGCAGGCTGACAAGATATATAGGTTTCTACTTAATTACCCAGATTTGAGGGCAGTATGATATAGTGGATGGTGAGCTATACTTGAGGTTCGGAAGAACTAGCTTAAGTCGTAGATCTGTTGCCAGCATGTGGGCGATTACACACCTTTAATATTATGACATTGGTTGAGATTTGAGCTTTTTCCTTGCAAGTAGCTTTGTAACTTTGAACAAACCACTTATTCCTGGTCTATTTCCTCTCTACTTCCAAATGATATACTTGAGCAAGGATGATTGGTAGGTCCCTCACAACTTCAAAACTGATTCCTTGACCTTTCTTACTCCCCCATACTAAAATAGGCAAACAAATGAAAGATTACAAATATTTTTTGCATTTCTTGTTTGATGTTTTAAATACATGTTATCAGCATTTAGCGATGTATCCATCCTTTCAGGAATGGGACGGTGGGGAGGGGTGGGAGTGATATGGTATATGTGTGAACTTAGGTGACTCAGCCAGATAGATATTTATAGGTTGAGGCAACATGGGATGGTAGAAGTAATCCTGACCTTGAAGGAGTTTCTGACCTTGTGCTTTAGAGAGTCTGGCTTAAAGCCTGGCTCTGAAATTAAGAAAAACTCTATCTATGGACAAATATCTTCACTTCCCCTCTTCCCCCCCATGCCCCCAATCCCCTTTGTCTGTGAAACAGGGGTGATGATATTCACACTATGCACCTCACAGGACTGTTGTGGGAAAAAGTTCTTTGTAAATGGTAAGTGCTGTATAAATGTGGGTTTATTTACATTCTAATGGATTCATGACCTAATCAATGTGGACATTACCTTCATTGGTACAGATTACAGGCTATGCACAACCTCTCATCCTCTGCCATTCTTATCTGTTTTTCCATAGACCTTCCATAGGACATCTTCCTACTTTGAAGCCTTCTGGTTTTTAAATATTGGTGTATGGCATTCAGTTGGCTAGCTATTAATTTGTTGCTCTTACTACTTTAATAGCACCCTTTCTTTTCTTGTCATATGTGTCTTTCAGGAGTCATTTTTTTCTTTGCTTTTTTGGAGGGGGGAAGGCAGGTTAATTGGGGTTAAGTGACTTGCCAAGGTCACATGGCTAGTAAGTGTTAAGTATCTGAGGCCAGATTTGAACTCAGGTCCTCCTGACTCCAGGGCCAGTGCTCTATTCACTGCACCCACCTAGCCACCCCTGGGAGTTGCTTCTCATTCAAGTCATCATTGGTTACGTGGACCCCACTACAAGTTCTTTATCTTGCCCTTTGGCTCACCTGAAATTTTGATTTTTCTAAATTCCTAGTATTCTGGAATTGTAGCCAATTATCACTAGAGTGATATGATTGTGTCTTTTAAAAATGTGCTCCTGTAGCAACTAGCATCTTTACATCATTTAAAGTACTACCTAATTCCCCAAAATTAGATATATCTCATTCTCATATTCTTTTCTCAAACTATCTCATTTTAATCTCAGTGCCTATTTGATACACACACACACACACACACACACACACATGCACTAAATGCATGTCAATGTATTATGCTTTCTTTGCTGAATTTAGCAAAAGCCTACTGTGTACATATCTGTGTACTTACTGCAAAAGGAGCAAAGCTGAAAATGACAGACTTAATACTCAGAAACTTGAATTCTAGTTGTGTGGGAAAAGCATAAACGCAGAAAAGCAATAAAAAGCAAATAACTGGAAATTAAGGGGATGCCCATCAGTTGGGGAATGACTGAACAAATTATGGTATGTAAATGTAATGGAATACTGAAAGGAACAGTTTGAAAAACCTAGGATGACTTATGTGAACTGATGCAGAGCGAAGTAAGTAGAACTTAAAGAGTAATTTACACAAACAACAACATTAGAAAGAAAAACTTTGAAAGACAACTCTGATCAATATAATAGCCATGATTCATGAGAGACAGTTAAAAAGCATGCCTCCCACTTTTTGACAGGGAGGTAATTGACTTAAAATGCAGAATAAGGTTCCTATTTTTTGATACGGACAGAGGGAGAATTCAGTTTCCTTTAAAAATGTTACAAGATTTTTTTCTTTTTTTTTTCCCCCCCTAATGGGAATCTGAGGAAGGATGGAATAGTAATTGGGTTGTCAAAAATAAAAAAAAAATAAATAAAAAGAGGGTCATTGAAGCATTTTTAAAAAATGATCAAGAAACTCCAAAAGGAATTAGAGATGAGTGGGACTGCTTTGGAAATTGCATGTTAAATTTATTATATAGTTAGAAGAAAAAACCAAACTCTATGTAACAGAGTTTCTGTTCTCCTTTGTGTGTAGAAATACTCATTTGTCATTTGTTAAGTTCAGAACAAAAATAAATGAAAGCATTGTTAAAAAGGCATTATATGAGGTAGAATGTGAGTTAAAGGAAAGGCAAAAAGTACACTAGGAAAATTTAAGGAAGGAGAGAAGACATTTAGTGGGGAAATCAGGAAAGGCTTCCTTGAGGAGATAGTACTTCAATTGAGTCTTGAAGAAAGAGAACTGTAACTGGCCAGATGTGAGGAAGGAGTCCATTCTAGGCATGGGAAGCTGCCAGTGAGATTCTATGGAGGCTATATATGGTGGTAAATTTGTGGGATATTTCAAAGTCCTCTTGGGTTAGAATGTTACATGTATGAAGGTGAAATGTCTGAAAAGGTAGATTGGAGCCATATTTTGGAAGGCCTTAAAATCTAGTCTAAATTTTTATTTTATCCATGACAATATGAAACAACTGACGGTTTTTGAATGACAGTGAGAATGACAGCCCTATGGCAGTAGTATGAAGGATGAATTAAGAAGGCAGAGTCAAGATGGGAGACCAGTCTTTGAGTTAGAATACTACAACTGCTGAGAAGTGATGAGGGCCTGAGCTAGGATAGTGGCAGCCTATGGGTACATAGACTATGTTTCAGCACACCCATCCCATATTCTATGCACATCTTTGGGTGTCAGTGTAAATGGGAAGAGGTTGTAGAAGTAGGATGACAAATAATTGTATGTGGGAGAATGAGGCAGAAAAGTTAACACTACTTCTGAGTTTTGCATTCAGTTTTGGACATGTCAGATTTGAGGTATTGGTGTAGCGTCAAAGATGAGATATCTGCTAAGCAGTGTAGAAATGCAGGAGTAGAGTTCAGGGGAAAGAGAATTAAGATATATAGATTTAAGAATTATTTGCTTAATAAAAACAAAAGGTAATGGGAAGAGAGTATTATTGAGATAGAAAGACAGTGCCTTGGTGGGACACCCACACTTAGTGTGTGAAAAAAGAATGATGGAGGAGACTGAGAATACAACTTATCCTCTCCTCATCTCTCCCACTGTGGTGGGACATTTAGCTTTGGAAGAGAAGACATAGGGACTCAGAGACATGACAGCTGTTTTTGAGCATTTGAAACTGCAACATGGAAGATTGGTTAAACTTGTTCTGCTTGCTCCAGAGGACAGAATTAGGAATATGTGGAAGTTTCAGAGAGTCCAGTCTAGGTTTACTTTAAGGGAAAACTTCCCAACAATTAGAGCTGTCCAAAAGTGGAATGGAATGCCTCAGGGATGTACTTAGTGGGCTCCTCTTTACTAACATCTTCAAACAAGGCTGGATGACAATTTGTCAGTTGTGTCCTAGAAAGGATCCTAATTGAGGCCTTGATGGATTCAAAGGTACCTTCCAAAGCTGAGATTTTCTGATGTATCCATACTCTGAAGCCACACAGCATAAACATGCAGCTAACCCTGGGGACAAATACATCCCTTGTGCTTGTCTTTCTCAGAGGACAACCAGCTAGCAACACATGCTGATGCAGAGAAAAAGATGAGAGCATCTGTGAGCACCTGTATTTGCCCCAATGCAACTTTCTGCAAGATGTTATATATGGACCAGTGGTTACTGGGTTTAAATTCTTTGCTTGGCATACCTCTGGAATCAGCAGTTTCCCTCTGATGTCCATAGGATTTAGAGCTGGAAGGGAGGAAGGATGTTTATAGTCAGAGGTGACTTGCAGCATTAATATGGAGACCCTAGATCATACCACATGAGCTTCAGTTGCAAGAATTGATGATATTTACCTTGGAGAAGAAAAGGTTTGAGGGAGACATGATAACTTGCTTCATGTATTTGATCGGCTGTGATATGGTAGAAGGATTTGATTTCTTTTGTTTGGCTCAAAAGAGTAGGGCTTGAAATAGTGGGATGGAAGCTAACATAGAGAGAGAGAGATTCACCCTATAACTAATGAAAAACTTCATTAGTTTTCTACCTTTTAGAGAATTATAGAAGTAGAATGAGCGGCCTCAGGAGGTAAGAGGGTCAGTCTCTCTGGAGTTCTTCAAACACAGAGCCTAGATTCTCATTTGGTAGAGGTAATATAGAAGAGTTTCTTGTCCTTTCACTTAGTAGGTACCTAATAAATGTTTGTTGACATTGCACATAGTATATGCCATTTACTTTCAGACTTCATTGGTATGTTGCTCAGTTTTGCTGAACTGCCTTTTCTCTCTTCTTACAAGAGATGACTTTCTGGGAAAGGAGAGGGACCAGGCATGTATTTTGAAATAAAAATAAAAACAAGGTATCCATGAAAAAAATGTTTAAATGTTAATGAATTCAGATCTTTGAGGGCTAACTCTGAGACCTTGTGACCTTAGAGTTCATCTAATCCAAGCCCCTCATCAATCAGCAAATCAACAAGCTCCTGTTAAGCGTCTGGTGTTTGCCAGGCACTATATATACTAAGTGCTGGGTATGCAGAGAAAAAACTGAGATTGTTCTTTCCTTTAAGGGGTTTACATTCGAGTGGGGGGAAACAAGGTATAAATGTACCAGTACATCAAATCTGCACAAAATAAAAACAAGGTGGTTTTGGGAGGGAGTGTGCTAACCTTGGAGAGAATCTGGAAAGACTTTATCTCCTGAAGGTTGTTTTTGAACTGAGTTTTGAAGAAAGTAAGACATTTAGGAGGGAGAGCATTTCAAACAATGGGAAACAGTGCAAAGACCCAGAGATGGAAGCAGGCCTGTGCAACTGAGTTACATAGTGTGTTGAGGGGATTGCTCTATTAAAAAGCTAAAGGTAGTAAGGTGCCAGGTTGTGAAGAAGTTTAAATGCCATTTTACAAATGAGAAAACTGTGTCTCAGAGAAGTCAAGTGACTCGCCCAAAGTCACATAGTAATTTCTGGGACATTTTCTTCCTTTCAAAAGCATGACTCTACCGCTTTCTTAGCCTGGAACTTTCTTCAGCATGAAGCTGATGCTGGAATGTTCAACCACTATTTGAACTGCTCATCACAAAATACCCCCGTTGTGAGGCCCGGCTTCTCCTCCCGTCATTTGTGAGTTCTTTTGAAGCATCTGTGTTGTGAAGGGCCCAGACTAGCCAGCCTTCATTCTGTTCTTGCACTTGTTCCTAACTTTCTATGCTTCAGAATTATGTCCATGTGCCAGCTACTTTCCTTACCCTGCTCCATCTTCACCTCCTTTGTGTGTTTTGTATGCTTTTGTCAGAGTGTAAGCTCTTTGAAGGACTGGACTGTCCTTCTGCTCAGATTTGTATCTCCATTCCTTAGCATATACTAAGTGCTTAATAAATGCTGGTTGCCTTCCTTCCTTTCTTTGCAATGTTACCTGGGCTTTCCAAAGCCTCTGCACTGCACTGTTTTCTTTTCCTTTTGATAGTACTGATGAATGACAGCAATAACAAAGATATTTTGCCATGGCCAGACTAGGCCTTGAACTGCAAATTTGTTTTTATTTGCATCTGGTCCAGGCAAGTAGACTAAATTGTCTGCAGTGGCCTCTCTTTCATGCTCCCTAGGCTAGCCGTGGCCACTTTCTTTAGTCCAGAGTGGTTACCTGGTTTCTGAGATCTAGTGATTAGTCACTAGAATAATATACATTAAAAGCATTTTAAAGAGTTAAAAAGCACTATTAAAAAAACCTAAGGTGTCATTATAGGGAGTCCAAGAGTCCAGAAAGGATAACACCAGTCTGCTTGGCTCCTGACACTGACCTGGACCAAAATTGCTAAATCCTCCTATGAAACTTTGATAAATTGTGTCCTGAATTAGAAGTCAAACCAACCATTAGATGCCTACTATGTGCAAGGAACTAGTTTGTATTATCTCTAGGCTATAATAATTACAGATAAGAAGGGCAAGATAGGCTCCCTCCCTCAGGAAGCTTACATAATAGTGCCTTCTTTGCTCATGGCTTTCCTCAGAAGGGGACCATGTAGACTGACAGGAAAACCGGACCAGACTCTGACATCTTGATAAGGATGCAGAGCGTTGATCAATCACCAAGTCTCTTGGGAGGGGGCCAAGGCAGAAAATCACTATAAATGAAGCAAAGATCACATCTTCACCAGAAAGTGGGATGGGGAGACCAGGATAGTAATCAATCTGGGTCAAGGGCCAGAGATGGCCCTTGTAATTCAAAAGAGCATGTATTTGAAAAATCATGGGATCAAAGGATTTAAAGTTGAAAGAATCATATAGATCAGTGGTTCTCCACCTTCCTAATGCTGCGACCCTTTAATATAGTTCCTCATGTTGTGGTGACCCCCAGCCATAAAATTATTTTCGTTGCTACTTCATAACTGTAACTTTGCCACTGTTAAGAATTGTAATGTAAATATCTGATATGCAGGATGTATTTTCATTGTTACAAATTGAACACAACCCACAGGTTGATCATTAGTCCAACTCCTTCACTTTATGGATGAGGAAACTAATGCCCAGAGAAATGAAGTAACTTGCCCAAGGTATTAGAGAGTTGGGATTTGAACCCAAGTCTGCGGATGTCAAATACAGCACTCTCTCCACTCTGTTATGCTATTATTTATATTAATCTTTAGAATGTCATTATGCTTCCTTAAAATGAATTCATCTTTTTATATTTTGCTAAGCCTCATGTCGATGTTAGTTTACATTTTCCAAACAGATAGCAACTTAAAGAGTAGCTATCATCAGCTAAGAAGAATTCTGGGTATGATATGATATGAAAAATTTGATGCAGATAATCCAAAGGATGGACAAGCTTTATGTAAGTGATTGTGAGTTGTATTTCTCAGTGTTATTTAGGCGGAACCTTTAATTCATGTAAAATTGGAGTTCATCTTGCATGTGGTTTTTCACTAAAGTTATCAACTTACCAGAAATTTGACTAGTCTCTCACACTTGTGCATATGATCTCTGGAAAATAATATGATAATGGTGATTTTGTTTGTTGTTGTTCAAGTAGTTTTTGAGTCTTCATGACACCATTTGGGATTTTCTTAGAGTGGTTTGCCATTTCCTTCTCTAACTCACTTTACAGAGAAGGAAACTTAGGCAAATGGGGTTAAGTGACTTGCCCAGGGTCACCCAGCTAGTAAGTGTCTGAGTTCAGATTTGAACTCAGGAAAATGAGTCTTCCTACCTCCAAGCCTATCAATTGCACCACCTAGCTGCCTGGTGTTAACTAGTGGTGATTTTAGTTTTTATTAAACATTTCCCCTAAACATTAGAACGCTTTAAGGCCCAGGTTAAATTCTTCTTTTGACTTTGCTTCTACCTTAGGACCCATGCCAATTTACGTGCTTAAATTAGCTGCAAATGACTCATTGTTGATGGTTGTGGTTTGGTAGTGCTGTCACCAAAATGTACACTTGTGGCCACATCAGTAGGCCAGGTGAGTGATGAACCAAAGGGAGAAGTCTTGAGCATGTAAAGGTGGAATAATTGGCTTGCCGTTGCAGTTCCTATATCCACTTTGCTTAAACTTTGCTGACATTTCTTGGCATTTACTTGGAGTGTTGAGATTTCTAAATCAATTCCTATAGTGCACAAAAGAGTTACCCACCTCAGCTGATGAGACTTTCTAAACTTTTAGGTCCCTTGAAACTGAACTGAGATCCTTCAAACCCAGCATGAAAACACTTTAACCTTCTTTTAAGTGTAAGTAGCCCAGTGCTGTGTGGAATAGAAGGCTACATCTTTTCCTCTGCTTTTGTTACTAGTCACCAGTGCACTAAGACCACCTGGGAATGGTTTTCTTACTCCTTTTCATCTGATTTACATTCCCATATATTGGGCCCTAATGATGTTATCTGTTTTCCACTGGTGAATGGAGGTGTTGGTGGTAGAGGGCATCAGAAAAATCTTTGAAAAGTGAAGTCTCTTATTTTTTTAATTTATGTTCAAAATTTCTAAACCTGCTTTAGAAATCTTTTCTTCTTAAAATGTTCCACAATTTGTTGGTTATATTTGATTGCAAATGTGTGAGCAATATCTTGGAACAGTCACCAAGAAATATTTGTATATAAATTTTTTACTTTCGAGAGTTGAATTATGAGAGTTGCTATCACATTGTAGGTGTCTTCCCTTATGAGAAGTTTTTTGTTTTTATCTTTTTTGTTGTTTTGTGAGGGTCTCAATGGGAATGAAATGAGTGACCAAAACTTCCTCATCAGCATTTGTCTGCTGTTTACCTTAATCTAAGATAAGGTGAGTTCTTTTAAGTACCTACGTTTAAAGTCTGGTTCTCTAAATTTTCTTTTCATGGAACCTTTTGAAACTTTTTCATCACTTAAAAAAGTGGATGAATCATTTCATGAGTGGATTACCTGTTATCTAAGGGGATCACTTGTATCACTGTCAGACTCAAAGCAAAGGAAGAAGAAAAAGGAGAGAGTAGGAGAGAGAGATCAAAAAATGAAAGTGATATATCTGGGCATAATAATATGCCACCAACACCTGCCTCAGATCAAACAATATTATAGTTTAGTGAATGTCAGCTATGTTTATTCAACAAATATTTGATTGCCTACTATGTGAGAGACATTTGGATAGACATTGTAAAGGATCCCAAGGTATATATGCCATTGCCCTTTCCTTTAAGGTTTAACGATGGACTAGAAAGGCAGACACATAATTACATATAGCTACCATATGTGGCAGGCTAAGTGTACATGAGTGACTTACACAATGTTGTGCAGGAATTTAGAGGAGAGAGCTGTCACTTCATGCTGGAGTGTCCAGAGAAGGCTTAAAGGAGGAGGCATGTTTGAACTGGCCATTGAAGGATGGGTAAGATTTTTGACCACTGGAAGTGTGTGTGGAGTGATGGTGATTGGAGATAAGGGAGATAATGGCATGAGCAAAGGTGTGGAAATGAGAAGGCACAAGACTTGTTTTGTTTTGTAGGAGGGCAAACAGATCAGTTTGTCTGGAGGATGGGGTGTGTAAGTATGCCACAGAATCCCTGTTCAAGTTACCTAAAAGCAGAATCTTCAAGGCAGCATTTGTTAACTGGGGTATTTTCACAATATAACAAGGACATATGAAACCAAATTTTCCTTGGTCCTCATATCCTGTAATTTCTAAGCTGAGTACCATGGTAGCCAGTCTACTCCCATTGCTGCAGTTCCTGGGAATGGTTCAGTTGTGAGAACAAGCCTGTATCTTAGATCTTCTGCTTTTGTGTTTCACCCAAGAAGACACTGCTTTGTCTTACCTCCTTTCTGTCCCGTGAATGTTTCAGGCTTTTCCAAACGCTTCCTTTGTTGTCCCAAATCAGGTGGCATCAGTGACCTAACTGCCTGTGCATGGTATTAGTATATAAATTCTCTTAGGTTGGCAGTTTCAAACCACGGTACCAGTATAAACCCAGGTATTTCACTCTGGCTAAAACCAGGGTCCCTCAGAGGAGCTGCTGGCTAATCTTTCTCCCATCATTCCTCTGTTTTTTCCTTTCCTTTTCCCCATTTTACCTTACTCATTTCTGCTATGGTCTTTTCTTTCCATTTACCCCCTTATTTCCTCCTTTACCTCTTGAACTATATACCCTTTCTTTTTCTCTTCCAATTCTTTTCCCTTCCCCCATTTACTTCCTCTCATTTCTTCTTTATCCTTCTCTTTTCTCCCCTCTCCCCTGTCCTTGATTCATGTAATATAACTAGAACCTTAGAGAGTCACCAGCCTGAATGAACTTTCTACAACTACATAGTGTTATGCCATCTACATTATGGTAATTAATAAATATTGATGGCATAATATTGAGAAGCAACAAAAATTTCTATTACTAAAAATGGCAGGATGCAGGTTTCTTTTTTTCTCTTAAGAGTAGAAAGAAAGCTTTAAAAAAAAACAAAAACAATTCAGTTAAGCATATAGAATGAAACTCTTGACCCTTCGGCTTTAGAAACCATAGAGTGGTCAATTTTTATTCCAAATGAAGAGGCAAAACAGCATAAAAAGTTGTCTATATGCCTTCATCAACTTACTGGTTTTTTTTTTTTTTTTCTGTATTGAATAGGGAAATGTCCTAAATATTATCTTCTGAACTTGGGCTTGGCAACAGAAATTCACAATCCCTGCTACCGGAGAGGCATAGTCTAGTGGATCTCTTAGGCTTGGGAGTTCAGAGCTACTGTGGCCTAAGCTGATCAGGTGTTTGCATTAAATCTGGTATCAAAATGCAGAGTCCCCTAGGAGCATGTCAAAGCTCCCATGCTAGTTAGCAATGGGAAGGGCCCTGTGAATACTACTGTACTTTCTGCCTAGGTGAGACAGAGAGATCCTGTCTTGATGATGATGATGATGATGAAAACAATGATAATCTTCTAGAAATTACCCTTGCCCATTCTTCATAGGATATTTAATTTCAATAAACGTAAGTAATTAAAAAGCTCCCCTAAAATCCTTCTAAGTGAGGTTTATTGTGGGATGGAAGTGACTTTAAATCAAGCAATAAGCAAAGTGCCTACTATGGATTAGGCATTGGTGGATACAAGACAACAAACAAAATAGATTCTGCCCTGAATGAACTTATATTCCTTAAAATAACATGTACACATGTAATTACATACAAAATATGTACTAAATATTTTTTTTCCTTAAGTAAAGGGGTTGGAGCAGAGTCATTAATAACTATGGGAAGCATGAAAAGTCTGTTGGAGGAGCTGGTATTTACATTGAGCTGTGAAGGAACTGATAGAGATTCTTCAAGGAGAAGCAAGTAAAGAAAACCATCTATTGGGGTTATCTTATGCAAAGGTAGGGAGATAGGAGTTTATCTGGAATACAGGAGTACTGTATATATTATGTCCAGACATGTATTTTGAAGGTCTTTATGTATATAAAAAAAAAAGACAGAGGAGGTTTTTTGTTTGTTTTTAACAATAGGGAGCCACTGAAGCTTATTCAGCAGGGAAGTTATGTTGCTGTGTACTTTAGAGATGCTACTTTGGTAGCTGGCTATGTGGAGGATTGATTTGAAAAGGGGGAATCTAGAGGCAAGGAATCCAATTAAGAGGTTATGGCAATAATCCAGGTGAAAAGTGATGATAAGAGACTAAAACTAGGATGATGACCATGTGAGTGAAGGGGATGCATTTGTTGTAGATGTAGAATCAACAAAACATGCCCATTAGATTTTGGGAGGTGAGGGAGAGTGAAGAGTGGAGGTGACTGAGGAACTGATTTGAGGAAACCTAGGGAACTAAAGAATTGAGGAAGCCTGGGTGATTCAGGAAGGTGGTAGAAAGAGGGAAGATAGGAGTGAGTTTTGGGGAAAGATAATGAGTTCTGGATCAGACCTATTGAGTTTGAAATGCCTTGCATGCATCTATCTCTTTGGAAATGCCCAATAGACAGATGCAGGGCTAGATATATAAATTGAGGCGGTATCTGCATAGAGAAAATGGAAACCATGGTTGCCAAGGAGATCACAAAAACAGTCATGTCTAGCAGGGAAGGTTCTGGACAGAGCCATAGTAGTACACGCACAGTTGGAAGGTAGAGCATGAAAGAAAGATAACCAAGCAGTTATCAGCTAGAAAGGTAGGAAGAGAGTTTTGAGAGAATGTCAAGTGAGGCAGAAGGTGAAGTTAAGAATTTTCAAGTTCATTGGTTTCTGGGATAGTTCTTTAGGTAAGAGAAAGGGAACAGACATCTGAAAATGAATGTTATATAAAAATAAGAGCAATAAAAATATGAGGTTTAAAAGGGACACTAATAATTTTCAAGAGAACAGCTTCGGTGAGCAATGAGCTTGAAAGGCTGATTTTGAAGGGTTAAGAAGTATGTGAGAGCAGGGGAAGTGGAGCCAAGGAACTAGACACCTTTTTCTAGGAATTTGGCTATGAAAAGGAGGAGGGATATACCTTGAGGCAATGACTGGTTCCAGTTAAAGTTTTTTAAGGATTGGAAGAACTGTACATTTTTGTAGGCAGCAGCAGAGAAGGAGTCCATAGATAGGAAGAGATGGCAGATTAGGGAGATTGAGGATGATTTTTCCTGGGGTAGTCTACTGGAGCAGACAGGAGGTTACTTTGGATTGCTGAAGGCTTAATCAGTTGACAGCAAACTCTGGCAGATCTACGGAGTTGTAGATGCTGGATGATCACTTGTCAAGTGTATCATAGTGGGGACTCCTTGTAGCCTTATGGATTAGTCCTGTACAAACTAGCATAGATAGGGTCTTCAGCCTGTAGAAGAGTATACTACTGTAAACTTCACTGCCTTTCTCATGTAGATTGATATACTTGTGGCCTAGTTCTAATGAAGTTTGCTTTTGTTCTGTTGTGGCACCAGCAGGTCTCACCTAGACCTTAGTCATTCTGAGGACCTAGTAGTTAAGCAACCTGGCCCACCATCCCTAAGGGAAATTCTTTTCAGTGTAAATCTATTTTCTAAGCTTCCATTAAAACAACTCTGACAGAGTATCTGTGTGACAGTGGCAATTTACTTAAGTCATTGACTCAGTCTTTTTTAATCTAAAATTTAAAAAAATGCATTAGATTATTTCTAATGCCCCTAATAGTTTTAAAATTACATAACTGTGATTGTCCCCAATTAATTTCTAATTCTGAATTAACTGATGTGTAATTCCTTATACACAGTAGGCACTTAATGGAAAGGGAGGAATATAACTGAGATATAGTCAAGACTAAGAGAATAGTTATTTGAATTAAAAACCAAGAAATTTTAGAATGTCAATTTCATCATAAATACAAACTTTTAAAACAAAAGCCTGAGGTTATATAACCACATCTCCCTATGTATCCTTCCCTTTTCCCCTCCCAGAGAGTCATCTCTTATAACAAAAAAATTGAAAAAAGGGAAAATCAGTTATGTAAAACTGCACAATAACAAAAAAAAGCCTAACATCTGATGCTCCACATCCACCATCTCCCCCATCTGCCAAGCAGGGCTTTCTCATAGCTCTTTATTGAGTACCAAATCGATCATTATAATTTCCCAACATTCCATTTCAATTATTTTGTTCGATTTTTTTTTCTGTTTACATTATTGTAGTTATGTATATTGTTTTTCTGTTTCTTTTTCGTCTTATATCAATTCATATGTCTTTACCTATTCTCAGTACTCATCATATTCATTATTTTTCACAGCATAGTAATATTCTGTTTGTGTAGTCAGTCAAGTACCACTTATTGTGTGCCAGGAGCTGTGCTCTATTCTGGGGATGCAAAGAAAGGCAAGAAACAGTCTCTGTTCTCAAGGAACTAAGAATCTAATTGGGAAAATAACATGCAAGCAACAATGGGTAAACAAGACACATACAGGATACATTGGGTGGATAAATTGAAGGAAGGAGCTAAGATTAGAACTGGGAAGAAGAGGCTTTAGCTGAGACTTAAAGGAAGGCAGGGACTTGAAAAAGGAGAGAAAAATTTCAGTCATGGAAAACAGTCAGAGAAAATGCTCAGAGTTGGGAGACAGACTGTCTTATGAGAAGAACAGCAAGGAGGCCATTGTTAGTCTCTGGACTGCAGAATATATTTGAGAGAGATGGGATAGTAAAGTGTAAGAGGGCTGGAAAGTCAAGAAAGGGCTAGGTTAAGAAAGGCTTTAGAAGCCAAATAGAGGATTTTCTATTTGACCCTGGAGTTGTTAGAGAGCCAAGGGGAATTTGTTGAGTGGGGGGATAATGTGGTCAGAACCTGTGTTTTAGAAAGAACAACTTGACGACTGAGTAGAGGATGAATGACAGTGGAGGGAGAGAGACTTGAGGCAGGCAGACTAACTAGTGGGCTATTGTAATAGTCAGGTCCTGTACCAGGGTGGCAGAGAAGAGTGCACATATGAGAGATGTTACGAAGGTTGTGTGTGACAATTTGTTTAGCCATTCTCCAGAAATTGGGTGTCTACTTTGTTTTTAGTTCTCTAATACAATCGAAAGTAATCTAGAAATGATAATTTATTTCATAGAATCTTAGAGCTGGTAGGGACATTGACTTTATCTAATCCAACCTATACTTCAACCAGAATTTCCATTGCAGTATCTCAAGTGGTTCACCCACTCAAGTGATACTTTATTGTGATAGAGAAATCACTGTCTCCCTCAGGCAGCCCATTGTGCTTTTGGATTACTGTTAATTGTTAGGAAGACTTTGCTTATATGGGGTCAAATTCTGCTTCTCTGTAATGTCCGCCCATTGCTCCTTTTGCCCTCTGCAAAGCAGAACATGTCTATTTCCTTTTTTACATGAGATCCCCTCAAATACTTTGACTACAACTTTTCAGTTCCTTTTAGTTTTTGTCTATATGGTCTGGTTTCTACAATAAGAATTTCTTTTATAATTTATGATATTCTTCCCCTCTTCAAAAAAACACAGCCTCTTTGACAATCATCTTATAGGGATCATGTCAACATATTTCCTTTTATATATTTCCACTGTCAATATTTAAACATGTCTTATAGTGAGATGTGCTTCTCTGTAATTATTCAGAATTCCCAAGCCCAAAGGCAGCTTTAAAATCATCCTTTAGGAGGATCACTAAAGCAATATATCTTTAGAACGGACAAAAACACTTTCCTTACACTAGTCATTCAAGTGATAATATACCATTTTTATAAAAATTGCTAACAAAATCTAGGTAGTATCTTCATATTCTCTAATTGCTTAATTGTAGCCACTTAAAAAAAAGTCTATTGAGTGGATGTTGAAGTTGAGATGGAAAGTAAATCATACAGCAATTTGAGTTGAAATGGCACAGTTACACAGTTCATAGAATACTACCATTTTATAACCATATTTAAAAGTCTTTTCCTCTTCCACCCCCTCAAACTGAGATCATGGTTATAATAGATTCCATTACAGGTAAAAGTTCTATGGCTCAACTACTGAGCCACTCAAACTCTTGGCTTTTTTAAATTGTGACCAATAAAGCTTTAGTACTTTTATCTCATAAAATCGATATCATTGATGTAAAATGTATGCTTATTGAAGATACATGTGTATTTCTGTCCTTATGTTTAGAGGAACAAATCAGCCAATTTTTATTTGAAGGTTAGGCTTTATATAGATCAAGGCATAGCATAGAATACATTGTATTCACTTTTAACCATTTTGAAAAAAACACAACCTTATGGTATATTATCATTTTAAGGGCAATTTTCCAAAATAAATATCTTCTGAGAAAGATGATTTCTTTTGGTTAGCACTTTTATCGTGATTAATTGAAAAGAGTGATGGTGGTGGTGGTGGTGGTAGTGGTGGTGGTGATAGTGGTGGTTCTCATTAGATTTAATCTTTTTTCCAGATCTTCCTTGAACTCTAGGGAACTAGTACTTTGATTCTAATGCCGTGATTATAAAGACTCTCAGAAAACTTGAAGAACCATTCATTTATCCCTGCTTAACACATAGTCCTATAAGTGTAAATTAGGGTAATTGGTGGATCCTGTCCCTATCATCTGGTCTGGATGGCACAGAGGAAAAAAAAAAAAGCAATTGCAACAATTGCAAAGGGGAAACATATCAAAGTATAAAGGAAACTCCAAGAGTAGAGTGAAGGTTAAATGTTCAAATGTTGAAAGCTACTTTGTTCTCCTATTTTTCCCCCTCTCAATACACTAGTGTGTCATACTCATTAATTATTCATATTGCTGTGAACAAACAAGGTAAAATGTCTCTAGAAGAAATGTATAATGAGGACATCTCAAGAAAGTGTAACTACTTAACCATTCTGTGCACATCTTTATGGTAAAAATAGATTAGCAAGTAATTGCTAGGGCTGTTTTGTTTCTTACTTTCTGTACTAATACCTATGTGATTGTTGGATAATATTCAGATAGAAAAAAAAATATGACTTTAAAAACATTTTAAATGAAACTTGTTATAATCCAACAGTTCTCAAACTCTATTAAAATCTACCCACACAAAGCATTTGTGATCTAATATACATAAGTAGGCTTCTATTCTTGCCCAGCTGTGTAGATTCAATTATAATAATTTTCTCAGTTGCATAACATTGCTGTTTGTTTATTACTACGTTATTAGTCAGTGAATGAACCTCCCTCTTTTTGACCCCTTAACAGTGTTTATAAAATACTTAATTGCTTTAGGATCTTCTGTTTCATGCGCAGTTCCAGCTGGAGAGAGTCATAGGGACACAATCCTCTTTAAATCTCAGAATGATTGCTTCTGATGTACAGTAAATTCAACCCTCCTGCAAATGAATTTGTGCTATTTAACTCTTCTTTTGGTTATATTTTTGTATTTTGAAAAAAATTACTTTTTTTTCTTATTTAAAAAAATCATCCAACTCTTTGGGTGGTGTGGATTTGAATCTTGTGCCTTGTACATTGTACAGTGTAATTTAGTTTAAAAAAAAAGAATTTGAATTCTTAAGTAGTTTTAGTATGAAAATCACCCATAACCTTTAATTTATGATGAGCCAATTTCCCTCAAGATCTTTTGCATTTCCTTTGATGCAAAAACTTGGTGATTGATTAGTCTTATATAAAGGCATCAACTCCTGTTGAGTATTGGATAGAGTTGTGGACTTGGAGTCAGGATGCCTTGGGTTCAAATCCTGCCTCAAAAACTTCCTAGCTGTGTGACTTTTGCCAAGTCACTTTGTCTTTCTGGGTCTTAGTTTTGGATTCCATGCTTTCTAAATTGGAGTTCTTATGAATATTGTGTGATTCATAGGGAAGAGAGGAATGGGACAAACATTTATTAAGTGCCTACTGTGTGTCAGCCATTGTGAAAAATTCTTTAAATACATTATCTTAGGGTGCATAGATGGTGCAGTGGATCAGGGATCAGGAAGACATCTTTATGAGTTCAAATCTGGCCTCAGACATTTCTTAGCTGGGTGACTCTGGGCAAATCACTTACTCTTGTTAGCCTCAGTTTCCTCATCTGTAAAATGAGCTGGAGAAGGAAATGGCAAATCACTCCAATATTTGCCAAGAAAACCCCAAATGGGGTCATAAAGAGTTAAACACAAGTGAAACAAATGAACAACAACATTCTATGTTCCTCCTCTACTTAAAAAGCCTCATGTAAAATGAAGGAGTTGGATTCAGTAATCTTCAAAGTTTTTCTCAATTTTATGATCCTCTTGGAATAAGAAAAAAATTCGTTAATACTTAACAATCAGGAATCAATGAATATGCTGCCTTTTAGGTCACTCATATACTGAAATCTGTCTACCGAAAGATTAGTAGTCTGACTTCAAATATTGGGAAGAAAAAAAGCCTTACCCCTAAATCTAGATAGCCATTGAAAACTGTTAAGACTATTAAATCTGTCTTGAGATGTGGTACCGAGATCTGTTTTTCTACTAAATTAAATTTCAGAATCTTCAGAAGAAGGTTGTTAAAGCCAGAATTTCTCATAAGAAATGCCTGATAAAATCCATGTTATTCTACTTATCAAAAGTAGGAGGGAATTTGCCACTTACATTGTTTTAATATAGGGATCCCCTCCACCCAATGTTGACATTTTGGTCATTTTTATTGGTTCTAAATGCCTCTCTGTTAGGGAAACATTTGAGATAATCATGCATTTCTTCAGATAGGCATGTTTTTGCAAATCATCTTATAGGATTATCAAAGGTACTGGCTTACCAATAGTAGGACATACTTTGAGTGGTTTTTAAGTTTTTCATAAATGGGGATGTTATGCTAACCTAGCAACATTTTGTCATTTGGGCCCCATTTTGATAAAAGGTTTTTATAAGAAAGGCTGATATAATTTGATCTTAGTGATTAAATTTTCTTTTTTTGAAGCTAGTTACTCTAACTATAATGTTATGTACTAACCAACTAAGGAGCCAAAACTGTACTTTTGTAGAGCTAGTGTGACAGATTGAAGAGCACTAACTCTAATGGAAGTCTGCAGATTAGAGTTCTAGTCCTATCTCTGCAACTAATAAGTTTTGTGACTCTTGACCAAATCATTTCTGCTCCCTGATTTTTATTTTCTTTATTGTAAAATGAGAGGGTTGAATTAAATTACTTTTTTTGTGTGTGAGAAAATCAGGGCTAAATGACTTGCTCAGGGTCACACAGCTAGTAATTGTCTAGTGTCTGAAGATGGATTTGAACTCAGGTCATCCTGACTCCAGGACTGGTGCTCTGCTGTATCCACTATGCTGCCTAGCTGCTCTTGGATTTAATTACTTTTAAAGTCTCTTCCCACTCTAAGAATGTTACAGTAAGGACCTTCTCAGTTATTAGGTAAGATGACCATCAGAGACAGAGCCTGTTGTTACAGGGACCCCACTCAAAGTCTTTATGCCTGCAGTGGTTCTCAACCTTCCTCATGCCGCAACCCTTTAATACAGTTCCTCTTGTTGTGGTGACCCCCCAACCATAAAATTATTTTCCTTGCTACTTCATAACTATAATTTTGCTATTGTTATGAATCATAATGTAAATATCTGATATGCAGGATGTATTTTCATTGTTACAAACTGAACATAACCCATAGGTTGAGAACCACTGCTTTATGGGATAATAGAACCTATACTACAATGGGATAGGATAAACCAGGGGTAGGGAACTTTTGACTTTGAGGCCAAATATAGCCTTCCAGGTCCTTGGGGTGCAGTTTTTTGACTGAGTCCAAGTCTTACAGAACAAATCCTTTTATTAAGGGGGTTTATCTGTGGAGATTGGATTCTGTCAGAAGGCCGAATTGAGGATCTGGAGAGCCACATGTAGCCTCTAGGCTGCAGGTTCCCCACCCCTGGAAACTATCAAGTTTGATTAAACAGTGCTGTCTTCAGCTATTGGCCTAAATTTGCAGTTGCTATTAGTAGATTAATTTACTCCTAAGGAGTGAAGTACAACTTTTTCATTCTTGAAGTGAAGTCTGATCAGGAATCACAGAAGCAAAGAATGTCAGGATTGAAAGGATCTTAAATATCATTTAGTCTCAACTTCACCTGAATGAGAATCCCCTTTATAACATGTACAACAATTGATCATCTGGTCTTTGCTTGAAAACCTCTAGCACAAAGGGAAGCAGCCCCTTGCATTTATGGATCACTCTTGGTCAGTTTTCCCTTACCTTGTCTATATCTGCCTCTTGGTTCTGCCCAATAAGTCCAGGTTTGATCCCTCTTCCAAAGGACAGGCATTCAAACATTTAAAGAGTGTTTCTTTCTTTCTGTCTTCTCTTTTAAACTGTTTTACCATCATAGCTTCCTTCCTCTGATTACCCAGTTTATTAATTACTTTAAAAAATGTGACACCCAGGATTATTTGCTCCATATTTGGATTTATCAGGGCAGAGTATAGTGAAACTATTGCCTCCCTAATACTGGGCATTATGTCTGCTTTAACAAAGTCTTAGATAGCATTAGGTTATTTTTTTTATTGTCATATTATACTGTTACTTCATTGAATTTATGGTTCACAAAACTCCCAGATACTTTTTTGGAGGAACTCTCTAAGCATGCTTATTCAGTGAGGTTGATTTTTTTTTTTAAACCCGAGTTAAGACTTCTCACTTATTCTTTTTAAAGTTTGTAATTCTTAGATTCTGTTCAGTGGTCTCACCTGTCAAGATCTTAACATGTTAGTTGTCACTTCCAGCTTTGTGTAATTTATAAATTTGATGTGCACCCCATCTCTGCCTTTAAAACAGGGTCAAGTACAGAGTCCTGGAGTACTTAATTAGGGATTTCCTTCCAAGTTGACATCATACTCTTTGGATCTGGCCAGTCAGCCCGTTTAGAGTTCGCTTGACTTATTTTTTTAATAAGTCATTTATTTTTAAAAATAAGAGTAGTCTAGGAGGTTTTATCAAAAGACAGAAGGAAGGAAACAAGGATTTATTAAGCACTTACGAAGTGATAGACACCATGCTAAGCAGTTTACTAGCATTATCTCATTTGATGCTCACAATAGTCATGGGAGGTAGGGGTTATTATTATTTCCTATTTTATGGGTGCTATTTTGCAGTTTAGGAAACTGAGGCAAACAGAGGGCAAATGACTATCACAGTCATATAGCTAATAAGTGCTAATGTTTAAGCAATTAATTTAGCTTTTACTAAGTGTCAGTCATGTCCAAGTTACTGTGCAAGGAGATCAAAATTGAGAGACAAAAATTAAACAGTGCCTGTCCTTAGGGGCTTTTGTATTATTTGGGAAAGCATCATGTGCACAGTTAAGTAGATACAAATTATATACAAGGTTAATACAAAGTAATTTTGAGAAAGGTTTCAGCACCAACAGCGCGACACAGTCAGAAATGGTCTAATGTTGGTAGATAGCACTCTAGTTAAACCATAGCATTCCAATCCTGGGATGGGGGGTGAGGGGAGGTGGAGCAGCTGATGTCAAAGCACAGAAGGAACAGATATAATATTGTGTACCGGGAACAGGTAGTAGGACAGTTTGATTTGAATATAGAATTTGTGAGCAGAAACCCCTTGAAATTATTTTGAAGAAATACATTAGACTAAATTCTGATGTTTTTAAAAAATCAATTAATTTTATATCTTCTACTTTTCTGCCTCCTATATCTTAAACTATTCCCTTCTAAACTCTCCTACTCAGAGATCCATTTCCCATTAAAAAAAAGAAAGAAAGAAAGAAAGAAAACAATTCTGCAAATCTTAATCTCCTCATTAACTGGATACAACGAACATACACAATATCATATACAATGTTCCATGGCCATGGAGAAAATTTCCCTTCTCCTCACTTCTCCGATGGAAGAAGCAAAGTATGTTTCTCATCTTTTCTTTGAGGCCAGTCTTGATCATTTAAGTTATACTGCTTTCGATTTTTTTTTCCTTTTCATCCTTTCTTGTGAAGGAATTTAAATACCAGAGAAGTCTGCATTTTATCTTAGAGTGCATAAGAAGCCACAGAAGCTTCTTGAGCATGGAAATGGCATGGTCACACTAGTGCTATAGGATTTACCAGTTTGGCAGCTCTGGAGGAGCTGTTGTAGAGTCTATGGACTGGAAGCAGTGAGACCAATTAAAAGGCTAATGCAATAGTCTAATTGAGAAGTGATGAAGACTTGAGCTACATAGGTGGCCCTATGAGTGGAGGAAGAGGAGACAAATGTGAAAGATGTTGTAGAGGTAGAATTGAAAAGGCTTGGCAATGGATATGGTAGTGAGAGATTGTGGGGAGTTGAAGACGAATTGTATATTGAGAATTGGGGTGTCTGGAAGGAAGGTGGTATTTTTTTTACAGAAATTAGGAAGACAGGTAGATTTTTGGATAGGAACCTGAAGTGACCTATAGCATGTCACTATCCCCAACCTCCAAACTCTTCTGACTTTAAGTGCCTTAAGCATAATGTAGTATGTTTTTTTTATTTTGAAATCCAGATGAATCATACTTTCAGCCCTTTGTGCATCTACTTGGAAGTGTGTGTGTGTGTGTGTGTGTGTGTGTGTGTGTGTGTGTGTGTGTGTGTGTGTGTGAGAGAGAGAGAGAGAGAGAGAGAGAGAGAGAGAGAGAGAGAGAGAGAGAGAGTTTTTTCTATTCTTTTGGTAGATCCTATGGGGCAGAAATAGGAACAATGGATGAAAGTCGCAGAAACAAGATTAAGCTGATACAAAGACAAACTTTCTAGCAATTGTAGTTGAGATTCTTAACCTGAGGTCCATAAGCTTTAAAAAAAAATACAACTGGATTTTTAATGTAATTGGTTTTCTTTGCAATTCTATGTGTTTTATGAATTTTAAAGTATTCTGAGAAGTGGGTCTGGCTTCACTAGACATGACACAAAAAAGATCAAGAACTCTTAAATTAGAGGTTTCTATAAGTAGTTTTGACTGTTTTGAAGTAGTGAGTCCTCTTTCACTGAAAGTCTTCATACAGAAGCTAGATAGATGACCATTTGTCTGGCATGTTATAGAAGAGATTCATGTTCAAGTAAAATCTTACTAGTTGGTTGTTGGGTGTGGAGAATACTGATGTAAAAATAAGTCCCTGTTCTCATGGAGCTTGTAGTCTATGAGAGGATGCAAAATCATAAGTAAAACAGGACATATACAAAACAATATAGAATGATGGGGACACCAACTGGGATATCAGGATTAACCTCTTGAAGAAGGTAGCACTTTAGCTGAGCATTGGATGGCAGCTAAGGATTGCAGAAAGTGTAGGTCAAGAGAGAATGCATTCCAGGTTGAGGGTGGGGGGTGGGAGGATAATTTGTGTAAGGTCATGGAGGCAAGGAATTGGAATGTTGTGAACAAGTGAAATGTTGAGTGTGTGAGAGTCTTGGATTAATGGGCTCATACTTCCTTTGCAGTTAAATAGTGTATGAAAAATGAAAAGAAAACACTTTAGAAAGAGCTTAGAAGTTTCTAAAATCCGTGTATGTTTACATCAGGGATAGGTAAGGTCTATTCTAAAGTTAGACAGGCAGGAACAAGAAAAACCCCTGTTTTAAAATAACCTGGTAATAGACAATGGAAAGGAAAGTTGGTGATCATCTCCAAGGCCTGATGAAGGTAAGTGAGAACAAGATTTGGAAGCAAATTTAGGTTATCTGTATCCTTGTAGGTTCTGAGAAAGAAACCCTATTCCTGTGGTGCCCTAATACTTACCTCCCCCACCACTAGCTCACTTGTAACTCCCTTTCAACTAAACAACCCCCCCCCCCCATTCTTCTCCCCATCTACTGCTTAACCCTTTAGCCTACTGCCACAGGTGGAATCTCCTGCTAATGAGTAAAAATTTATTTCCTGGCATCCAGCTCTGAATGTAATGTACTATAGAAATAGTTTTATGAATTATAATCAGATTCTGTAGTACTGTTAGGACAATACTCTATCTTCTGGATGCATTATGGGTTATATAGGTTTTGGTGGATTGGCTCCAGTACTTAACCATCATATATAAACATTGTTTTACAGAAAGATATAGTTGGGATATTTTGTGACACAATCCATTTGTATATGGTGAATAATGTGCTTTTATCATTTGTAGCTCCTTTTTCCTTTGCTCTTTCCTTCTTTTTGAAAATCACATGCTAGCCAGGTTTGTACATATGGCTTATATCCTAGTATTATGCAGTAACATGAAAGGTAGTTTAAAAATTTTGTTTCTAGATGGGAGAGTATATTCAACAGAATTGCATTAGTTTGCAAAGACTGGGAACGTATGAGCCATTAGAAACTGATAATTTGACATTACCTGTCATGTTATCCAGCACTGTTAACAGATTGAGGTTCCAGAAGTATAATTAGGTTAAAACATGATTAAAGGAGATTCCTGTTTAACCAGGTCTGAAAGTGCTGTTGAAACCTGGAAGAACAGCACACCTGACTTAATTTCTTAAAAATTAAAGTCTGCAGCTGCAAAAATATATGTAATTTTTCTTGATGCTGGCTTTTAGATAGAATGATAGAATTTTAGTGCTGGAAGGGAGCTTAGGGATAATCTAGTTTAGTGCTTTAATTTTCCAGAAAAGGGAACTCAGGCCCAGAGAGGTTGTGACTTGCCTAAGATGTTATAAATATTTAGTGCTAGATCTAGGATTGAAACTCAGATCAGATAAAAAGTTATTTGAGTCATTTCACATACTTTTCTCTTTTTAACTATGATGAACTGAGGAGCTGAATATTGTCTCAGAATGCTTCTTTCCCAGGGATGTGATTCTCATCTGTTATTAGGACTTAAGTTTTGGGTTGTTAGTTCCATCTCCCTTAAAGCAATAGAAAGATTGCCTTCTTCTTTTTCTGTACTTCTTCCACTGACATTCATTCTTACTAGATTAATTCAACATTCTGCTACTTTACATAACAGACCTTGTTTGTGTATTCTGTCCATTTTAATAAGATATGAGCACAGAATTTTTAATGTAAATATTTAGTATTTCTAGTATAATTTCCTGTTAAAATCTTTTAAAATGCATTGACTTGTTTTTATTTGCAATTGGAATATTGGACACGATGTTTTTAGTCCTAAAAACTTAGACATTCTCTAATTTTAAAATTCTTTAAAATTTGTTGAAAAGCTAGAATTGTTTTTTAAAGTATTGAGCTGTAAGCTCCTGTGAAGCTTGTTTTTAAATACTCCTAGTGCTAAGCATCATGCATGCTTCTTTTAATAAATGAGCGATTTTAGGAATGTCTTGTGTGATAATATCAAATGTTAATGGCATTGATTAACTGTCAAGCAGTGGGAAATGATGAGAAAATGTCTACTGTAAAATTAAATAGCATTGGGGAAGGTTCTACCATGCCTTTGGTCAGGGAGGTGCCTAGTTCTTGTAAGCTGTTGTAGGGGTATTAATGTGAGCTCCAGGTTTTTTTTTTTTCACATGATTAAAGCAGGCCATCTGTTCTTTGTTAAATGTTTACAAAAACAGCTTTTCTCGAAAAGATTTAAGGAGATGTAGGTTTAGTAAACACTGTAATATTTCTGAGCACCTTTTTCACCTTATTTCAAATACTACCAAAACATAATTCTGTTGCATCTCAAATAGGATTAATATACATTTCCTATTTAATCTTTATTTTGTGGAAGATTAAATTAGGTAACAAGATGTTATGTTATAGTCTTGTTTATTTCATTTGAAAACAAATAAAATGCCTTGTTTAAATAAACAGATAATTTTTAGATTTTTTTTTTGTTTAAATCTATAGCATGCTGCCCTTTTCTAATTTGTAAATGGAAACCCGTGTATCATTTAAGAACTGAGATCCTGTAACCTGAGGGATCCTCTACCGCTTAATGACATGTACAAACACCTGGAAATAAGTCGCTATGCTCGATTTGCAATTAGCATTTATTGATAGACTTCCTTCTTTGCTCTTTTCAGTCATGTAACTTTTCGTCATTTTCTTCAAAAGAGGCATCCACAATAGCCTTAGTGTCTCTGTGTGTCTTTGTGTGTCAGTGTGTGTGTGTGTGTGTGTGTGTGTACATACACACACACACACACACACACACTGACAAACACATTGTATATTTCATGTAGTTCCGTCTTTTGCAGTAAGACATAAATTGTTCCTTTTTGCTTTAATATTAAGGAGCAATATGTAGCAGAGAGTTTAAAAACACACTATAGTGAGACCAACATGAATTGGGAGGAAGTATCCTAGATTTGGAGCCAAAACTTGATAACAGTTCTATTTACCTATGTCACCTAGGGTAAATCACTTAACCTCTGTGTGCCTCAGTTTCTTCATAAGTAAAATGAGGAGGTTGGATTAAATCATCTTTAAGGACCCTTCCAGCTGTATGACTTCATGCTAATTCAGACACATTGTTGTACTCTCCTCCCCTCCCCTCCTTACTTTTCTGAATTCTTGACCATTTCATTGGTAGCTGTGTGGAAGTTTATCTTAACACTATTAATAGCATAAATAAGAATGTTCAATCTACTTAAGAGAGAGCACTATTTTAAAGCACTTTTTTAGTAACAGGCACCAGGAGGTGTGTTAATAACAAAATAGTCTTATCTATTCATTAGAACAGAGCTTAGAAAATTGTGTCATTAAATAAGTTATTTTAAGTATCTTAAAGTAATACACTGCACTTCTTGAAACATATTTGAAATAAATTTCTGACTTCTCAATAGCCGAGACTTATCTTTTCAACAATTAGGAATAGTAAGATTATGAATTTTTTAAAGAAAGAAAATGATATAACCAAAGGAATAGTAAATAATTGCCTGCTGTATGTAAGTCACTGGGTTGGGAATTTAAAAAAATATCTTGGCTCTCAAGGAGCTCTTATTTGCTGAGGGATATGACAAGTACACAGGTAGGTGAGCACATGTTAGTTTGAAGAGTGAATGAGCCTAAATAATTGAGGGAATCAAAGAAAGCTTCATAGAGTAGATGATACCAGATCTGATTCTTGAATCAACATAGGATTCTAAGAGTCTGGGATAAAAAGAAAGTACATTGTAGGCATAGATAATTCTGGGAGGCGTCTAGTTTATGCAAGAATATGTATTGTGTGGAAGAGAATAAACCTAAAAACATAGTCAGAAGCCAGAATCTAGAGTCTTAACTCGTAGACTGAGGAATTTGTATTTTAGCCTAGAAGCAGTAACTGGTAGCCATTTAAAGCTTTTGATTAGAAGAGTGGTCTGGTCAAATCTCTGCCTTTATAAGACTGTTTTTGGAAATTCTGAAGGATTAATGGGAGAGGAGGAGAAAATGGCAGACTTAACACACTGGGTGATTGCTTGGGTATGGGGCATGAGGGAGAGGAATGCATAAAGGATGATTCCAATGTTATAAACCTGGGTATTTAGGAAATTGACAGAAATAGGGAACTTTGGAGGATGAATGGGTTTGAGGAGAAATATGATGAGGTATATTTTGGCCCTATTACTCAACTAAATAATTCCAAAGTAGAAATTAACTCACATACTATAAGTCAAATCTAGTACCTTTCCATTCTCTGTCATTTTGGGGGTTCTCTTTTCCTTCTTGTTTCCCATTATTCAATACCATGTCTTTCAGCTACCACTAAAACCTGAACAACGGAAATTTATGAATTGAAAGCCTTAATCTTAGGATTGGGGAATCTGAAAGAACAGATTTTACAGGTTTGGAAACAGAGAAACCAAGAGGTTATGGTGACGCAGGTAGTTTTTCTGGCAATTAGAAACTGATTTTCCTTAGCCCACAGGTTATTGCTTTTTCCACTATGTCAGGTGTATTTATAATAGTGGGATCTTAACCAAAAGCAAACTTTTTGAGGCACCACCTTTTGAAATTCTAATTTTAGTGATTCTCTGTTTTCAAATTTGGCCTGCCCTATTAAAATCACTAAACTTTCTGTAAATAAGCCAGTAAACCTGGTATCTTTGGACAACTTTTCCTTTCTTTTTGAATGTGTAGGAAAAGTGTTAAAGTTGGGATTAGAAGTTGGAGGAGCTGGAATCATAGTGAGGACCAGACAAAGTCACTCAACCTCATTGTGCCTCATCTGCAAAATGAGGGTTGGACTAGGTGATTTCTCTAACTCTAAAACTAACATCCTATGATATTATGAAAAAGACAGAAAATACTTTCTGCATCTCACAGGAGTACTCTGTTGGGTTTGGTTTTCTCTTAGTTAAGTTTTCACCACTTATATGGTGAGGAAGAAGAAAGAATTCAATGTGACTTTTTAAAAAACTCCAACAAAACAACACCAAAAAAAATCAATGTTTGAACTTTAGCCCATTGTTGTTAAGTGTAGGTATATTATTTTAATGATGATTAAAATTAAGAGTTGCCAGAAAAATGACCTGTACTATGATAAGAATTATCTGTTGCTGGGATCCAGTCTTTCAAGTGATCAGAGTATTGCGTTATTGTATTACAAACTTTTGAATGGGCTGAGGTAGGGGTAAGTAAATGATAAATCCTTACTTTGAGATTAATGGGCCCCACTACGAATTTATTATTTTTGGTTAAATTTAAGGATAAGCAAAAAAAATATCATTTCTTGTAAAGACATTTATAGGGTAAGTATGGTTAAGTGTCAATATAAAACAGCACTTTTATTTTTTGACATCTGTTTTTAATTACTGTACAGTAATTTTGTTTTTAGGCATATAGAATTATCTTTAATCAAATGAATTTTCTTTCTCATATTAATTACTTAATTTTTCTGGATGGTTGTTAATTTCCCCTCTGTTTTCTCAATTAAACAAAGTTTAATGTTATAATCTTGGAAGACAGAATTTTTAAATGGGAAAAATATTAAATCCAAAATTATTTTTGATGTAATATTAATATAGTAGAGGCTAGCTTGAATACATAATTGATTCAGAAATATTACCCATTTGTTCCTTCTACTCTTTATCACCTTTCAAGGTTATCATAAAACTCATTTCTATTCCTGTTTGTCTCTTTTAGCATTCTCCATCGGAACCCTTTCTAGAGAAACCGGTGCCGGAGATGACTCAGGTTAGTGGACCGAAGGCCCAACTAGTGAAGAGTGATGAGTATCTGCCATCTGTGGAGCAACAGCCACAACAAAAGAAGAAGAAAAAGAAAAACAATCACATTGTTGCAGAGGATCCCAGTAAAAGTTTTGGTCAAGATGACTTCCCTGGTGGTAATGACAGCCAGGAAATAGCCAGGAACTCAGTAGACGGGTCCCAGGAGGAGAAAAAGAAAAAGAAAAAACCGAAGGCAAAAAGAGATCCGAAGGAGTCTAAGGAACCCAAGGAGAAAAAGGAGCCTAAGGAACCCAAGACCCCGAAAACCCCTAAGACCCCCAAAGAGCCAAAGGAAAAGAAAGCAAAAAATACCACACCAAAACCCAAGTCTAACAAAAAGACGAGGTGAGTTGAAGGGGGAATGATCGTTGTGGATATCAGTGATACATTTTTGGAATAAATAAAAACAATGTCACTTTAAGAATCAGAGTATGTTAAGTGGAAGAACAATGTATTTTAATACCTTTTTATTGTACCTCTCATATTCTTAAAATGAGCATATTTATGTTAATGATAGTGGTTTAACACCTACTTCACAAGCTTGTTGGGAAGTAAGCATTTTGAAAATCTTTTTTTAAAATTGATTTATTTACTTTCAGTTTACAAGATTCGGTTCCACAATCCCTTGAGTTTCAAATTTTCTCTCCTCCCTCCCTCCTCCCCCACCCCCCACCATGACGGCACACAATCACGTATAGGATCTGCAAATACTTTCACATTGGACATTGGTCTAGTTGTATAGAAGCGTTGTAACCAATGGAGTGAACTATGGGAAAAAAAAGAAAGAAAACCAAACATGAAAAAGAACAGTAGCATGTAGATTGCTTCAGTCTCCATGTAAACTCTGTTCTTTCTAGATCTTTCTCTGAATGTAGGTATCTCCTGCCATCCTGAGACTAGTAGAGTTGTCTTATAGCTGTGCATTGCTGAGAAGAGTCCATTTTATCAAAGTTGGTCGTCACACATACGATGTGTCTGTGATTGTGAACAAATTTTTCCTGGTTCTGCTCTTCTCCCTTAGCATCAGTTTGTATAAGCCTCTCCAGGTGAATATGAAGACCGTCTCCTCCCCATTTCTTGTAGCACAATAGTATTCCACTCCCCAAATGATGGGCATCCCCTTAATTTCCAGTTTTTTGCCACCACAAAGAGAGCTGCAATAAATATTTTTGTACATATGGGTCTTCCTCCCACTTCCATGATCTCTTTGGGATACAACCCCCGAAGTGGTACTACTGGGTCAAAGGGTATGCAGTTATTTATAGCCCTTTGGGCATAGCTCCAGATTGCTCTCCAGAATGGGCATTTTGAAAATCTTAAATGTGAGTTGTCCTTGGTTTTATTGTCAATGATAATTTGTGGTGCTTAATTCTGTTGGTGCTAATAGGAGAACCCCATGAATCAGAAATGTTGATTTGGACCATTTTAAGGACTAGAAACCCTTTTGTATTTCAAGGCTAAGCTTTTTATTTAGCTCCTGACTAGCTGTAGCAGGGCACATGTATGCTATAAAAAACGCAACCAGGTTAGTAGCATTATTTTTTATTTTTGCAGTCAGAAACCAGAAACCTTATTTTCGGCAATCATGCAAGTTTGTAGTGGGAAGGAGGGGAATTGAAGAAAAAAGGTCACTACATTTCACTAAGCCTTTCAGTCCTGTTTCCTAGTAGTTGCAACAGGAGAATTAATTATCTCCACTTGGCAGAGTAAGCCTTTTAGGGGCAAAGTTGAAATCCTAGTGGGCGATGTGGGAGAAATCAAATAGCAGTTATCTATATTGTATGTGCTCAAGAATAGCATACATTGAAGGTTCTAAAGACCACCATCCTAGGTCCTGCCTTAAATTTTTTAGGTATAAATACTCATTCGATAAGGAAGGCTGAGAGGAAAAGACATTGAAGACTAATTTTTTCATTTGTACCGAACATTTCTTACAACTGTTCTGAACCTGTTCCAAACATCTGAATCTATTTTTCAGGATGTGGCTAATGTTAGAAAATATAGCTTCCAGATGGAAATATGGCCTGTCTTTGTTAATCTGGATCTGTTTGCAAACTCCACTTTAAAAAGTTCATATTAACAAATCAATTTTGCATGCTTCTCCCTCCTGCCCTCCCTCCCCCCCGCCCCGCGCCAAAAAAAGGCTTTCATTTCTGGATTGTCTGGGAGGTTAGGTAAAGATAGACAAATAGACAAAATGAGTCCCCTGGCTAACAATTCTTGGTTAAATGGGTTAAACTGACTACTTATAAAGCATGACCAAATAATTGTGTGAATCTTTGCAATGTTTCTCAGCTAAAAAGCAAGCCTCAAGTGTACAGTTATGGAAAGGGTTTTGACACTTGAATACATCTCATGAGTAAGGGTAGCCCCCCTACTGTTACAGTTGGAAATAAACTTAAATGAAAACTAAATGACTTTTTTTTTTTAATTGCTCATGGTAAACTTCCATTTTGCCAAAAAGAAGGAATTGCATTTAACGGATTGTTCACTCACCTAGATGATATTTGCCTTTAGCTATGGGCTCAATGTATTGGTTTTCTTTAGAACTATTAATGCAGGCTTTTAATTTTGTACCTTTGAAATTTTATTCTGTTTTAAATATTATAAAATATTTCTGATTTGTGGCACAGTTTTACTGGTATCTCCTTGCAGAAATCTCTTATTTTTTTCAAGAAGCCAAATCCAAGATTTGTTTCTACATCCTGTGACATTAAAAATTTTTAGAGTCTATGTTTAAAACAGCCATACATCATTTGGGAAGTAGCACTTCATAATAGAGAAAGAACTGGCTTCAGAGTCAGAAATACCTGGATTCAAGACCCTCTTCTGACACATATTGACTGTGTGACTCTGGGAAAGTCATTTAACTTCTCAGTGCTCTAGGCCAGTGGTGTCAAATTCAAATAGAAATCTGTCCCTGCTGGCTACATAGTGACTTAGAAAACCAAAAGCTAACATTATCTATGTTGTATTGTGTTTTTATTTATTTTGCAAAACATTTCCCAGTTACATTTTCATTTGGTTTCTGGAGTGAGAGTTTGACACCTGGTATAGGTAACTTTCTAAGATTACATTCCAGGGAAGATTGTAGCCTGTCTTGGTAAGAGAGTTTCCTCACCTGGGAGTTCCCAATGTCAATGAAATCACAGGTCTAGTCACTGGCCTATTCATCTGATGTTTACAGAATGCATTATGAAATAGCTGAGACTTCTGTCAAGATAACCTACAAGTATTAAACTAGTCAGGACAATAAATCCTTGCATATTTCATCAGTTCCTCTGAAACTATTCAACACTCCTACTCTATGCTTATTTCATATCCTTTGTTTTAAGAAATGAGGTTATACTAACTTTCTCTACTCATCTGTGCTAACTAGTTTGAAGAACAGTTTGGTGGCAGGTATTAATGGTTACCATAGAAAATAAGCTAGGTTAGCCAGGACTGCTTCGGGGGTTTTGGAATCAAGTTTCAGTCCACAATCCTTTGATCCAGTAGATAACAGATCCAACATTTAGGAATTTTTGCCAGGTATATAATTTGTTCTTTTCCCATCCAAAAGACATGAAATCCATTGTAAATTCTGAGAAATTATTACCAAAGTGAAAATTAAATGTTGAAGGCTACTAATCACTGGAAGTCTAATTTGTGTTTAGTACTAGAGTTGTGTCAGGAAGAAGAGGACATGTTTGGTTCTTTCTAGGTAGTATTGATACTTTTCTGATGGATTATAATGACTTTCTTTGTCTCAGTCAGTGATTGTAATAAGTGGTAGGTGTTCTTTTGCCCTAAAAAGTAAATAAATGAAACAGTGAAATACCAATCAGGAGGCCTCCAGGCTTTTTCATTGTTAAATGAATTGAGCCACTGTGGCCCAATAGAATTTACCTTTGTTAATCCAGTGTGGGTACAGAGTGAGGTTTTTTTTTTTGCTTGTTTGTTTCTTTTGTTTGTTTTCTTTTTTTCAGTACACACTTACCTGAGTTGGTTCTGATGGCTTTAAACTTTTAGAAACACCTGCTGACTAATGAGGAAAGTATGTTGGTAGAGGATAATTCCTGGGAGACTTGCTTGTCTTTAGCAATGCTGCAGATGGGAAGAACTATGCAGTAACGCGGTAACTGAGTGAAGATTTTAAGTGAATCAACAAACTAAACCATTCATCTGTTGAATGGTGTTTCTACTGGTCAGATGAATTGAATCTGTTGCATCATGATCTTGCTACTGTGTTATATCGAGGAAGGAAATAACATCCCCAAAGCAGGGATAACCAGAATGTGTACAACTAAATGTGAATTCTGAATAGCATAGCAGAATAATTATGTAAATTGAATATGCGGTGATGAAGGTAATAGGGGGTTTGGGTTATGTTAGTACTCATGTTCAATTGTCATTGTAGTTTGCTTTTAAGCATTGAATTAGAGCAGTGGCAATTTTGTTTTTCAAAATGCTATGTGATACCAGCTATTTTCATTCCTGAATAAGTTAACTTAATGAATTTGTTTATACAGAAAATAATTTTCCTGCAGATGCCTAGGATAAAGGGACTATAAAGACATAGAATGATAAATGCTTTATGAATACTTAAATCTTTCTCTTAAGAAATTCTTTATTTTGAAGTGTTATTTTTGAGTTTTCCTAAATTACTGGTCTTCAATTGGTAGGACATGAGATTGATAGTGGGTTTATAAAAATGGTGATATCCATACATACTCATCTAGTCTCTGTCATCATCAAATGCATGGCTATGATGTGACTAGATTGAGTTTATGTGGAGAAATACCTATTTAGAGTTTGGGAGGGTAAATTTCTCTTCAATAATTATACCTATGACCATGTTCTCATCAGTCCCCATCTTGCATTTTTTATTTTAAATGAACCTGCCCAGATTCTGTGAAAGGAAAGGCTATAGAAAGCAAGGCCTTTGAATTTTTAAAAAATTCTTTAAGGTGAGAAGAATGTGAAAAGTTCCCACATTTGATTGGAATCATACTTCATTACCTTAAAATCCCATAATCATTTCATCAGTTTGGATACACCTTCCACTGACAGATGGCATCCCCTCTCTGATTTAGGAGGTAGTCTTGGAGAGATGATATAGCCAGAAAAAGAGAAAAAAATCATCAACCTGTAGGATACCTGGTTATGAGCCTCTCTTAACTTAGTTAGAATGATCGTTAGTCAGCAGATATTCAGTCCCTCACTCAGCCACATATTCAGTGCCTTTCCCACCTGCTAGAACATGTCAGAGCCTTTCCTCTCTTAATATGATCTTTAAAAAGTCAGAATCACCACGATGCTCTTATGAGGCTACTAGTACAGTAGGATTTTGATGGTCACATTTTTAAACTGTAAAAATCAGAAAAGGCTTCATCAATGTAGCTGAGCTGAGTTTTGCTTGTTGTTTTGTTTTTTTTTTTCTTTTTTCCACGTAATAGAATTTTTTTTCCCAATTACATGTCAAGATAGTTTTCAACATTCACTTTAAGATTTTGAGTTCCACATTTTTTTCTTCCTCCCTCTCTCCCTATCTTGCCCCCTCCCCAAGAAGGCAAGCAATCTGATATAGGCTATACATGTACAATCATATTAAACATATTTCCACATTAGTCATCTTGTGAAAGAAGAATCAGAACAAAAGGGAAAAAACCATGAGAAAGAAAAAAAAAGAGAAAATATTATGCTTTGATCTGCATTCAGACCCTATAGTTCTTTCTCTGAATGTGGATAGTATTTCCCATCATGAGTCTTTTGGAGTTGTCTTGATCATTTTACTGCTGAGAAGGGCTAAGTCTGTGAAAGTGGATCGTTGTGCAGTGTTGCTGTTCTTGTGACAACGTTCTGCTGGTTCTGCTCATTTCACTCGGCATCAGTTCATGTAAGTCTTTCCAGGTTTATCTGAAGTCCACCTGTTGAGCTGAGTTTTGAAGGAGTTAAAGAATTCTAAGAGAAAGAATTGAGGAAGAGAATGAATTCCAAGCTGGGGGGATGGTAGTGATGGTGGTGGTATGGAAGACTGCCTATGTCTATGGTATAGAGACTGAAGATAGAGTGCCGTGTAAGTAACAGCAAGAAGGTTAATTTAGCTGGATCAAAGAGTGAATGTAGAAAGGGAAGTATGCTGGAAAGGTAAGATAGAGTTAGATTGTCAAGGGATTTAAATGCCAATCAGAAGAATTCACATTTGATCTTAGAGTAATAGGGAGCCATTGGAATTTGTTGAAGAAGGGAGTGACATGATCAGACTTGTGCTTTAAGAATATCACTTTTGACAGATGTGTGAAAGATGGTTTGGAGAGGGGAGAGACTTAAAGTAGAGAGACCTAGTAAGTATAGTAAGAGGCTATTTCAGTAGGCTAAGAAAAAAGTTATGAGTGCCCAAGCTAGGGGGAAGGAAGGCCTTTTGATTGGGGAAAAGAGGATGGATTCAAGAAACACGAAGGCAGAAACAAGATTTGGCAACTAATTTAATACATATAGGGTAAAGTAGAGTGAAAGATAACCAAGACGGCAAACCTGAGGACTGGTGATGTATTCTTTATTTTCAGTGCACATACTGTTAAATAAATGTGCACATTCCTTTAAATTATAAGAAAAAGTTCAATGAAAGTATTTTCTTCATCTCTTGAAGGAATTTGTGCTTAATATAGCCAGATATATTTAATAACTATTTTATATACATATATAAAACTAACAGGTTGGAAATGGGAAACTGATGAAAGGTTTTGATTTGCCTACTGAAACTTTGGAAAATGTTTTCACATCAAATAGTTGCTCATGCCTCCCTCCAACCTGGTCTTTTCTACTAAAAAACAAACAAACTCAAAATATCATTTTGTGGTTAAGATGAGGGAGACATAAAAAAAAACTTTATGATTCTGAAAAAAGCTGTAAATAACACTTTGTCCAATTTAGTTACTCTTATCACTATTAAATATAGTACTTAATTTTTATGTGGTCCTTTTCTAGTACCTTATCTTGATGTGGAAATAACCCTGGATTCACAAGGCTATACTGGTGGAATATGAGCTCTGATAGGTTCTCCCAAGCTGGAAAGGCATTGGTGACCAAAAGTGGTTCTATATGCTGTTTAAGGGCCAAGCTTATTATATTCTGAGAGTGCCATTACATTACTAGGTTGGTAGTGATTATTGTGTTGATTTCCATTTTTTGAAAAAATTAAAGCAACCTTTGAAGATCATCTGTAAAGCCATAGCAGGGTTGTGATCTGTGTTGGTGGAGGAATTACCTTCACTGGCAAACCTATAGATCTTTGAAAAACTAAAGGATTTATATAGCATTTTTCTTCTAAGGATATCCAAGTTCTCTGTCAATGTTCGCTAATTTGTAATCTGTCCATATATTCACCCGAAGGTATTTTATTCTGCCAGTAAGCTCAAAGATGATCTGTAATGGCACATTAATACGTACTCCAGAGTGTGCTACTATGTTTTGATCTCACTTAATAGAGATGAGATATAAAAACAAACCTGTTTGTAAATTTATGTATAAGCTTTACAGATAAGTATAGAAAATATGGCTTCTCAGCCCCTCAACTGTAAAAGCTAAGTAAGTCATAAATTAATTAAACCAGTTTTATAGAAAACTACTCACATACTAGGAATTGTTATTCACCCAGGGCAGCAGGCAGTTTGCCAAGCTGAATTATATAATTAAGTGTTCTAGGTGCATCCACTAAGAAGTGAGTCTGTAGAAAGTGTGGTTGAGGAAGAAAGCTTTAGATTTAAGCAGCCCTGAATGGCAAGTAATAGGGAAGAAAATGCAAGTGAAGGAAGGGATCCCTTGACTGTTCATATTCTGTTATATTGGCCTCATGTTGTTTGGTATAGCACCAATGCAATATTCACAGCACCCACAATCACTATAAATATACCTGCGTGGTACTCAATCACAAAATATAACAGACTCTCCATATAGAAGACAGAAGCAAAAACATTCAAACACCAGAAAACCAATCCCCAAACCAGTAAGCCAATTCCATCACAGTAGCCAAGAAGTTAATAAACCACAACAGGACAGAGAGCCACACCATCCTTTAGCCTTCCCACCAACCAATATAAGACCAATATTTACTCACAAGCCGATCTGTCTCCCTGGGAAGCATGCTCTCCTCTCAACTGTCTAGCTGGCTTTGACTCCCAGCTTCATATGGGCTCTGCTCCACCCTTCAGCAAACTCCCACCACAGCTCCATGTGATTACATTCAGCCTATTAGGAGGCAGAATTTCTTTTCTAAACTTTATCAGAGTTTATTTTCAAAGCAGGGAAGGTCTTCAAATTCCCTTAGGCTTATTAAGAGGGCAGGGAAGATCTTCAAATTCCCATTACCATTACACCTGGTCTCTTGTTTGTCATGAGATCCAAACTAAAAATTGGGTTTGGAAGCAGGTTGCCTTTACCTGTTGGCCTGGGCAAGCTCTCACTAGGAGGAATCTTGTGAGCATGTCTGCATGGAAGCTCTCCATCCCAACTTGTCTTTTCCAACAGGATAATCATGGGGCCTTTCCACAGCCAATGAGATGCTTGCGGTAAGTATTTCTACTTAATATTAATGGGTGTGTATATATCTACATATGTATGTATACACATGTGTATGTATATATATGAATATAGACAAATATGTGGGTAAGTACATGTGTGTACATACGTATTTATACACGTACACACATACGGATACACTTTGCACTTCTTTTTAAATTTTACCCGTTTCCTACCTGGTACTTTTAAAATCAGCCAAGCAAAGAAGAGGAAAAGGCAGGTTGTTTTGTTGTTGTTGTCTTAAGTGTAAATCATAGTATCTCCCACACTGTACGGTTCAGTTTGTAGTTGTCAGAAGAAGCAGACAGAGCAACAACTTTGAAAATTAAAAGCGAGTCTCGCTGCCTCTCGTCCTGCCAGCCTCGGTTGGTCGGGGGGCAGTGGGCCTATTTCTGTGCTCGGTTCTTGCCATCCGTTGAGCTGTGGTAGAACTTCAAAGTCGTGGCCTGTGATCCCTTGGGTTACAAAGGAAAGGCACAAATGGATCTCACTCTCAAGTTTCATTACTGCCTATCAAATAGGACCGGAGAGACGAGTCTGACAGTAACTGTGCAAGGGATGAGAAGGGTGGCTCTGGGAGAGACGGTGTTTTTGAGCTTTTATCCAAGGACAGAGTTCATGAGTTGTTACAGTGGGTTGGAACACGGGATTAGGTTTGCTCAGAAGGAAGCAAAATGGCGTTTCGTGTGTCTACGTAGGGACGCGAATGAAGGTCTTTTGAAAGGTATGAAGCTCCCGTGGATGCAAAGATGGTTTTGTTTGTTTTTAGTATTCACTTGGTAAAGCTTTTTTTTTTCGAAAATTCTTGAAATGTTATGGAAAGGTGTTGTAAACGGACCCGGGCAGTATCCAAGCCTGTCAGCCATTCTTTTTAGTCATTCTAATGTCACAGCCCGTATGGTTTGGATCCCTTCCCTTCCCTAAGACTAGCAATGTGAACTAACAAAGCATGTACCCTTGTCAGAGAAAAGGGAAGGGAGAAAGGGAGAGTGGACTTTCCGTCAGAACACTGTTTCTGTGTGTGGTCCTGTCTTCTGTGGGAACTAATCTAATTTCATGGGAGCTCGGCCCCTCCTGTTGGAGTAGGTGGTGGCCTTTTCTCTTCCTTAGGTTTAACCATATGCTCAGCACTATACTCCCTCTGCTTAAAGCACCCAGCCAAAGTTTGCAGTATGCTTTGACTAATTTGTTGTTCTACCTAGCCTCGCTAAGAAGGATAGCTTATTTCTAAGGTCAGTACTCAGTCTAACTGGGGTTTAGGTTGCAGGGCTTGGATTGCAGAGTTAGCTTTGGTTGTTTCATTTGATGGGCCAAAACCTGTGGTATGCATAGATGGGAACAGGTTAGTTATTATTGTTTTGGTTCTGTACCCAGCAGGAATGTGAATATGATTAGCCAAATAGTTATCTCACAGTTTAGCACTTGTTGAAGTGCTAAACTTCATATATAAGTGTTCCTGAAAGGTGTTGCTAAAAGGTGCAGTATGAACAATTTATGATTCTTTTGTATCTCATTATAGTGTTAGTCACTGCAATATGGACAAATATGCTGATATGTTAAATGAGAATTGCATGTTGAATTGATCTGCTTGTTTCATATTTTATCAGATGATTTAACCTTCTCTTATTATTTTTGGCAACTCAATGTGATCCATTAGATTTATTGAATTTGGATATTCAGTTTTAATTCTCGATCATGACAACAAGGACAATTTCTGGTGCAAAGAATGTAGTTTTTAAAAAAATGGTTAGACTTTTCTTTCAGCATCCTACTATAACTTCTCTTTCTATGATTTGCCAGCATTCCCTTTAAACGACTGAGCAGTCCCCCAGCAGTCCTTAGGACAGGATTTCAGAACTGCAAGAAGCTTTAAACTCAAATCTGTGGATAATAAAAACTAAAAAGCTAAAAACAGAGGTGGATTTGTTTACTTGGACATTAAAACAAATTTCATTGAGCTGGGGAATACTAGCTTGCTTTGTACTAGTTATGTGTAGGGTTACATTAAAAGTGTCAAAATATCATATAGCTATTCCTGATCTACTGTATTCTAGCACTCAGTCCCTCTCACCCTTTCTTCATACCCACAAACCATCCTTTCAACCTAAAGGCCAAGGTCAAGGCTGTCACAGCTCTCAACCTGAACATTGCAGGTAATCTCTTAACACCTCTTCCTCATCCTGCCCAGCCAAGCCCAACCCAGCCCTATGACTGCTTCCTTCGCTCTATCTCTTCCTTTTATTCCTTTCTTCCTTCCGGGGAAAGTGTACTAATAGAAATAAAGGTTCCTAAAATGCGTAGGTTGCCTGTGAAAGGTATAGGAACCAAAGTAAAAGCTTGAGTTCTCAGATGTTTCAAAATACTTTGTTCTGAGATAGGTTGTTTGAGTATATCCCCTAATAAAAGTGTGTGAAAAATGGGGGGAAAAAGCAGACTATCAATGTCAAAACAAAGAGGAACAATTAAATTAAGCAATGGTTGTTAAAATTATTTGCTCTTTTTCTATGATGTTTTAAACATAAATTTCACAATTCTACTCATGATACTTCTCTGGCTTACAAAATGAAATTGTGTGTAGTGGTAGGGAGTTATGCTGTATATATTTTTTAAAAATTATCTAAAAATGTCATTCTAATTATATATTTGATAGGCATAAATCATAATGAAGTTATGGGAAGTTTCATGGAAAGAAGCAAAACCATACAGAAGCTAATATAGTAACATAGGTTAGTCCCAACCAATGTGGAAACATTGTACGTTTCACTTCTTGAAGAGGAAGACTAAAATGACACTGAGTATGAATGAATCTTTAAATAGAAATATACAATTATGAACAGAGATATAAAATTATGAAATGTATTACATGCATGTTTCTTATAAAATATAGATATTTTAGGAAAATGTATTTCCTATGTGTCTTCCTTAAAATTAAATATTGGTTGTTCACTAAGGAGTCTACGGGAGCAACGTAGGTTAGCATCTTAGATACTTTTATAAGAGATGTAGTAACTTCTACCACTTATTTGCAGCTAAGTACTGCTGCCTCCCAGACAAAAAAACTTTAAAATAGATTACTAATTTGTCAATAGGCTAGAAAATTAACACTAAGATAAAATTTATAGTTTTCTGTCAATTATTGTTGTGTTCCCATATCTCTTTTTCTATATACCCACACACATATACATATGGATATGTATGAAATGGACTATGTGAGTTGGGTAATAAAAATGGTTTTGAAGATGGAGGTTAGGCTACAGGGAGAAAAGAGATTCCAAAAGGATGATAATTAAAACATGTATGCTTTATTCACTGGTTGGGGATATGAACTATAAAAATTTAAGGGTTGCTCTCCTATTAGAGACCTGAATATCACCCATTTTGCCTTTATATTTTCTCCCATTCAGTTTCTCCATGAACATTTAAAAAGTGTATACTGTGTGTAAAAGATGATTTCTTTTAGTGTTCAGGTAAATAAATCCAGCTCTGTTCTTAGTTTCATACATGAAGAAATAACAGAACTCAAAGCCTATAGTGGTTTGAAAATATTTTTTTCAGAGGTAAAACTGGCTCACCTCTTCCAAAACCAAGAGTAACAGGCATGGGGCAAAGGGGTGTGTGTGTGTGTGTGTGTGTGTGTGTGTGTGTGTGTGTGTGTGTGTGTGTGTGTGTGTGTGTGTGTGTGTGTTTGTAGGTGGGAGTTTTTGTTAGATCTAGGGAAATGACCATGATTTTTTCTATTTTAGAATTGCCACATTCTTTCTAGGTCTAAATTACGCGTCATTATAAATCTATACACTTTTATGTGGTGCTTTCTTACTCTTCTGTAGCACTTTTGACACCATTGAGAGGGACTTGAACAAACTAACTTTTCTTGAAGTGTTAACTCTTTGTTCAACCATGCTTGCAAACTCTCATCCAGGTAAACAGACAGCTGTCAAAGAGTTAGTGATGATCACTGGTGAACTTAGAAGTGAGGGATAGTTTTTTTAGAGTATATGCTACAACTTCTCTGAACTCATTGCAAACATATTTGGAAAAGTTCTTTCCTTTGTACAGCCATGCTTATTTTAATCTTTACATAAGAAAGATAATGGAATAGCCTGGATTTTATAACCTTAAAAGTACAAACATTGAACTTGAGCATTTCAGATTGCCATCCAAATGTGTAAAATTTTGGTGAAAAAATTTGGACTCTTTCAATCTTGAATGTGGATTTGGAAATATGTACATTTTCTAGTGTGTGATTGTGGCTGATTATATAAGCTTGTAAAGAATTTGCTTTCCAGTTGTAATGCTTAAATTTGAGGAATTGGGCAGAACTAGTGAAGTGAGGGGGATTGCTGATGACAAAGCTATGAAGTTCATTCCCCAAACCATCAGATGCAGTCTTGTTATTGTTGGAAATTTTCTTCATGTAATATTGCTTTCACTCGTTTATAATATTGGTCTTTTAGACCTTCCCTTCATTAACTGTGTATGTACTTTTGTTTTATAAAAACTTGTTTCTTTGTTGAGCAAAGAAAAATGGCCTCTTATATACCATTTCCCTCAAACTTTGTAATGATCTTGAACTAACAAATGTTAAACCTGAACTATATAGGATTGCTAATTATTATATGTGAGTGTATTTTTCTCTACATTATTCTGCCTAGAATGTATTTGGATGCTCATGACCCTGAATGTGAAGTATATTTTCTAGAATGGGGTTTTAGTTGGTTAGAGTCATACTTTTGGGTCTGTAAAGAGACCTTAGTCATGATGTATTCTAATTCCTTCCTTTTACCAATAAGGAAATTAAGACCCAGAGAGAGAAGGTGACCTGCTTTATATCACCTCAAGGACTGGGCTTGAAACCTTGATTTGCTCACTGTAAGTGAGCCACTGTATTAATTTGATTTGAAAATTTCAAAGATGAAATTTCAGATTAAAAAGTCATTTAATATCATGTGTTTTGTTGGTCATAATGGATTTTGGTAGACATTAAGCAATCTTTTAAGGTTTCTTAACTTTTTTTTTTAATGTGTATGTGTGTGTGTTTATGTGATTGTGTGTATTACCTACTTCTAGTGAAAAGCCTTAGATCAGCAGGATAACTTGTATTCTGACTAATTTTATGAGAAGATGGAAGGATGAACATGTCGAGCTCAGTCTCTGTACAACATCAGTAGGGCAAGGGCTAATGAGTTTAGAAATTTTTCAGTAGTCAGATCCAGTACCAGTACCCCACTTGGCTGCATGCTCTTTGTCTGAATTTTCCTATGTGATAAGTACTTGGAGAGATGTTGCATGACTTGAACAGTCATGGAGGTTCCATGGAGCATTCTTAGGAAGATGAAGAATCATTAGCACTTTTCTGCCTTCAGCAAATTGATATTTTATCAAACTTGGGCTGTGCTATTCTTCAAGACATTAAGCCTGTTACTCATATGTGATAGTGCACCAGGGCACAGTAACTACTACTAAATTAAATTGTGTGCTTTGCTCTGCTTTATAGAGGTCACCAGTGAAAAGCACTAGGCTGTCAACTTACTTTACCTGGCAGTGGTTCAACTCTCTGACAGGCTTACCTTTGATTTAAACAAATTTGAGAAATATGTAAAGTTTTGGAAGCAGTTTTGCACTGATTTGATAAAAGAAACCACAAAACACTGCAGCGCAGGTGTTGAGAATGTTTGAAAGCTGATTGAGGGAAGCAGATGGCTTTAGTCAGTGGCATCCAGCCAAAAGAGCAGGTGCTGATCATGTGACCACTGGTTACCAGGGTAATCTGATTGCTCTTGGCGTGCAGATGAAAGGAAAGGGGCCCAGTGTTCAGCTGTAGTATTGTATAATTTGTGGCAGTTAGAGCGGAAATAAATGCTGGAAATGGAGCCTCATAGTAGGGGAGACTTCTGTCCATGTGTAGCGTAAACACTAGGACAGTTGGAAGAGAAACTGTTGTATGGATTTTCTTATTTTTTTTTAAATGTTATGCTTTATGTGGATCTTTCAGGGAATTAAACTTTTTTAAAGGATTGTCATGATTTGAAAGATTTTTTTTTTGAGCTACACTGTATTTTGCTGTGCCCCTGAGTTTTGTTTTAAGTTAGAGTGCCATTATTTCCTTATGCTTGAAGGTTTATCAATTATGGTTTTTTTTGCGGGGGGGGGGGGGGGCGGAACTTGGAACCATTATTTTTCAAATAACTACTTTTTTGAGCTTACAGCATTTAATCTAATAGTCCAAAAGATAGCAAACCCTACATATGATGGTTATATGTAGTTACATTAACAATAATTTGGAAATCAAATTTTATTTGACGAGAGCTTAACTTTAAAAAAAATCCAGAGAACTCTGCCTTCTTTTAAGGGCCATGAGGTTGAAAGGTGCTGTTTAGTGCATTTAGTCAGCATCCTTTTCTGTGAAATTACAAATTTCTGTGAATAGAAACTTTTCAAAGGTGACTAAAAGGAGAATTTTTCATTTTCAAAACCATTCTGATTCCTGGGCAGTATAGTAATGATGTAAAGTAATTGCCACTCAGTATAGATTCTTGTAAATATTTTATCACAAATGATAGGTGATATTAGGAAGTCTTGGTGCCAAACTAGAAACTGAAGTTGAATGGTAGAACCAAATTTACCTTAAAAAAAAATTAACAAGTAGAGCAGAATTGTTTCTCTAGTTTCTGATAAACAATTTTATTCCATTCTCTTTACTTAAAATCTGCTCTTATGTTGGCTGACCTATATAATATTCAAATCCTGTTAGCCTTTAATCTAAACATACATTGGGACCTCTACTTTAACAGTTATATTTATTTTCCTACATATCTTGTCAATAACCTGGTTTTTAAAATAATATGCTTCCTTAAAGATAATACATGCCAAGGCATAAGCATACTGTTTTAACATTAAGAAAAAATAAAACAAACAAAAATGTTGATATAAACAGAAATAATTGGTAAAATTATTTTAAGAGGTGAAATATCTGGTAAAAAATAATATTATCAGTAGAAGTTCTTAATTTTAATATGTTTTGCAATTTGCTAAATCAAATAATATACCATCAATGTATTTTAAAGCATTGATCAAACGGAGCACCTAAATAATAGCAGTGTTTAAAGCCAACTGTAAAAGACGAGGGAAGAAGATAATCACATTCCATTTTCTTCCCCACCATTAAAAAAAAAAAGGTGTTCTGACACCTTAAAAACTTGATAGTAAAATTATTTCTTAATGAATGGCTCCATGCCACAGTGTATTGAGTATATATAGCCAAGATAACACAGTGATGTTTTATATGATTTCTCAGAATGAGTTTGGATTTCGGCCTGCATTTTGCTTTGTCTTGGTGAACAAATATACAGGATATGCATTGTGTAGGATTTGTTTTTGGTTTTGCATGTCTGTGATTCCCTTTTTAAAATTAGTGCTAATATTTATAATGTTCTTAAAAAATAGAGTTTTGCCACAAGAACTTAATCCTATGATACTTTCTTACAAAAAAGAAAAATCATGCATTATTTTATTATTGTTGATAGTTTGGAGGATATTAATCTGGGAAATATGAGAAAATATGAAATATGAGAAGAAACTTTAAAAAAAATCCCAAAACAAAATCAACACTGACGAGGGAACTGTGCTTTGAATTCTAGTAATAAGAAACCAGATTCTGAAGCAAGTGCTTTGAAGAAAAAGGTCAACAAGGGAAAAACAGAAGGTTCTGAAAACTCAGACTTAGAAAAAACTCCACCACCATCTCCTCCTCCTGAAGAAGATGATGATCCAGGGATTCAGGTAAGGCTATTATTCTGATATTTAAGTGTTGATTAGTTGGGTAACTTCAGATGGCTAGAAGGCACAACAGAAGCTCTCCTTCCATCTTTGTTAAAGAGATGCTTTTAAGATGTCTCTATTTTTAGCTGCGACATTTTCAGAGAGGTGGAAGTCAGAGAGACCCAAAGATGAATGGAGTGTAACACTCACTCTCGACTAGAATTTTGTAGCTTTTGCCATAGGATCACAGGACTTAAGCCTAGGAAAGGGACCTCAGGGGTCATCTAATATCACAGCCCTACTTTTACATGGCCTAGAGAGTTGTAAAAAGCTTTTTTAAAAAGCACCAGAATAAATCCCAAAGTTCCTTTTGAGAGTTTCTGAGTGCTTTTTTCTGCCTGTTCTTGACATTAAAATTTGATCTAAAGGTTTAGAAAAATTGCTTGTGTTTTTGGCAAAAGTTCTTTTTAAAAATAACGGTGCACCAGCTTTGTTAATTTTCCTAAAGTTTTGTGAAATATTCTTTTCACAATTTGAAAATTTTAGTCATAGAGCCATTTGTGCCTGCCTCAGGAGCTTCTTCTGTTGACTTCCCTGAGTCAGAGTAAGGCATCTTTGTGTAATGCAGGTCTTCAATGATTAGTGGGCTTTTATTTTTCTAAACAGTTGGTTCAGCATAATTTTCCTGAGTTATATTCATTTATTTCTTGGGAAATAATGTACACATCACTTGCAAAACTGCCCTTGAAAAAGATACAAGAAACTAGTTCTCTCAAACAGGGTACGTCGCCTTCACTGATCAGGCTAAGAGACACTCAATACATAACAACTAGAAATCATTTCCTTTTTAGGTTCCTTGGAATCATGCCAATATGCTCTACCGGGATGCCCTGGAATGTATCTTGTATGACATCATAGTTATCAAGGAGTAGTTATCAGGGAGCCCTACTGCAATAGGAAACCAACCCCCAGAGGCTTGAGTGACTTTTCATTATCACATAGTAGATTACCAATGAATATTCGCTTTCATTTTTGTTTTTGTTTTTTTCTCTTAGAGGTTTGAAATAAAATACTTGAAAGATACAGATGCATTTCAGAGTTGTAGATACTTTGGGTTTTTTTCTTTAGCAAAACTTCCTGTTATCTATGACCTCACAAAATTATATTCTTTAAGATGATCTGAAAAAACTAGTGCATATTTTTTTCCCCTTTTTTCCCTGTTTTTAAATATAGCTGGCCTATTGATGGTATTATCCATTTAGGATAATCATATGCTTTCCTTTTTGTTGCTATGTACAACAACAATAAGGATATTGACAAAGTTAGTAGATTAATGAGATTTACTACAGAAACTGTGGTGAAAGGGTGATTCTGAATTTTATGTATTTGGGTGCTTTCTGAATCATGCTCACTTTAATTAGGGCTTTTAAGACAACATTTTTTATACAACAGTAAGAATATTTCTTTAAAATATTTCATAGCTAGTTCTCTGCATTTTCTCACAAATACCAGTTTACTAAGAAGAATCATTACTAAATTTCATAGAATTTTTGTTTATAGGTTACAGAACATATGACCAAGGTTTTTTTTTTTTAAGACAATACCCTAAATGCTTTTTAAAGCATACCTTTGAGTTGGCATTTTAATGAGTTATAGAATATGTAGCAGTAAAGAAAATAATTATACAAGGGCAGCTCTGTTTTCAAGGAAGTACTTTTTCTTCATATATGCTGTTCAGGAAGTGATGCCACCAAGTTGTTTATTATGGTTCTTCCTGTAACATATGCATGAAGGATAGAAGTTAAACTTCTTGAATTCTGTGACTATGATTTTTAGATGTTAGTAAATTGCATATAGTGCTGTCTAGTTCAAAAGAAAGTACCACAGAATGGTACAGTAGTGAGATAATGGAAGCCAATTAGTTATTCCCTTCAGCATGACCATTGTACCTACTAACCTTTTAAAAGCATTTAAAATACAGTTCTACAGCGTGAGCTTTCTGTTGCTAATGAAACTAAAGCATTTCATTGTAGTGTGGTTGTCAAAAACAAACACATTCTTATGTTTCATTCTTACCTACAAAATCAGTTTGTGATAGGGACAGAATAAAAATTTAGTTGAGTGCAGAAATGTCAAAAATTTTAATTGATAAAGAATCGATTCATATTGGGAATCTGATCAAAGAAATTTTGGTACCTCAAATACATAACTAAAAGTCACAGAAGCTTTGTAACATGCTATAATATGTGGAAACTCTGAGACTTGGGTTCTAATTATCTCTTTGTGATTGATCTGCTAATTGGCTTTGGACAAATTACTGGTCATCTGAGAATTTATGGGGGTACATATAATTTACTTCACAAAGTTTTTATAAGGAGAAATTTTTATTTAGCAAATGGTACTAAACTACAAACTTTTGAGAAAAAAAAGATTTCTTAATTTCCCCGAGGAATTACAATAATACTATGGAGTTTAATTTGGTATAAAGCTAATTCTGCCACCCCATTCCAGAAGATTTAGGTACTATAGTAAAAATATATGCTTGATAAAGTTCACATAGTATAGAAACCCAGCAAGGCTCCACTGTGTTATTAGCATCCAGTTATTAGCATCTCTGCATCTAAAGTTTTATAATCAACCTGTCTCTGTCCATAAATATGCAGCTTAATCCTGTTTGGGTATATGTAAATTATAATACAGCAAATTAGATCTAGAGGTTCTGCTCCATTATATCCAGATCTAGAGTTTGTTCCATTCTTAATGTGTTATGTTGAAGAATTGCCATTCCAATGGAAAAACAGTCTGTGAATTTAATGGATATTAAGCCAGAGATATAGTAACTTATTATGTGAATATGGATGAGATTTAGTATCTGTTTAAGTATCACTCTTTTTTAAATGTGAGCTAGCCAATATTTTTCCCTTCCAATTTTCAGGGTTATTTTAAGAGGTGTGAACATGTAACACATTTAAACTCCCTTTTACTCCTGTGTAGAATGTACAAAGTTATTAATGATAGTTTTCTTATTATGTTCTTTCCATTTTCTATATACTTTACAAATTCTTAGAAGTATATTGTTATAGAAGAATATGGAGACAAGTAAAAACTCTATGCAATTATTTCCAATCCAAGTTTTCCCAGATGATTTTCTTCATCCAGCACCTTCCAAACTCTTCATTTTCTTTCGTGTATACTAAATTGGAGTTTAAAATGAAATGCTAGACTTAAAAGTCAGAAAAGACTGGGTTTGAATCCTTGCTACAGGTACTTATGAACTGTTTGATGCTGAGCAATACTCTGAACAACTCTCAAGCTGTTGTCTTTAAAATGGAGCAAATACCTGAAGTATCCACCCTATGGGCTGATGTGAAGCTCAAGTTAGAATATGTGTGTGTATGTGTATATATGTATGCATGTGTATGTATGTATAATATGTGCTTTGGAACCTTAAAGTGCTATGTAAATTTCAGCTATTATCACAAAAGTAATACTATTTTCATGTTTGTTCAGCCTATATTTTTAATAAAGTTTCTAAACTATTTAAATTGACACCAAGAGCAAGCTTTGGACATGTATGAGGAATGTCAGTAATTTTTAATTTTTTATTATTTTTTTCCTTTAGAAAAGACGCTCCAGCAGACAGGTTAAGAGAAAACGTTATACAGAAGACCTGGAGTTCAAGATTTCTGATGAGGAGGCAGATGATGCAGATGCTGCTGGGAGAGACTCCCCTTCAAACACTTCACAGTCCGAGCAGCAGGTCAGTTTGCTGCTTTGAATAAATAAATGAAGATGAACTGTGAATTCCATACCTGGAAGCTGAATAGTTCAGTAGAGCCACTGGACTTATATAGCTTAGGGGTTTTCATCCAGTGTTAGTGTAATGTGCTAAGAGAAACGAGTTGTTTTGCTGTTTCCTTTAAAAAGCTATATTCGCTTAAATTTATTTTTCTACAAGCCTATGATATGTATGTAATTTGACACAATTCTGGAGAATTAATGGTCTCTGCTGAGGAAAAAAATCAGAACTAGGCTACAACGAGACCGAATTTACCTCTGAGAATTCAGTGCTATAGCTTCTATGACTTTAATAAACCACTCAAGCTTGTCTCCTGCTGTTAGGCACCATAAGAACTCCTTTATGAAATTACAGCCTTGTAGTACCCAGCAGGGTCTACTTTATTCTCTGTGCAATGTAAATGATGGATAAAATAGTTTGTATAAAATGAAGGGTAGTAATATAAGAATGATTATTGTAAAGTTGGGTTTGGGTTTTTTTTTCTTTGTATAGTGCTCTTTTCTTAGCACTGCTGTACTTTAGTTAACAAACTGGTAACCGACTGAAAAGTGTGTTAAATTCATGTCAGTGCTTTATTTGGTAATTTAGCCAATGTTAAACTGTTACATAATGTTTTATGTGATCCTTATAGATAAAAGATGCTTGTGATCATAGAGTGATGACTACATTTACCCCATGGATATAGATGAAGAAAAGTTTATATTGGCAGTTGAAGTTTCTGAATACTTGCTAGCTTTAGGGACTGGTGAGAATTCACATAATTAAACCATATACCTATGAAATAATAAACAAGTATCTCTCACCTTCACTGTAGAGTAATTTTTCTTTGTATCTGCAGTGATTCTTGCTTGAGTAATAGCTGGACTCCTCATACTTCAGTGTCTAGCAAGTACTGAATTTGAAGGGGTGAATTAGAGAGCAGCATGGATATATTGCAAATGGCAGAAAATCTTTTTGGTAAAAAAAAAAATTCCAATTGACTCATATAATTTATTTTACAGGAATCTGTTGATGCAGAGGGTCCTGTAGTAGAGAAAATCATGAGTAGTCGATCAGTCAAAAAGCAGGTAAAGAAAATTTTTATAATGACCAAAATCATATTCTTCAGATATGCTCTTGTTGATACTCATTCTCCCCCTTTCACTCAAATCCATTTTAGAGTTGAAAGGAATCTTGGTTGCCAGGCTATTGAACCTATTACTCCTTCTCCCGTTGCCCCAAAAGTACTTCTCTTATTGCTTACACTTTTCTCTTGTTCTGATACCTTCTTGTGTTATGGAGGATAACCTTGTATTCTCAAAGACTATTCTGCTGGAGCAGAAGTTCTTTTAGGTCCTACTAAGCTGGAAAATCTCGAGTATAGACTGTATTGTATGTCTGTTATATGAGATATTAACTCAGCTGTCAAGGACCAATCTAATCAAAATTGGAGAGGCTCATTACCAGAAGATTTGCCACCAAGGGATGACTTATGTTGGCCACATCGATTTAAGAAGACTCTATACTGATAACTAGAGGGGTTATAATCTACTTTAATTGAGGAAATGTCCAATTTAATTGATGAAATAGTCCTTTGTAAGATCTGATTCAATAATTCTTTTTTCATTCACCTTTCCCCCATCCCCCAATGAAGGTAGCGTAGGACTAAGGATGAGAACATTATCTCTTTGGGAAATGAGTGTGTTTTATGTGTGATATTTGTGTTGCACATGCAATACAAGTGTATTGCACATGTGTTTTTAGTGGATTCTAAGCCTGTATAGGAAAATCTAGAACTAGATTGCTTTCATTCAAATATTATCTGGCTTTTCAATTTGTATATTTCGGTCTGTTTATCTAAGTTGATATGAGGTGATTCTCTTCCTATGTTGTTTTGGATTTTGGTAGGGGTGGGGATGAGGTGGGAAGTTCTGTGTATTATACTTTTAGTCAACAAGATTTTTTCTTCTGATGATCTTCCCTTCCCCCCTTTTTGCAGGTCTTTTTACTTATACCAATGAAATTTTCATCACTTTCTCTACTGTTACCATGGAGGTGGAATACATGACTATTTCTAATGTAATTTCAGATGACAGTATGACTTATTCTGAAGCATTTCAAGTTGCAAAAAGTTGATGTCCATATGACAGAATGAGCTGGGTGCATTTATAAAACTAGCCCCCTGATAACAATGTTAGGAAAGGATTTTTATAACTTTAGTGCCAAGTACCTCATTTCTGATGACTTCTTGTTCAAACAAGAGAAAACAGTTTGAATAAATGCCCTGCTCAACTTAAATCATCACATACATTTCAGGGTCCCCTCAAACCTACCCAGCATCTAAACTCTTCTGTTTCTATTGAGGTCATTTCCATCTTCCCCATTACTTAGGTTGATAATCTTGAAATTGTGCTTAACTTTCCCTTCTTTCTCATCTTCTATAACCAATTATTTGCCAAGTTTGTCAATTCTATATTTTGTGAATCTGTCCTTTTGGTTCTACTCACATGGCTACCATCTTTGGTCAGGCCTTCCTCAGCTGTCCTCTGCCATTGTAAGAGTCTCCTCTTTGGCCTCCCTGCTTCCAGTTTTTTCCTTTCTCTAATCCTTCTTACATACAGCTGTCAAAGGAGCCCTCATAAACTAGAGTTTTGATTGTTTCTTTCCTGCCCTGAAGCATTCATTCTCTCCCTATTGTCTTTAAGATAAGATACAAATTCTGTAGCCTGGCATGTAAAATCTTCCACAAAGCTGGTAAATAGGAGGCAAATTCAGGGTATGAATTAAATGTAAAACTGTCACAAAAAGCAATAATAAAAGATCCTTGAGTGGAGGGAAATATATATCAACTCTGAAAATAGTTTTAAAAAATCCAAACATGAATATCTGAATTTTGATCTCCTATTAATTAAGAGCTGGATTGGGGGGGGAAAATGTTTGTAATGAAAAATTAGCATTATTTAACTCACAAAGGCTAATTTTCTCTTACATTGAGGACTTTAGGGGCAGTTCACTTAAGAACTGTAGAGGCTTGGGAAAATATTGCATACTTGACATAGCTTTAAAGAATAATCTCCTTCAATGAGTCAAGTGACTTATTTGCCTAAATAGCATCTTGTTTGGATAGAACAAATCAATTTTGATTTAGTTGATAGTGCTTCAGTAGACATACTCAGCAGGTTTGGTGTTTCAGATTATAATTAGGCCACAATTATTCAGTAGCTAATTATTCATACTCAGATTATGCAGGACATTGTTCCTCTTTCCTCCTGTTTTGCCTATAGTTTGGTCATTTCATTATTCATTAGCAGCCCCAGTAAAGGACAAGTGGGCTTTGGAGGTAGTGGTGGTGGTAGAGTTTAAGAATAGGTATATCATCTTTTCATAAAGCTTACAGTTTAATAGAGATAATAAAATCAACATCAATGTATGTGTGTAGAGGAAGATGGAAGTGTAGCGTTTTGGTAGTAAGCTGGAGGATAGGTGGGATTGAAGAAATCTATCCAAAGGACTTGTTAGCAAACATTTATCAAGTACCTACTATGTGCTTACAAAGAACCCAGGGCTTACAAATACAAAGAATGAAGCAGTCTTTACTTATAAGGCTCTAAGATGTGAATTTTGGAGACGAGAAGTAAATATATAAATATATACTCCCTAAATGGAAAGTTAATAAGTTCAAATGTATACAAAGGAATCAAATATAGAGTAGTTTGGGAGAGAAGGCACTAGCAGTTGAGGTGATCAGGTAAAGTGTTGTACAGAAGATGGTGGCTTGACCTACATCTTAAAGGAAGAGAGATGTTCTGTAAGGTAAGATCAGACCTGAGAGATGTCCAGTACAGAGGCACATAGATCAGAAAGGGAATGTCATTTATGTGGAACTGAGAAGACCAGTTTGGTTGGATGGCAGCATGTGAGAAGGAGAATAATACCCAGTGAGGCTAGAAAGGTAGGTTAGAGTCAGGCTGTGAAGGACTTTAAAAGCTAAAAAAAAAAAAAAAAAAAAAAAAAAAAAAGGCATTTATATTGCAGGCAGCTGAGAGCAATTGCAGTTGGTTGAGTAGAGGAATTGCATAGTCAGATCTACCCTTAAGAAAAATGACTTTGGAAGCAGTGGAGGATGCACTGGAGTGGTGAGAGCCCTGAGACAGGGAGACCAATTAGGAGGCTTTTGCAGTCATCTGGGTGAGGGTTATAAGGGCCTAAACTAAGATGATAGCAGATGGATCAGTGATTTAGAGCTGGAAGGAAAGGACTTTGTAGGTCATCCTCTCAATTTATGAAGGAGAAAGCTGAGGACCAAAGAGATTAAGTTAAGTGATTTGCTACAGAGTAAATGACAAAACTAGAATTCAAATCTGGTACTCTGACTCCAAATTCAGGATTTTTCTTTGTACCTACTTTCCCCACAATGGACTATAACTTAAAGGGATACAGAATAGAAATATTATTTAATGCCTATAAGACAGAGCAGTCTAGCAAGTACAAACCAAATAGAGATTCAGAAAGAACCTGGACCTATGATTTTATTGGTTTGGGGAAACTTCCAGATGAGGAAAATCCATCCAGCAGTGCAGGTCAACACTTTGTCTACAACATAGAGAATTGCTTAGAACACTTAGACCCAGAGTCACACAAGTAGTAGATTCACAGATGGGACTTGAGCTCCGGTCTGCCTGATTCCATGGTGGGAAATGAGAGCATAAGAATGAAGTGACGAGAATGTTAAGTAATTCCTTCTAAAATGTAAGCTGCTTTAGGCAGGAATAAGGTCTTATTTATTCTTTTGTCTTCCTCTGCTATTCACACAGCCTCTAATATATAGGCAGTCAATAGATGCTTTATGAGTGAATGATGACACCATTACATTCTAACCAGTATGTGAGCTTCTTGTTGATAGGAAGTATTTCATGCAACTTCTATACCTTATAGTATCTCTCACTGTGTTGAGACTGATAGCACACCCTTAGTAAAATGATTTGTCATCTGATTATATTTGGAGAAGACTATAAATTACTATAAGGTTACAAATTCTGTTACTAAAGGACAATTCTTTCTGCTCACTAATCCTAAAATCTTTTGCTTTCCGGGCTTTCTATGTTTCCTTATCTTCAAATCTTCATCCCTCTGGAATGTCTAGCATTTGATTTCTCTTCTGCTCCAGGGTTCCTGGGAATCCCTGGAGAAATATGTCTAAAGGACAAAATCAAGCTGATTTCATCTACTTTATAACCTCA
>CM053580.1:378776759-378892128 GCA_028627135.1 Pseudochirops cupreus | reverse complement strand
CTGCAGTGCTGATACGGTTCCTCGTAGCCGAGCTGACTTTAGTGGGAAGTATCTTTGTGTGCGTTTTGGAGTTCCAGGATTGGTTTAGAGTCCTATTTTATGGATATTTTGGGGTGGCTATGTGAGAGCTGCGATGTGTTGCTGCTTCTACGCCGCCATCTTGGCTCCACCCCCGATACTTTTACTTCTTACAAAAGTATATCCTTGATCCCATTTACTCATGCCTCCACAAGGACCTAGCTCCAATTAGTATTGCTTCTTTATCATGCATCTTCAGTCTCTTACCATTTTGCCTTACAGATATACTCAGCTCTCCCAAATCCTTAAAACAAAAAGTCCCTACTGAAATATTTAGTCTGTCCAATGATCTTTCCTTTAGTGTTGAAAGTTTTACGGTCTTCACCTAATACCTTCGCTTCTAGACTACCCATTCTCAGTTTATAATCCAGTGTGCCCCTGACATTTGAATGAAATTGCTCTCCTAAAAGTTATCAATGATTAAGTCCTAAGTATCAAATCCAGTATTGTTTTCTTCTTTTTTCTTTACATTCCTTGTCCTTTATGTTATATTTGGAGGGCAGCAAGATGATATTGAAAATTATTATTGTTAATTTTTTATTTTTGTGAATTTTTATTCATATGTTCTCTTTTTATATCACCAAAATTTTTCCCATTATTCCTTTCCCTCCCCTTCCCCCAGAGAGCCATTTTGTGTAATAGTGTTTTTACAGAAAAAAAAAGAAAAAATCAGCAAACCTCATTAATATATCAAAAAAGCCTGAAAATGTATGCCATGTGCTATACCACCACTCTGCAAAGGAGTGGTGTTGGAGGTATTTTCATTTCTTCTTTAAAGTCATGCTTGTTCTTTATAATTTTGCAACATTGACCTTATTTTTGTGTTATCATTTTTCCATTTATGTGGTCATCATTATCTATATTGTTTTATTGACTCTGCTTAGTTTCACTCTGTCTCACATCATGCAGATTTTTCCATGTTACTCTATTTTCATCATGTTTGTCATTTCTAATAGCACTGTAATATTCCATTATATGCATGTATCTCAATTTGTTTAGCCATTCTCCAGTAGATGGGCATGTACTTTGTTTCTAATTCTTTGCTGTCACAAAAAAAGTATTGTCAAGAGATACTTTGGTGTATGTGGGGACTTTCTTCTTATCAGTGATCTTCTTGGGGGTATAATCTTGGAAGTGGAATCTCTAGATCAAAGAGTATGGATATTTTAGTCACTTTATGTCATTCCAAGTTGCTTTCCAAAATAGTGATATTGATACATAGTAGTAAGATTAATTTTAACTCTGTTGGCCACTCCTTCCTGTTGTCTACTACTCAGACTTCAGAGATACCATTTTCATAGAATCATAGATCTATGAGAAAGGACTTTAGAAGCCATCAGATTCAACCCCTTTAATTTACAGATGAAACAACTAGGACACAGCAGGGTTATGTAACTTACCAAGGTCATACTGCTAATAAGTGTCTGAGTCAGGATTGGAATTCAGGTCTTACTAACTCCTGAGTCCAGCACTCCATCCACTATACCACCTAGCTTCCAGTACTCTATTGCTTCTTCTTCTAGCCTTTGAACCACTCCTGGCTCCCATGCTGACTTCTTTTAATCTATTTTACCTCTTCACATGAATGTTGACCAAAAGTCTTCCTTCCTTCTCCTTGTTCTCTCTCTTTTCATTAACTTCATTCCTTCCATGGCTCTAACTAACCATTCTTGTGTACTCGTAATTCTTCTGCACCCTGAATCCACATCTCCAGTTGCTTCATGGCCATTCATGCTCATTGATGCCTCCTACTCAATAGTATAAAACTGAGGATATCTTTTCCCCAAACCTATTTTTCCTTCTGACTTCAGTATTTCTCTCTGTGGTACTTCTATTCATTTGAGTCTCCCATGACTGTAACCTTGGTCTTATCTTTGGCTTTTCCTTCACCTCATGAAATTAATGATCATATCCTATCAGTTACACCTTTGCAACAGCTCTCCTATCTTTTCCTATCCTTCTGTTCCTACTGCCATCACCCTAATCCAGGGCATCATTTCCACTCACCTTGATGATTGCAGTAGCCTCCTAAGAATTCTTCTTGTCTCTATTCTCCTTTCCATTTTGTCCTTCATAACACTTCTAGAATAACTTTTTGGGGGGGGGGCACAATATATTTGGTCATATTACTCTTACACTCAAATCTTTGTACCTCCCTAGTGCCTACTAGGTAATATTCAAATTCTGCTGCCTGGCATTTGAAGCTTGCTATAACCTGGCATCAGTGTATTTTGCCAGCATGATCTCATCTTATTCACTCAGTGCACTTTATATTCCAGCCAAAGTGATATCCTCCCTATCTCATGAATACTTTTAACTGTGATCTCCTGTCTCAGTGCCTTTGATCTCACTATACTAGCAATGCCATCCTTCCCTCTCTTCCTCTATCGAGGCCAAATCAATTAGCAAGCATTTGTCAGATGCCTACTATATGCCAGGCACTGTGCTAGGTGCTGGGGATAAAAAATGATTGAAACAACCCTTACTTTCAAGGAGTTGATATTCTATTGGGCAAGAAAGTGTGTGTGTGTGTGTGTGTGTGTGTGTGTGTGTGTGTGTGTGGACAATATGCATGACAAAAACAAATGCAAATGAACATAAGATAGCTAAATAAACATCGGTCTGACAGGGCGGGTGCTGTCAGTTGGATAATCTGGAAGGACTTCATGTAGAAAGTGCTATTTGATTTATGTCCTGGAGAGATCCTATGAGGTAGATTCTTTTCTCTTACTGTGGATAATTGTTTTTTTAAGAATTCAGTTAAAACCTTTAAGAAGTTTCGTTTTCTGCTGGTCACATTCCTGTAACAGTACTGCAGTTATAGTAAGAATAGCACTTTATTAATAAAATGATAGGAGATCAGAGGTCAGGGGTCATGTTTTATCTTTCTTTTGTGTGATGCCTTAGCCAGAACTTCTGAAACCATGGGCAGAAGTTAAATATTAAAGATTATACAACATGCTAATCAGGGATGACTCAAGTGATGATGATACTTCTGAAACCAAATCAGTTCACATAAGCTTTAGCACAAGGGGTATGTTTGATTCTTGTGACTGAAGTGGACTCCTTTATATGAGTGTAAAGGGCTTTTGGTGAATTAATTGTCAGTTTTTCCGAGTTTAGGTCATCATATGAATTTTGCTAAGCCCTCCTTTTTGCAATAAGGGGTAGAAATAATGACTAAAATTCACTATGTGTAAGAATAGAATTTTCTTCCTTTTTAGTGTTAACTGTCTGTATTCCCTATTAATATTTGTCAGCTTAATAGAGATTTTCTTTTAAACAGGCTCTTATTCTTTTGTCATTTTTAAGATACTTTAACTGAATCCATTAATAATTATGATATTCAGATAATCTGTCATAAGAGGAAAGGCTGAATTCTTTTTGCATTAACATCCCTACCAGTATTTTTATTTCCTCACACAGTTAAAAATGTTTCTGTATCTTTAGCAGTGAATTTTCTGAAGGGTTCAAGTTTTAGTGCCTCTTTAATCATGCATTTGTGTTATTCAGTAATTTACTTCAGTAGCATTTGTTAAGTACCTCCTCTGTACCATGTGCTGTACTAGGCTCTGGTTCTATAAAGAAAAAAATGAAAGCAGTCCTTGCACTCAAGCAGGTTGTTTGGGTTCTGCTGAATGAAAATAAGATATCTACAGAGAAGTCAATGCAAAATACATAAAAATAGTTTCTGGGGTTTAGGGGAGAGAGAAAAGGGGTCAGGAAGGGCTTTGAGCTGAACCTTGAATGTATCTAGGGCTTCTAAAAAGAGAAGGTGATAAGAGGGAGCATTGCAGGCATGGGGCACCTTTCAGAGGTGTGAAATTTGGGGATGGAACATACCATGTGAGAAGTAGCAAATAGTCTGGTTTGGCAGGAATGTAGATTGTATAAGGGGAGTAATATAAAATCAGTGTGGGAAGATAATTTTTTAAAAAAAGAGTCATTCCAATACTAGTTTTTTTTCCAAATTTGAATTTTATTTCCTCCTTTGCGAGTCTCTAACTTGGTAATAAGTGCTTAAGAAAGACTAATGGGTTTTTGTCTGTTTTAGGATTTTACTATCAAAAGAGGTTGATTTGTTTAACTGGGTAACTTCAACAATAATGACAATTTGCCTTACTCTGTTTGGAACTTTTCGATTTGAATGTAAAACATGTGACTCTCAAAGTGCCCCTAATAAACTGAGCATCAGAGAATCAGTATAGAGTGTCCATTTTTACACTAAGAATATATAGGCAATAAACAAGTCAATGAAAAAAAAAAGAATATATAGACATCAGTTGTTAATGAAAGTGGGTAGACTTTTTTGCCAGAAACAATGCCTTAGAACACTTAATTTTTTTGTTCCTAGGGATTACCTGAGACATACACAGTAGCTGTTCAGTAACGTAATTTTTCGTAGTTCTTGGTTGGTATTTTAGTCACTTGCACAGCAGATATCCTGGACTATTTCTAAGTATTAATTGGAAACACTTATAACATAAAATGCTTTCTTTGAGCTGTGTGGGTAGCTTTGGTAGAGAGACCACTGGACTTGAAATGAAGTGACATTGGTTTATATTCAGCTCTGCCATATGATGCCATTAGTGATGTGACCCTGGGTACGTCACATCATTTCTCTGAGCTCATTTCCTTCTCTATAAAATGATGATAATGCTTACCATTCCCTCTCTCACAATTTAATTCAACTATCATTTATTGAACATCTATACTGGACAAGATGCTACGTTAGATACAAAGGCAAAAGCAATCCCTGTCCTAAAGGATCTTATGTGGTGTTTAACTATAGGTTATTTATGGAGATCAAATGAGATCAGGTGTCCTGGCCTATGAGAAAATTTTGTCAGCTGCAGATACTACTTAAAATAGAACTAAAGTCTATCTCTGTGAGATGTACCCATACTTTTTGAGCATTTTAGGAGTCTGGTTCTTCATATAGATCATTCAGCAGCAAGATCCAAAATATTGTAGCCAGTGGGGACAGGAAAATAAATACTCATGACAGAGTTAGGAAATGGCGTTTGTGTGTTCATCAAATCATACATCTAGGAATTTTATGGGAAATTTTCTCTGAGCTCCATTCAACACTTCTGGGAAGGTAAGAACACCCAACAGACTATAGAGTGCCTGGCACATAGTAGTTGCTGCTAAATGCTAATTGATTGGAGAAGACAGTAGTAGGGTACATTATAAAAGAAATTCAAAGGAAGGAAATCTAACTTTGATGAACTTTTTAAAACTCTGTGACATGCTTTGAGGGGTCCAAAAGGCAGCCATGTGGCATAGGGGATAAAGCATTGGTGTTAGGAAGACCTGAGTTCAAATTAGACCTTAGATACTTAATAGAAAGTCACTGGGCAAGTCACTTAACCTCTAATGGGGATAATAACAGCACCGATTATCACACAGGGTTATTTTGAAGATCAAATGAGGTTATATTTGTAAAGCACTTAGCACAGTGCATAGTAGATGTTTAAGAAATGATATTTCCTTTCTTCCAGTAAGATGACTTCCAACTAGCTTTTCCAGTTTCAAATTGGAACTATATAAATGAATAAATGTTAAAGCACAGGGCACAGCAGAAAAGAGTGGGGGAAATAAAAAGTGAAATGAGTTTGGGAGAAATTATTATCCAAATAGATAAGATTTTACTTTTATTTCCAAGATTCTAAGTTCCTTCTACTAGGTCACCAGGTATGCAGGGAACAGATTTCTTTTTGTTTGTTTCAGCAAAGACTATCAGTCTGGAGCAAAGATGACTGCCTCCTTTTATATCCATTGTAGAATACAGCTGTCGTCATGGGTGGAGGACACAGTAACAACACTGTGACATTTTCTAGACTGGCCATTCTGGTAGTCATTCACCCTCCTATGGGGTCACTAATAGTTGTTGACCATACTGTGGAACCTCACTCTATTCCCTTCTTGGTCAAATATCTATCAGTGTCCCATGCAGGTGAGCAATTCCAAACTATTAAACTTTGTAGAAGCCTGCTATATGTCTGCAGCAATTAGATAGTTTGGTCACAGTAATTCATTATTAGAAGTTCACAGAGTTTGAGGAGAGACCAGTTTTTCTGAACAGATTCTGTAGCTTATTCTCTAATTGGTAGGAGCTTTCAGACTTCTTTGTTGTCTCTACCCTACATGTACTTGCATTTATTTTCTTTACAAGTTACTCTAAAGTTACCCAAAAGCCACATGTTCTCCTTAAGGGATGGTTTGCTCATCCTTATAATATAATATAAAGACTATTCCTAAACATCCTATCTCATCAGCCCTTCTAAAAGAAAGTGAGCACATCTCAATCTGTTTAACACTGCAATCAAATTGTAGTGGTAGGGGAGAACCTCAAAGATTGAGGCAGTCGTTTTTGGAAAACGTAACTAAAATAACACAAAGTATTGTTATCTTCCATAAATACATTGTAGTACTCTGGAATAAGGGATGTTACAGCCTTAAGTTTGAATATCCTTGTTTTTAATGGCATATATCACAATGTCAGCCATACTTGAATGCAGTATTTGGGGTGTTAATTTAATTTGGCTGCTATGTATGTGTGACATCTTGCTGGAGAGAATTTATTTGTACCATTGAGTAAAACTAAAGCCTTGCATAGTGATGCACTAAAATTATAGCACAAGAGCAGGCTTTAGTTTTATATAGTTTTTTGTTTAGAGTTATTAACTATATGGAGGACTAAACTTGCTTTAAACTATTTTAAAACATTACAAAACCCACAATGTAAAGTTGCCATGAGCCAGCCAAAAATAATACATATGGTATTCAGGAGTGCAGTTGCTAATTGGCTGCTGCCTGAGAAAATGGTACACTTGGCGTCTACTTAACGCTGTGGGTTTGGCAGAAAGCCAGATTTGGGGTCAGGTTGTTGTGAATGAAGCTGCATGTGGTTAGGGAGGAGTTAAAATGATTCATGTCTTAGAAGTTAGAGTAAGCAGAGGGTACGCTGTTATAGGAAATGCTTTATACATACAGGCATTCCATCTTACTAGCCCTCCACTGAGCTGCAATGTACTTTTATCCCTGAAAGGTACACACATTCTATGCTTTGGTGGGAGGGAATAATTAAGCTGCTGAATGTCTCTAGATGTTTTTAAGCATATTGCTGAAAATTTCTTTTGTTGCAGAAGGAGTCTGGAGAGGAGGTGGAAGTAGAGGAATTCTATGTGAAATACAAAAACTTGTAAGTAAATTGTAATTCTGAGGGTGGAACCAGTCATTTTTGGAAAACATACTTGAATCTCAATCATTTTATAAAAACAATATTTTGACTATTGATCACATACATTTATTTTTATTTGGCTAATAATAGTTCTTTGGTGACTTAAACTTCCGTGTGAAGCAAAACACATGAGATTTTTTAAACATCTCTTATGAATTGTTTTCTTTGAAAAGTCTCTAATTGGTGTATAGTGAATGTTAATTTCCTTGCCTAATAAACAAGAAGAATTTATAGGAAAAAAGTTAGCTTTAGTAAAAATGAATGAAAGAAGCTCTGTACTACAGTTTCTCCCAACCCTTACTAATAATAAGCATGTTGAAAGACTTTCCAAATGAATTTCAGTATTAATGAAGGACATATAAAAGGAATTGTATCATTGGGGGTATTGAATACAGTGGGCCAAATTTTATAGCTACTAATTTGGGCAAAAGTCTATAGGGGATGAGGAGGAAACAAAGATAATGTTAAGTTGATCTGATTTAAAAAATACTGTTATTTTTGCTCTTTAAGAGAAATGGTAGAAATGCTGGTTCAAAGCAGCAACTGAAAAAACTGGTTATTCTCTGTACTGTCTAAATTTTACAAACAGATCACTTTGACCAAGATTAATTTATCTGGACATGGGTAGCCACAAATAATTTCAGTGTAGTTTTTGACAGTTTAGGTAGAACATTACACTAAGTTTGGGGAAACATCAGAAATTTCATCATGCCTGATAATGTTAGAGAAGAAGAGAGTGTAAATATCTTAATAAATGTATTAGATTATGACTACTAATAACTACATTAGTCTATTAGGCACTAAAGATTTTTCCATAATGTTATAACCTGGTATTATCAAGTTGGATGGTAGAGTGAGGATCTAAAAAAGATCTCAACAGTCTAGAATTATGACTTAAGCTTAATAAGATGAAATTTTTAAAATGTAAGGATATTTGTATTCTTAAGAAATCAGCTTCACAAATATGTGATTGAAGAGATGTGGCTAGACAACAGTTTCTATGAAGGGGGTGGATGTTTTCATATACTGAAAGCTTAATATGAATCAGTGTGATATGGAGACTCAAAAAGCTAATGTAATTTTTGAAGTCATTACTGTGCCCAGAACAAGAGAAGTGATCATTTTACTGTGTTCCTCTTTGTCAGACCACATCTAGAGTATTGTATTCAGTTCTATGCCACATTTAGTAATTGACATTAAGGTAGAGGGAAGAACTAACAGAATGGTATGGTAGCTGTCTTCAAATAAGTGAAGGGCAGACATGTAGAAAAAGAATTAGGTTTGTTCTTCCTTGCCTTTGGTAAAAGCAATGTGTAGAAGTTACAGAGAGATAATTTTGGTATCAATCTAGGGGAAAAATAAAAACCTGCTTATCAAACAGCAGCTGTCCAGAATTAGAAAGGGCATGACTTAAGAGAAACTAAGTTCTTCTTTGCTCATTGACCACTTATGATGTTATAAAAGTAATTTCTGCCCAGGTTTGGGCAGGTACAGGTTGCACTAAATGATCTCTGAAGTCTTCCAACTGTGAGATTATTTGATTAGCCTTAATGTTTTCTCAGATCATTTTATATCAACAAGGAAGGCATGAATGATGGAACAGAGTTTAAAAAAAATGGGTTCTGGTCCTAGACTTGTCATTGTCTCTTTAGGCAAGCCACTTAACTTGGCTGGGTCTCAGTGTCCTCATCTTTAAAATAAATGAGGTTAGTTAAGATGATCTCTAAAGTTTTTCCATTCTGACGTTCCTTGATTTTAATGGAATAAATGGGAAAATATGTATTTCATCTTGTTCAGTTTATTCTGTATAATCTTTCAAGAACATGCAACAAGAACCATGGAAACTGATATTAAGATAGGATTCCTAACCTTTAGAAGCATTTCTGTTTCAGTACATCTTTAATGTTCAGGAGAAAATTTTAATTTAATTAAAAATTCTTTAGGAATTGATGACTGTAATAGAAGAGTAAACAATAAAACATAAACAAATTGTGATTACTTTGTAAAGTCATGTTAGTGCTACAGACTAACAATGAGAAGATTTGCGTATGTATATTCAGGGAAACATCACGAGAATAATATCCATTGACAATATAGAGGATAAAAGCTTGTTTTTAAATAATCACTGCTAGAGAAGGAGCTTGAACATCATATCAAGTTTTCTTTAGTCATGCTTCTGTCCAACCTTTAAGGGTTGGCTTGACAGATGCACTAGGAATCCCTAGTGCAATCTACACAGAGTAGAAACTTCACAAATGTTTTATGAACGAAAAGTAATTAACACCTGTGCCAGGTTCATTAACAAAATCTCATATTCCCAAATAAAAACAATACGAAATGCTATGGTTGGTCTTAAGAGTATAATTAATTTATTGATCTTAAAGACAAAAAAGTAAGCAGAAGTAACACTTGGACATAACAAATCCAAACACAGGGCCTAGATACTGATTTCTAGGGAAGGATGCTGTAGGATAGGTTGACTATACTGACACTGAATGGCTCAGTTTGAATAAGAGACTTATCTAGTATATAAACGAGACAAAGACGGAGCTTTAAATAGTTCTTCTAATTCACTTATAGACTCTGAATGGAATGATAGCAACTCATTCCTGTGGGGGGTTTTTTTCATTAATACAATCATCAGATAACCAAATAAATTTCATATGGTTATATTAAGTATAGAAGCTTCCAAAAATAATTTCATTGTTGTGTATTTTATGCAGTTTAAAAGGAAAGGACAAAATTCATATGGCAAAATGGTAAAGAAATCTTTGTTACCAGAAAGAGGTCAGGATCTCCCCCACAACCACTCCTTCGATGGAATTTACATGTGATGTGAATATATAATATTTAGGCTATGAAAACTGTAGAAACTATTTCAGACATTTTGTTAATCTCATTCTCTTTATGTGTAATCCTAATCTTGGATTCATGCATGCCTCTTTCCTTCCCTCTAATTATCTGTTATGATGAAGCAGCACAGCTTTAATCATCAACTCTGATTCAGCTTTCCTGTTCTTTCTTTCCAAAGTTGGTTATTATCAGGACTTAAAACATAGAGTTGCCAACTGACTGGGAATTTCATCCTGGTTTGTAGGAAGTGAACTGAGGCCAGACACATTTTCCTAAATATCTGTCTCTATTTCATTACAACGTTCTAGGTACTGCCTCCAAACTGGAACTGAAAGTTGTTTGCAAATGTGCCTGTTTCCAGTAAAAAGTGGCTGTACTGTAACTGACTTTTAAGTATAGTGTTACTTCTGTTGACTGAGAGTATATGTCTCAGTGACAAAGCTTCTTTGTCAGAAACTTTATCACTAGAAGTATAAATGTCCTAGGAGCCATAGAGATGTGTTCTAGGAAATGTAAAATGTGGGCAGAGAGGAGAGGGCAGATTATGAGTTGATTTTAGGGAAAGGAGAAGAGAAGACTCACCTATTTCTCTCAGGTAGAATATGGATTGTGTCTAAAGGAGAGAGCCTTTTACCAGGCAGACCCATGCTTAAAGAAACACTGGTTGAAGTCCTGGGAAAAGGAGGTGACAAAGGGAACACAGGCCATCTTCTTCCACCCATATTTATGTCCAAAACCCATTCTAGAAGTGAATTCTAGCAATTTCCAGAGGCAGTTTTTATCTTCCTTTGTAGGAAAATCAGAGGCTTTCTGTGATCATCACTGTAATCTTGCCTCACCCTTTAAAATGGTGTGATGGGGAAGGAGGGAACATTGTCATAAAATGAACAAAGCTTACTTTTAAAATTAATTGAGTTGACCCTATATGATGTTAAGGCCCCTTCTGAACTCCCCACCTCCTCATCATACATAAAATTGCTTTAAGGAGAAGAGCCTTTCATTCCACAATTCAAAATAAAAGCAAATGCCTAGATGAGGTAACACTTCAGTGCAAATGAGTTTCAGTTCGAATATAATCAGTAATTCCATCAATAAATGTGAATGATTGGGTATCAGATCTTTCTATTTTGACAGGGGTGATGGGGTGAAGAGAAGAGGAGGCTGGGGGCAGAAGACAAAATCTCAGACTTCCCAACTTTGCTTAGGGCAAATCCGACTTCCCTTCAACTGGGCTGGGTCAAAGAGAAGGCGGTGTGCTCAAGTCCTTTTTGTCCGGCAGGGATAAGCCCAGACAGTTCTGCTTCATGGGATTTATTATTTTTTAAAAGCAAGACTGAGTTTGTGTAAAGGGGTGTCTTTCACAGGGAGATATCGTTATACATGGACGTTTTGGCTACCAAGGCAATGTTGCATCCCGTAGTTATGTTCCAAAAGTATAACTTAAGAAGAATTTGGCGCCTGTAAAAGAGATTCCACTTCTCTTCTCCACATGCCAGAGGAGAGGAAATTGGTCCTGCCCATCAAGGTTTGGCCACTAGTGACGGCCTTTCATCTTAGTGTTTCTTGTGTTTGTTGTTATTTCCTGAACACCGACCGACGCCATTTTTGGAGAAGTAGGGTAAAGGGACGCAGCGATAGAACTGCTAATGGTTTTTTAAATTTGTTTGATTCAAGAGAGAAAGGACAAGGGTAAGTTGGAGAATAGGGATTCTGTTTGTTTTTCAAGGTTTATTATTTTATTCTTTTAGCTCTTACCTTCACTGTCAGTGGGCATCCATAGAAGACCTGGACAAAGACAAGAGAATTCAACAAAAGATTAAACGATTTAAGGCAAAGCAGGGCCAGAACAAATTCCTTTCAGAGGTAGGAAACATGAGATCAATTTTTAAAGGCTTTATTATTGTGTTAATATGCTAAATTTAGAATTCAGATTCAATGAAATTATCAGGAAAAGTTGTTTTGCCTCATTTTTTGCTGTTTCTTGCATAATCCTAATTGACCATACAATAAAAAATTTGGACATAGAAATTTTTTTTCACTTTTTCTATTGCTTGTGCTAAAAGATACTAGGTCTTTCCTTATAATCTTCTGGGGAAATAATTATGATATTCTGATTAAAATCACATAATCATGCAAAAAGGCTAGTACACAAAACTATACTAAAATATAATGAATGAGAATATCTGCAGAGGTGAAAATGTGAATTTTAGAGTTTTATAATCCAAAATGCTGATTTGGAGGATGTGGACTGGGTTTTTCCTATATTGTGTTTTAAATAGCTATATATTGGGAAAAATAATGACATTTTTAGAAATTGTGTCCTGTCATAGAGATGTCATATGCCTCCTCATTCTGAGTTATTTGTGACGTGAGAGAGACCACAATACCTAGGACAGAAAAGGGAGTCTGCATTCAAAAGCAATACTGGGTCCCCCTCCACAGTAGCCAATTATGCTAGAAAAATGCCTGGCATTTTCTGTGATTTGGCTTAGTGCCCACTTGGGACTCAAGGCTTTTGATCACCAATTTAATTTCACTTAGAACCACAAATAACATAAGAGAAGAGATCCTATGAAAAATTAGACTTGCTGATTTACCCAGATCCTCACTATGTAGCAAGTTAGAAAAAGATCTAGAGGGTTGTGAAATTGTATATAAAATTATCATTCCTTTAACAAATAACTTTTATTTTGAGGGATAGAAACAGTCAATTTAGTTCAATAAACATTCTCAATATTTTATATAGAAATTTTTTTTTTGAAAGATCAGCAACCTAGAGGATGTTTTAAGTTCGTCTAGAATCCTTTTATTTTCTATGAGTACTGTCTGACTGATTTCAGGTCTTATTTTGGAAAGGAGATCGCATTGATCTATTTTAATCTTCAGTGAGAAATATGTTGATAGATTAGCCTTTGATTTATTGATAGTGAGAGGTTTACCTTTTACAGCCATCTTTCAGGTTCATGGAATTACTTATCTCTTAGAGAGTCCTTAAGTTGACTCAGTCTCAACAAGAGCTATTTCTAGGGGAATCCCATAAAGCTTTATTTTTGCTGTTGTTTTTCATGAGGTCTAAGCAATATATGACATTTATGGCAGTGTAAGAGTGAAAAAAATCAGGCTTCATTTTACAGCCGACATCAGAGGTTGAAAATTATAGTAGGCAGAGAGTGCCAGGCAGCAAAAGTGCCAACTTTGTCAGTGGAGATGAGAAAGATAGGAAATGGAAATAGTGGTATGTACGTAATCCTACGTCTGGTCTTGACCATAGCTCTAAGTGCAGCCAACCTATATTTCTCTCTGCTGTCTATGTGGTCTTACAGTAGGGAAATTGGGTTATGGTGTCCTAGGGGATTTTTACTATCAACTGACTGTATGGCTTTAGAAAAGTAACACCTTCATTAAGCCTTATTTCCTGATCTGTACAATCAAAGAGTCAAATTTGATGTATAGGGTCCCTTCAGTGTCTAAAATTCTAATTTCTAAAATTATGTTTTTGAGTTGGGTCAAGGCACAGCATGGAATGTATGTTTTTCAAAATATATGTCATCAGCAGTAGGTGAATCACCTCTGGCTAGCAAATGGAAATTTTTAATGCTGTGTTGATGAAAAATATTTAATAAAGAAAATCACACCTCTACAGAAAATTGAAATCTCACATATTTTTGTTAAAATTTTTTTTAAAAGGAACCTGATTACTTACTGCCCGTCATCCTTCATTCTATGCGGTTCCACCACTAGATGTTAATTTTCATTTATAACTATGTTTGTAGCAGTTGATTCCCCCTGTTTATACAAAGTTCTTTACTCTGCACCTTGATAAATTGAATAAGTTGCAGGTGTTGTAATTTATAACTATAAAGACCACATGGAGCAGAGGGTCTGAAACTTTTTTTGCATCTTTGGATAACTGGTGAAACCTCTGCTGCTCTTCTCAAGATGTTCTGAAATGCATGAGATAAAATATATAGGACTACCAAAAAAAAGTATGTTTTTATATTGAGATACAGTTTACAATTTTATTTTATTTTTTGCTTTTTGGAGGGGGGAAGGCAGGGCAATGGAGTTAAGTGAACTTGCCCAAGGTCACATGGCTAGTAAGTGTTGAGTATCTGAGGTCAAATTTGAACTCAGGCCCTCCTAATTCCAGGGCCGGTGCTCTATTCACTGCACCACCTACATGCGCACCCCCCCCAAAATATTTTTAACAATAAATTTGCATATCCCAGGTTAAGAACCCATGAATAGAGGACCTTCCTTACTTTTTTATTTTAATTTTGATTTTTTACAGTAGGATATTTTTATCCATCAAGTTTGTCCACTCGATGAAACTGGGTCTAAAAAAGTGTTTCAATGCAATATGTATGTAATTTTTAGATTCAGGAAGAGGTTCTCTAATCCTGCTATATAATTATTTTGGTTTCAGTGATGAGTATAAATATTGCACTTATATTTTGCATGAAAATCCAGAAGCTGTGCAGTAATGTACATATTTTGAATAAGGAACTGGACCTGTAATTTCCATGTAGTAGGGAACTCCAAAGTGAGGACACTTCACTATGGTCAACACTTTCTCTGCAACTTACACTCTTTGAGAGCATCCTTGGATACTAAAAAAAGTTAAGTGGTTTGTGTTGGAGGTGGAACTTGAATCTAGGTCTTTCTAGATCTGAGATCAGGTTTCTATCTGCTTCATCACATCACCTCTCCCTTTTAAAATAAATTAAATAAAACATTTGCATTTTAAATAAACTAAACATTTTATCAAACCTTTATCTTTGATGTAAAAACTCTTCTCTTTCTAAAACCTTGAAGTAGCTTACAATTTTGCTTATTTATCCTTGATTTGTAGTGAAAAGTACCAAAACAGGGATATGCTCGCACATACACACACACACACACACACACACACACACACACACACACACACACACACACACACACACACACACACACACACACACACGCTCCTCAGAGCTCTTGACTTAACCTTGGCCTTATGTAATAGAATTCCATTTTTGTTAACCATGAAACTATCTTTTCAGCTGACATATCAAAGTCAAAGGATCAAAGATCGATGGTTTGTAACATGTTTAAAAATTTTTGAAGAAATCATAATAAATTATGGCAGCATGTGCCTGATTATCTATTAGCATGCATAAAAATGACAATTTTAATTAAAATGTATTATTTGTTTTCTGGCCAAAACTTTAGTAACTAATCTGTTTTGCCTCAAAAGAGTAACATAAGTACTCTTCTTTTTAAAGTTGCTTTTTCTTTGTGTTTCATAACTTAGCAAGTATTATCCAAGTATTATCCAACTGTTATTAATAGTTGTTTTTTGAAAAGAAAGTTTTAGGATTGTTAGCCAAAATTTAAAATCCATTTCATTGTTCTTTTTCTTAATGGCTTGCTCCTACACACTATCAATATAGACAGATCACAAAAGAATTTAGAGCAATGAAGAAATTTTTTGTAAGTGGTATATCAGTATTTGTATGTAAAAATTATAAAGCAGCAAATAGTATTTTAGTGCTTTTAGTTTTTAAATAATATTCTGTAAATGATATTTTAAAGCAGATAGACAAGTGCAGTAGTTATGATAATCTGATATCACTTAGTGTACATGGCTCTAATTTCTTTATTGCAAGCTGTAGTTTCAAGAATGTTAAATGCATTGCATGCTATAAGCCTTTTGGATTGCTCATTAGTGAATTGTAATTTCACACTTCATTTAAAATATTCTTAAACATTCTCTCACAGTAAAAGGTTTCACACAGTAATTAAGAGGCCCAGTTAACAAAGTCTGAGAAGTCTGATTTCCTCACGGGGAGTGATCTTGCTGAATTGTAGCTTTTCAATTAACATATTGAAGTTTGCCAAATATAAATTTTGTTTTGCCATGACCCAAAATATTATTGCCTGGTGAAGAGTATAATATTGAAAATAAAGTGAATTTTCTTGTTGTTTTTATAGATTGAAGATGAACTTTTTAATCCAGATTATGTAGAAGTTGATCGGATACTGGATTTTGCACGAAGCACAGATGATAATGGAGAGGTAAAAAAAAACAGTGAAATGAAATGAAAAAGTAGCTGGTACTGATTCTTAGCTGAGTTCGTATGTTGATTGTTTAAAATACAATTGTGATAGCATGTATGTTTGTGTACAAAATATAGTATATAAACATAAAAAGGAATTTCATGCTTCTCCAAGATTATTAAATTATTTTCCTATTTACAATACACTAATTAAATAAATTGTTGACAGAGGGAGAAGGAAAGAGAGATCTAAACTATAATAAGCAACATAATATAGTGCAGAGAGAATTAGATGTTAGTATATTTGGGGTTTGAATGCTCTTTAACACTTACTGATTATGTGATCACAAGGAAGTCACTTCACATCACAGAGGCTTAGCTTCTTCATCTTTTTTTGGAGATAATTATATTTGTACTTCCTACTTCACAGTATTGTTGTGAGACAAGTACTTTATAAAATTTAGTGTGATATATACATAGGAGCTATTTTTAATACATTTAACCCAAGGTTAAGTTTATTTCTTCCTTTATGGTATGATGAACTCTAATAATCCGTAATAACTTAAAACCACATATATTCAGTGTCACACACACTCACACACACACTCTTACATACATACTATTAAACGTTATTTTATAATCCATTTCATTTGAGTTGTTTATAAAATAATTTTTCTATAAGAAGTCAAGCTGCTGAATATGTTCAGTGAAGAAGAATTGGTGAAATTCATTTAAATACATAGTGGGGTGCTTATTAAACTTCATTTTGGTTCTCTGTTTATCCTTAATGATAATAATGACAACAATAACTCACATTTCAGTAGTGATTTAAGGTTTACAAAGTACTTTTCTCATAACACCTCTAGTTCTGCTGTTTAGCCTCACCAGGGTTAATGACATTTGGTATTAGAGACTCATAATTCATCAACCAAATTCAAGTTTGATCTGCAGTGAATAATATTGGATACTGATTTACATGAAGCATCAATTACAGCACTGCCACCTTGCTATATGCGAGCTGTTCTTTTGCTGTTTTGGGCACTGGAATGTGCCAGCAATTGTTCCTTTTTTGCTTCTTTATTTTGCTTAGATTTCTTATCAAAGCTTCAGGTCAGATGGCAACTATCAGCATGACCCTTAGCCAGTTTTTGAAAATTAGTGTGGTGATGTCTTTTCCAGTTTTTCTTAAGTATACTAAAATGATTTCGAGCACTTGTACAAAGATGGAGATAAAAACTAGCAAAATATCAGTTTAGAGGTCTCATAGGCTGTATTACTAAATAGCTGGAATGTCTGTTTGTGAATCTGTAGCAGGATGTGAAGGTCAACAAACCATAGTTTTTTCTTGGGAGGAAAAGAGGAAGGAAATTCCATGGATGAATAACTTACATTTAATGATTTGCTTCAGTTCTTGCAGAGCTCAGAGCGAGAAATACACGATTATTTTAAAACTCAATCTCTTACCCAAGTTTATACAAATAGCAATTAAGTGGCAGAGCCTGAACTTGAATCCAAGTGATCTGACTTCAGTATCCGTTATCTCTATAGATAGAGAATTTTTGAAGGTGGGGGGCCAGGCAGGGAGGGAGGGAGTAGGAGACAAAAACAGAGAAAGAGAAACAGAAAGAGAGAGAGATGGACAGCATGCAAACACACATTCCTCTTAGAAAGACAGTGTGATACAATTGCAAAAGTGCCTTGAACTTGGGGCCAGAGGCCAAATTCAAATCTTAGCTTTAGCGGTTACTACCTATGACTGTGTCCAAATTATTTAACAATACTAAGCTTCAGTTTGTCTGTAAAGTGAGGAAGTTGAAGGAGGTGACTTCTATGGTCTAAGACTATAATTCACTCTTTTTTTTTCTTTCTTCTTTTCCCCATCTCTTTCCCTTTTATCTTCCCTCTTATTCCTTGCCTTTTTTACTACTCTTTCTTCACATTCTTCCTCTTCCTTTCTTCTCAAACTACTTCTCCTCAGACCCCTACTTTCTCCTCTTCTCTCTTCTCTCCCCCTATATCTTTTCATTCCCTCCTTTCCTCCTGCCTTGTCACTTCCTCCATTCCCTTTTCTACTGTTTTCCCTTCCCCCCTTGTATTTCTTCTTAGCATCCTTCCCTTCCCTTCCTTACCCTCCATCTTTTCCTTCTTTCCCTTCTTACCTTCTCCATTTGCCTCTTTTCCATTCTCCCTGTAGTCCTTTTTCTCCAGCATCCTGCCCTTCCCCTTCCTTCTCCTTTCATTCCCTAGAGTACCTCTCCTTTCTTTCCTCCTTCTTTCCCTATTCCCATTCTCCTTTTCTTCCCTTCCTTTTCCCTTTGTCTGCCCTTACCCTCTCATTTGTATATGTATATGTGTGTGTATATGGGGGGGAGGGGGTGTGAATATCAGCTCTCTTGATAAACTGAAATCTATGTTAATTTATTTTTTTTTAAAGTATAATTGAATAATATCAATAAAACACGTGGTGTTTGGGTTGGCCTTAGGAAGACCTACCCTGCCTATGATACTAGATCTGTAAAGCTGTAGCCTAATCTACTAGTTAAGAATGGTTTCCTTTTGGAGGAGAGTCATAGACTCATAGAAGCATAAATTTAAAACTCAAAGGGGCTTTAGAATTCATCTAGTCCAACTTCCTCATATTATAGATAAGTATACTGAGGTCTAGTGGTTAAGTGATTTATCCAAGATCATACAAGTAGTAATTAAGTAGCAGAGCCTGGATTTGGACCCAAGTCATCTAACTTCTGATCCGTCACTGTTCCCACTACATCAGCACTACCTCCACCACTACTACATCTCCGTTCCTAAACCAAGAAATCACAGGTCTTTTCTATAGTTGTATAGTAAAATATATGGCTATGTTTAGCACTAATGTTCATTTGAATTTCCTCTTGTGACTTTTCTAAAAGGGGAAAGAATATTTGTGAAGGTGTATAGTACCTGTATAGACAGGATTTTGTCAAGGTGTCAGAGTGAAAACTACATTTACAATCAGTGCAATCAAACACCATTATTTTCTATTTAGGAAGAGAAGAACAAAATAATTATTAGACTTATTAACATGATTATTTTTCTCTAGCACTATATTATACATAATTTCTTTTGAAAATAGCTGTGACCTACATTAGGACTGAAATGAATAGTATAACAGAATACTTAATATGGCATTTGGTTTCAGATCACTGCTGTCTTGCATTGTGAAATATTTTAACTACTTTTTCAAACTTAGTTATCATAGGTTTTTGGAATGAGTAGCTTATATAGATTGTAAAGCAGCAGATTTTCTTCTAAATTTTGTTTTTAAAAAAATAATCTAATTCTGATTATTTAAATTATTAATCACAAAGCCTGTGACTCATTATCTGGTGAAGTGGTGTTCACTTCCTTATGAAGACAGCACTTGGGAGCTAAAGCAGGACATAGACCAAGCTAAAATTGAAGAATTTGAGAAACTGATGTCCCGGGAGCCAGAAACGGAACGTGTGGTAAGAATCGACTCAAAACAGAATTTTGTAGCAAAGTACTGTGGTCTTTGAGAAACCACTAATGGGATTTGGTGTGTTTAAAATAGGAGCGACCTCCTGCTGATGATTGGAAGAAATCAGAGAGTTCCAGGGAGTATAAAAACAATAACAAACTCAGGGAATACCAGTTGGAGGGAGTAAACTGGCTACTTTTCAATTGGTACAACACGTAAGTAGAGGCTTCTTTCTTTTCCTTTTTTAAATCTAGTTACTCTTGTGTTTTATTTAAAATAATTTCTATTTTAAAAAATCTTTAGAAACAAGATAATTCTTGTTAGAAATAAATAGAAAATCAATGTGTAATATTCAGAAATGCATATACTAATGTGTTATTTGTTAGAAATTTTTTTTATTTCTTGGAGATTTTTCTGATCAAACTTAATTTTATTAAAAACCAAAGAGGACATGTAAGCCAATTTCCATGTAGTTATGCATTTAACATTATAGTCATTTATATGTTTGAAAGGACAGCAAGAATGTGTACCTATTAATTTTTTGTTTTATTCCTCCAGGCGAAACTGCATTTTAGCAGATGAGATGGGTTTGGGAAAAACTATCCAGTCCATTACATTTCTCTATGAGATATATTTGAAAGGAATACATGGCCCTTTCCTAGTAATTGCCCCATTGTCCACAATCCCCAACTGGGAAAGGGAATTCCGTACCTGGACAGAGTTGAATGTGGTTGTGTACCATGGGAGTCAAGCTAGTCGCCGGACCATTCAGTTGTATGAAATGTACTTCAAAGATCCACAGGTAAAGTTGTATGCCTTCTTTCCTCAATTACATGCATACAGTTTCGAGAATTAAGCTTTGGGTTTACTCATTTAGGATAGTATAGATACTGCTGGTCTGAGGAATTTGCTTTAAATTCCTTGCACAATTTAGTTATTTTATTGTATTTCCATGTCATAGAAATACATCTCTATTTCCTCCTTCCTTCTTAGAGCAAAATCGAGTTAATGACCAATAAATTATGGACATTTCTCTTCTGTGCTGCTGTTTATTCCCCTTCCCTTTCCTTCTCCTTTCCACTTCTCTTCCTTCTACCTCTTCACCTCTTCCTAGAACGATCAGCTCCAGAAATCTGAGTCCAAATTCTACCACTGATGACTATTACCTGTGAAAATTGAGAAAATTGCTTCACCTCTCTGGGCCTCAGTTTCCTTATCTGTGAAATGAGACTGTTCAACCAGATGATGTCTAAGGCCCTTCCAGATTTTGACTTATGATTCTCCAGTATCTGTTTTTCTTTTTTCCCCTTCCCCATCCTTCCTTCCTGATGAGTCTGGAAGGAGTTCTCTAGTGGAGGAACTGAGAGATCCACTCTCTGCTTTATATTGTTTAACATTTTCATTTCTGCCTTAGATTATAGCCTATGTGACACAGTTATCAAATTTGTAGATAACACATATTTGGAAGGTATCACTAATGTGATAGCCATTCAGAAATATGTGGACAGGCTAGAATATTGAACTGGGGAGGCAATGTGGAACAGTGGAAAGAGCCATGGCTCTGGAGTCAGAGGTCCTGAGTTCAAATTCCACTTCTTACACTTAGTACCTTTGTGACCATGGGCCTCAATGGGTCTCATATTCTTCATTTGTAAAATGAAGAAATTGGACGAGATGGCTTCTAAGATCCCTTTGCTCTAATGGCAGAACTTGAAAAGGAACTAAGAAGCATCTTTTTTTCTCTTTTTTTTGGGGGGGAGGGCAATTGGGGTTAAGTGACTTGCCCAAAGTCACACGGCTAGTTTTTGTGTTAAGTGTCTGAAGCTGGATTTGAACTCAGGTCCTCCTGACTCCCACACCGGTGATCTATTCACTGTGGCACCTAGCTTCCCCAAGAAGCATCTTGATGAGGGTGAGAGAGGAAAATGTAAAAGCTGGCTTGAAGCTTAATGTAACCTATACTCTCTCCCCCCCCCCCCCCAAAAAAAAACCGAGAACCTAAGATCTTGACAACTGGTGTCATCACTTTCTGGCAAATAGAGGGAGGAGAAATGGAAGCAGTATGAGATTTTTGTATCTTGGGTTCAAAGATCATTGGAGGTGCCAACTTAGCCATGAAATGAGTTAAAAGATACTTGCTCCTTGGAGGGAAAGCTGTTGCAAATCTGGACATCATATTAAAAAGCAGAGACATTACCTTGCCATATAGTCAAAGCTATTATTTTTCTGGTAGCAATGTATGTTTGTGACAGTTGGAGTATATGTAAGGAAAGCTGAGCTCCTCAGAATGAAATTGTGGTTCTGGAGAAGACTTTAGAGAGTCTTTTGGACAGCAAGGAAATCAAATCAGTCAATACTCAAAGAAATTAATTCAGGCTATTCACTGGAAGGTCAGATGTTGAAGTTGAAGCTTAAAGTCCAGAGGACCTGAGTCAAATTCGGCCTTAGACTCTTACTAGCCATGTGACCTTGGGCAAGTCACTTAACCCCAATTGCCCTGCCTTCCCCTCTCCAAAAAGCAAAAAAAAAATTGATACTTATTTTAAACACTCTTTTCTTTTTAAATTTTGAGTTCCAAATTTTCTCTTTTCCGCACCTTCCTCACTCACCCACTGAGAAGGCAAACAAAATATCATTTATACATATGAAATCACGCAAAACGTATTTCCATATTAACCATATCACAAAAAAAGAAAGGGAGAAAATTATACTTTAGTTTGCAATCAGAGTTCATCAGTTCTCTCCTGGTAGTTGGATAGCATTTTTCTTGGATCACTATTGATCAGAGTAACCAAGTCTTTCACAATTGATTGTCATTGTAACATTTGCTGTTACTGTGCGCAATGATGTCCTTGTTCTTCTTACCCGCTTTAGCATCAGTCCATATAGGTCTTGCTGTGGTTTTTTGTTTGCTTGTTCGCTGTGTTGTTTTTTTTTTCTGAACCCACCACTCATTTCTTACAGCACAATAGTTCTCCATCATAATCATATACCATGTCTTGTTCAGCCATTCCCCACTTGACGAACATCCCTTCAATTTCTGATTCTTTATCATCACAAAAAGCTGGTATGAATATTTTTGTACATTTAGGCCTTTTTTTCCTTTCGAAATACTGGATCAAAGGCCTTATATAGTTTCATAGCCCTTTTGTCATAGTTCCAAATTGTTCTTCAGAATTACTGAACCAGTTTGCAACTCCACCAGCAATTTATTAGTGTACCTATTTTCCCTTATCTCCTCCAGCATTTGCCATTTCTGATAGATGTGAAGTGGTACTTCAAAGTTGTTCTGGTTTGTATTTCTCTACTCAGTACTGATTTAGAGCATTTTTTTATATGACTATAGATAGCTTTGATTTCTTCCTTTGAAAATTGCCCATGCATGTCCTTTGACCATTTATCAAGTAGGGAATGACTTTTATACATTTGACTCAGTTCCCTATATATTTGAGAAATGAGACCTTTATCAGAGAAACTTGCGGTGAAAATTGTTAATATTACTTCATTGTCTATGGTATCTTTTAGCAAAATGTAGTTTCCCTGATCACATCTTTTAATTGTCTGTTTTTGCTTTTGCTTTGTCTGAGATCATTATTGCTACCCCTGCCTTTCTTACTTAAGCTGAAGCCTAATAGATTCTGTTCCAGCCCTTTATTTTAACTCTGTGTGCGTTTTCTATTTTAAGTGTGTCTCTTGTAAACAACATTTTGTTGCGTTCTCATTTATAATCCATTCTGCTATCTTCTTCCATTTTGTGGGTGAGCTTATCCCATTCATGTTTATGATTATTAACTGTGTATTTCCTTTCATCTTATTTTCTTTTGTTTATCCTTCTCTCTTTTCATCTTGTTCCTCCTTAAAAGTCTGTTTTATTTTTGTCCACTGCCTCTTCTAATCCACTCTTGCTTTTATCATCCTTTCCACCCATATCTCTTGTCCCCTTCCCCTCTTACTTCCCTATTGGGTAAAGTAGATTTTTATACCCAATCATGTGTGTGTGCATATGTGTGTGTGCATGCATGTGCACATGGATGTGCATGTGTATTCCCTCTTTGAACCAATTCTGATGAGAGTAAGGTCTAAGCATTGCCTGCTACCCCTGCCTTTCTTCCTCCACTCTAAAAAATCTTCTTTGCATACCTCCTTCTTTTATGTCAGAAAAGTTTTCCCATTCTACCTCTCCCTTCCCTCTTCTCCCAGTTCATGCTTCTTTCCCATTCCTTCATTTTTTTTTAGATCATCCCAACATAATCAACTCACATTCATGCCCTTTATATATGTAGACTTCTTCCCACTGCCCTAATAATGACAGAGTTCTTAGGAATCGTATGTATCATCTTTCCATGTCAGAATGTAAACAGTTTAACTTTATTGCGTCCCTTAAGATGACTCTTTGATGTTTTTCTTTTTATTCTTCTCTTGAGTCTTACATTTGAATGTCAGATTTTCTACTTAGCTCTGGTCTTTTCCTCAGAAATGCTTGAAAGTCCTCTCTTTCATTAAATATTCTTTTTTTTTTCCTACCGAAGGAGTAAACTCAGCTTTGTTGGGTAGGTTATTCTTGATTGTAATCCTAGCCCCTTTGCCTTCTGGAATATCATGTTCCAAGCCCTCTACTCCTCTAACATGGTTGCTGCTAAATCCTGTGTAATCCTGACTGTGACTCCACAGTATTTAAGTTGTTTCTTTCTGACTGCTTGAAATAAATGCTTCTTAACCTGGAAGCTCTGAAATTTGGCTGTGCTATTTGTGGGGGTTTTTATTTGGGGATCTCTTTCAGGAGGTGATCATGGATTCAGTGTATTCTTTCAATTTCTATTTTACTCTCTAATCTAAAATGTTGGGACAGTCCGTGTTTGTAATTTCTTTAAATATGATGTCTAGACTCTTTTTTTGATTATGGCTCTCAGCCAGTCTAATAATTCTCAAATTCTCTTCTCAATTTGTTTTCTAGGTCAGTTGCTTTTCTGATGACACAATTCACATTTTCTTCTTTCTTGTTCTCATTCTTTTGACTTTGTTTTCTTGTTTCTTGATCTTTCATGGAGTCATTAGCTTCCACTTGCCCAATTCTAATATTTAAGGAGTTCATTTCTTCAGTGAATTTTTGTACTTCCTTTTCCATTTGGCATGTTCTGCTTTTTAAGAAGTTTATTTCTACACTGAATTTTTGTGCCTCTTTTACCATTAGGCCAATTCTGTTTTTTAAGTTATTATTTTCTTCAAAATTTTTGTGCCCCTTTTACCAAGCTCTTAATTCTCTTTTCATCATTTTCTTGCATCACTCTAATTTCTTTTCCCAATTTTCCCTCTAGCATTCTATCACACTTTCTTTAACTCTTCTAGGAATTGTTAGACTTGAGTCTAATTAGCATTTTTCTTTGAAATTTGGTTGTAGCTTTTTTTCCACAATACTGTCTCCTAGGATTGTGTCTTAGCCTTCCTGCCACCGTAGTGTCTTTTTATGCTAAAATTCTTTATTGTTGTTGTTTGCTCATTTTCCAGCCTATTTCATGACTTTGAATTCTAAGTTAAAATAGGGCTCTGCTCACTTGGGGGTGGAGAGACATTGTCGCAAGCTATAGGCTTTCGTATGCTGCTGTCTTCAGAGCTAGTTCTGGGGGTCTACAAGTTTTCAGTGCTTCTAAGAAGTTGTGATCCAGGGAGAGGTGTGTTCAGTTTTCTTATGGTAGGCACTCTGGTTTTTATCCAGGAAAGGCCCCTGCTTCCCTGTAGCCACAAACACTAGCACTCCTCTTGGCTTTGAGCAGGTCCCCTGCTCTCCTGCAGTCATAAGTTCTAGTGTTCCTCTCTGCCTTGGAACTGAGATTGGGACTTCTGCTCCTTTGTGGCTGACCATAAGCACTCTCTCACTTGGAAGTGAAGTCCAGAACTATGTGTGGGCAATAGAGTTGCCGATCTGTACCAGCTGCTCCCAGTGCCAGCAAATAGTTCCTAATAATCTTTTTCTGACCAGTTAGCCAGCCCCCTTACTGTCTCAGAGTTGAGAACTCCCAAGGCTGCTACTGCTGCCATCTCTGTGGCAGTGCCTCCAAGGTTTGTACTCTGAACTGGTAGCAGCCCTAGTGCCACAGACTTGTTTTGTTGACCTCCTAAATTGTGTTAGTCTGGAAAAATGTCTCACCTTGATCTTTCACTGCTTCTGCCACTCCAAAATTTGACTGAAGGGGTTATTTTAACATTTTTTTGGAAAGAAATATTGGGAGAGCTGGTTGCTGCCTGTACTCTGCCATCTTGGGCCCCCTCCATTATAGAGTCTTAGAATTGGAAAAGATCTCAGGTTCACAGTGAAAGGGAAGCAGATGTGCTAATCCCTGGATATGAAGAAGTAAAGAAAAGAATTGATTGAGAATTTTTTGGGATTAAGAGGTATCTCTGGGGTTTATTCTAGCAAAAAGACCCAGGACGTATAGTTTCTTGCTCCTAAGCTTCTAAAGTGCCGATTCTTACCCATGTCCTTTGAAACCTTTGTCCTTGACCTTCACCATGGGAGTCATCTCTGATGACTTGGAACTGGAAGAGAATCCAGTCTTGCTGTGCAGTAGCTGGGGGAGGGAGCGTGGGGGAGGTGATGTACTAGTAGCATCTGAAATATGTAGTCTGAATGGATATTTCTTCTAGAAATATTGTTATACGCAATGTCAGTATAGTTCTTTATTTCAATTATGTTATGAAACAAGCTTCTGCGATTGGATTTGGGAAACCTAATCACCATGCATAGCATTGTCCCTGCAAGGAAATGAGTTACAAGTCACAGACAATGAATTTTCAGAACATAACCCATTCATAAATGGGGGCTGTTTATTCTTAAAACACTACATTTAATCTGTTTTATTAAACTGCAAGCTAATATATTAAATCAGTACTCTCTTATTAACAGGGTCGAGTTATAAAGGGGTCATACAAGTTTCATGCCATCATCACTACATTTGAGATGATCTTGACTGATTGTCCTGAGCTGCGGAACATTCCATGGCGCTGTGTAGTCATTGATGAAGCCCATAGGTTGAAGAATAGGAATTGCAAACTGTTGGAGGGACTCAAGATGATGGACCTGGTAAATGTTCATATAATGTCACCATCTTTATATGTATGAAAAAAAATTACCTTTGTTTGTGATGTCTGCACATGTGTGTGACTCTAAAAACTACTGGCATCATGAATAGAAATCAGTAGATTCATGTTAAGGCTATGACTTTGTGGTTACTCTATTTACAGAATCTATTGATAGTTGTGATTGAGCCCTTTACTGCTATAATAAGTCTGATCTTCTGTGAAAAAAAAATCCTTGTTCTTCCTGGTCGTATGATTTGACATTTGGTAGCTATAATTTCCCTTAAACCATGGAATATAGCAGGCAGTGTGGCAACATGGAAGGAGTACTGGCTCTGTAGCCAGAGGACCTATTGCCCATGAGACTTTGGACAAAACACTTAATCTTCCTAGGCTTCAGTTTCTGAACCTGTAAAACGAAGGGATTGGACTTTTTTGCTTATGAGGTTTTTTTCCAGCTCTAGCCATATAATTATGTGATCTTATGTCACGCAGAAACTGTTTAATATTTCCCTAAATAAACTTTTTTTAAAAAAATTTGATTATAAAAGACTTGGGAAGAAGTTGTCTACATCTTCTTAGTTTTACATTCTTCAGCATAGATAAATTTTTGATAATGGGGAATATTCTACAAATCTCCTAAATTCCCTCCTGGAAACTGACTCTCTTAAGACTTAAATGGAAGGGGATAGAAAATCTATCATACTTTCTATATATTGGAGTGGGGTGCAGGGAGGAGAGAAGGGGAAAATGTGTATATAAATTTTACCCTTCTTTTTTTCTGTTTCCTTTCCCTTCCTTTACTTTATCCTTCAACCCCTTTAAACTCAGATGATCTTTTCCTCTTCCAAGTTAATAGCTTCAACTTGAGTTCCTTGATTTCTGTACAGTGATAGCAGTTCAGTTTTAACTAACCAGTTTTTCCATGTTATAACATCTGTTCCTTCCCAGCCCCATCTCTTTCCTCCCCTTCTACAATTGCATGCACCGACACAGGTGGACACAAAACAAGGCTGTTGCCTAGCCTCATTCCTTTTTACAGAAAATCCAATTGTGCTTAAAAGAGAAATGAGTATATACCTACTAGACATTTCTTAGTATGTAGTGTTACTGATCATTATACCTCAGGTATGTATTTTTCATGCCTTTTAGTCAGTTCAAAGATAGCCTGCCAGACTGGGTAGCCCTATTCTGTATGACACTGTTCATTCTGTCTTGAAGAAACTTTAAGAAATAAATCTTTACAGGATGTTGCTGTTGTTGTTTTTTAAATTAGATTGTTTAGTGGCTAATCCAGTGTTGTGAGGGGAACCCCTCCCCCCCCCCGCCCAACATTTTTGTTGCTTTGAAAAAGGAAAGCAGTTGGGCCTACTGAAGGAAGAACATTTCTGGCCAAATATGAGTTGGGTATAGGAGAAAACAGATTTAGAATGAATTTGGCTTCAGAAGCCCTGGGTTGAAATCTCTATATTCTACCACTTACTACTTATGTGACCTTGGGTAAGTGATTTAACCTCTGTGGTACTCATTTTACTCTTCTTAAAATGAAGGGATTAAAATAGAGGCCCTCTCAGGTCCCTTCCAACTATCTATAGAGTCCTATAATCTTTTCTATTCTGGTGAAACTATACAGACTGATCTTCTAGAACAGATACCTATATTTTTTTGAAAGGCCTTGGTTTTTATAAGGATGTCTACCGGCACTTCCTAAATATATACCCATTTATCAGTGGTTACTAAATTGTCTAATTCTAAAATTAGTTTATTCATGTTTAACATGATTAATTTTACTGCTAAATTTTCCTCTATTCCTGTATTTAATCATATACAGTTATGTTTACTGATTTTTAAGAATTGATCTATTGCCACAAGGTACATGAAGAAGTTTTGCATGCAGTGAGACTCAAATTCAGAGAAGTCATTGGATTAGAAACTGTAGCTGAAATGATTTTAATATTAATTAATGTACTGAATATTATCCTGTAGTGATAAACAGTAGTCATGTCTTTCCTTTAAGAAAAATGTATTTGAGATTAGAGGGGAAATAACATCTTAAGTAATCTCATGTGAAATTAGACTATGAAAATTTTGATGACTGCAGAATGACACAAGTCCATTTCTGAAATGGTCATTGCCAAGTGGCACAAAACCCTCACTTAAAATCAGCTTAAAACAACATTAAATCTATCCTCTCTGACCACTCTTCTAGCAGCAGGTCACAGTGTAAACAGTATGTGGTGGTTTTGAGATGACATCTCCCAGATTGCTGTTTACATTTATAGTAGGGATAGTGAACTGTTGTCACCAAGACTGGTTTGACTAGAATGATGCCAAAATGAAGCAATTGCTCAAACAAAACAAAGATCACTGATATCCTTCACCTTCTCTCCCCTCCCATCCAAACCCCCCACTGGCATATACATAAACAACATGCCACCACCCAAGGATTATTGTCTGCTAGTGTTCTGTTTTTTAAAAAGAAGGAAAAAAATCACATAGACTTTGAAAAGCGATGATTTTTCCTTACTTGTCATTGACAAGAAAGGAATGTGGCAGAGATGGTAGTAGTTCAATCATCCTATTATCTCAGCTTTCATTGTTAGGAGGCCTTACACAAATAACAGACTGCTGAAATGCAATTATATGAGCATCATTTGAGTCAGACCTATAAAGAATGATAAAGTTCATGGGCCTGCTGCCATACCTGCTGGCATAGTTGAGCTTAGAAGTGATAAGCGATATATACAACCTATATGTATTCCATGACATTTATATGATCCTGTGTTAATAATAAGTTATTTGATCTTCCCCATCATCAATTTAATGCCCATATTTATATGCCTTCTTATATGTAGCTCTTAGGTTCAAATAGTGCTCAAGGAGCCCTGGTGGGGAGAGAGGATGAGGGGAGGGAGAGAGGAAAGGAAGGGATGAAAAGAAGCTCTTCTCCCCATGTTCATTTTGTAATAAAAAAAAAAAGATATTAGATTCTTTTCTGAAATTATGAGTTGACACCTCAAAATTTTATATCATGCCACTAAAAAAGTCACAGTAATGAACTTAGAAGCAACCCTAAAGTTTTTCTATCTTAGCAGTCTGTGGTCTTACTCAAAAGAACCTGAGGATCTTATAGATGGTCTTTGAGGAAAAGCTAGATGAACACTTGTCGACTGTGTTGTCATGGGGATTCGTTTGAAGATAGAAATTAGACTAGATGTCCACTCAGTTCTTTTGGCAATTTGGCAATTTTTCAAAAAATTATTCAGAAACTGAGTGTAGCAGTGATTTTGCCACACATACAAATCTGTATCCAAAGTCTTGCAAAAAAGAATTTGAATCTGTTTTCAGATGTAATTAATAAGCATTTGATTCAGTAAGTCTGAAGATGAGAAAATAACATCTTTTTAGTCACGGGAGCCCTACATACTGTGGGGAAAACAATCATAAGCACATAATCAATCTGTAAGCCTGGTACTACATTATCAGATGGATTCATTAAGAGATAAAGAATAAAATAGATTCTGAGTAAGCTAACATGTCCCTTGGTATGCACTCCAGTTCAGTTCGTATTTATTGAGCACCTACAGTTACTTAGTATTGAAACATTGTTGGCTTTCAGGCTGCAGAATGAACACTGTGAATGTTCTGAACCAATTTTTTTATTAGCATTGTTGAAGAGCAAGACTGAGTATGAAATGGTGAAATAAAATTAAGACTAATGAGGCTCCTAAGTATGATCATACCAGTGTTATTACAATTCTAATAATTCCAACACACCTTTTTTTGTTCTGGATGGTTCAAAGAATGGATGATGATGGAATGGTATAGGGTTTCCCTAAAGTAAGCTTAAAAAATCCCTGCAAAACAGAAAGTCAAAAGAAATAATACTGAGCCATAGGTGAAGCTCATCCCAACTGTAAGCCATAGACACTTCAAACTTGATGATCAATATCAACATCAAGCATTGTCTTGATTTTTGTTGAGCTCCAATCAAATATGACTTTTTTACTTAAGTTATGAAAAAAAAATAACCTATGGGAAACCAAATCAGTATGTTTTACAAACATGTACTGCTTTTTTCAAGTATATGTAGAGGTGATTGATGAATTACAAATTCCTTTACATTTTATAGAATTTGTGCTACCTTTTTATCCTTATGTATTTTTTTAGTTCCTTCATATATTTTCTCAATCCCTGGATGGTTACTAATCATACAAGTACAAATTTTTTTTTGACGTTAAAAGGGGATCCTCATTCTAGATAACCTAGGAAATTATTGAATGAAAGGAATAATAGTCAAAGAGTTAAAAAGAAAAAAAGAAGGGAGACTCAGTTTTAATAAAAGTATGACTTTCCCTCAAACATAAAGTTATAAGCTAGTACTTGTATAATAAATAGAGACTGGGGAACTTAGGACAAGGTTGATCTCTTTGCTGGCTAGGAAATTTTCGAGCACAATCCTTCACATGTTGTAGCATGTAGAAGAACATCTTTTGTCTCTACGAGTCCCACAGGAAAGAGATGGAAAAATGACAACTCTGTATGTTGACCAGAGAGACACTGTCTGAAGCTAGGCATGTTAGTGAGAAATTTGAATTTGGGAGAGATCATTGAGCCTTATTAGGCTTAAAGTGCCATGGAACTAAGATATTGACCCAATAATTTGCCTCAGTAATCTATGAAACTGGAAAAGTTTCATGTGTACTTGTTTCCATTCTGTATTCTTATTGAATTATGTTTTCCTGTGTCTTCTATTCCCTTTTATGTCTCCCACAGCACTTTTCTCTACTAATGGTAGGTCCTCAGATGTTGCCTGATTGACTATAGAGAGTTAAGGTGGAGAAATTTAACTCTAAAGAGGTTCTAATCTTAAGAATTAATATTATGATCACTTTGGTCAACTCTCTCTTTTGCTTTCTAATAGGAACACAAGGTGCTGTTGACTGGTACTCCATTACAGAACACAGTGGAAGAGCTCTTTAGCTTGCTTCATTTCTTAGAACCAACTCGCTTTCCATCAGAAACCACTTTCATGCAAGAGTTTGGTGATCTGAAAACAGAAGAGCAGGTATTTATCGTATATGTGCTATTATATGTTGAAAGACTATACCATGCTGCTATGGAAATATGTTTTGTATGATTTTGCATGTATAATTAATATTGCTTGCCTTCTCAATGGATGGGGGAAAGGACAGGAGGGAAGGAGGGAATTCAGAACTCAAAAATTTTTTGAAGTGTTAAAAATAGTGGTTTTTAAAAAAAGAATGAAAGAAAGAAAGGCTCTGTTCTGATTTCACTTGTGTAATGGGTCATGATTGCTTGCCTTTTCAATGGATGTGAGAAGGGATATATGGAGGAAGAGAATTTGGGACTAAACATAAAAAATTGAAGAAAAAAATCACAAATAAATAAATGGATAGATAAAAGTCTATACCAGACCTCACTTCCTTTTGGGGGGGGTGGGACAGAAATAGGGCACTCTGAGTTTGATACATTCAGTTTATGTTTGGTTAGCTTACCTGAACTTCTTTTTTCCCCTGCTTTTCCTTTTTAATCTTTTTTTTTTCATGGATAGCTTATTGGGTAGGTTTATATTCATGAATGATGATGCAAAAGTAAAAGATATCAACAATTTTAAAAATAATTAGAAAGTCTATGCCTGGAATAGTAATATGGGATGAAAAGGGTACTGGTTATGTCAATAAATTTCTTAGATAATTGAAGTTTTTGAAATGCCAGAAAATAATAATTTTTACCATTTACAATGAAATTTTTTTTCCTTCTCACTCCCAGGTACTTCATTCTTATATTGATTGATAAAGGTCATCATCATAAATATTATTTAGTGCTCTTTGCTGTTAGACAGTGATATCCTGAGGTGTGGAAAGTTGTCTTCTTGAAAACCTGTCTCCTAGTTCTTTCCTATGCTTCAAACTATACCCAATCATGAATAGGGTCTATCGATGACGTCTCTTGCTCATCTAGTCCCAGGGTGAGGAAGTGGCAGAATAACAATTTTCTGCAAGATAAGGGACTTGCTGATATTTCACATCTGACTGACCTTGAGCTGCTTTTTCCTCAGTTCACCAGACAGCTTTTAAGGCCCTGAACTGTTATTTCTACCACTTGTTATTAAAAATACTTCTAACTGTAGGTATATTTTTCTGTATTTGGGTATACATTAATAGGGTGGCTTTGACCTCTCTAAGAGCTTTAAGCAGATTTTTCTTTTCTTTTCTTTTCCTTTTTCTTTTTGGATTAAACACCCTCTGCAGTACCTTAAAAAAAGAAAAAAGGGCTTCCTGGCTCCTGAACTCCCTGAGTTTGCATTAATTGGTGGATCTGCTTTCTGTCCTCCTCAGTGATGCTCTCAAGGGTTATTGAGGTTTTTGAGAACTCTTTGCTGCTATGCTAAATAGTCTGAGACTAAACCTTGCTGTTTATTGTGTATGCATGGCTTATGAAATGTGTTTCTTTATGATGTGAGATGTCTATTCCTGGACTAGGTTTTTGCCAATTCTTTTACTTTTAACCCTCTCTGCCTCATCTTCTCAATCTTTTGGTCTCCTTTCTCCCCATCTCCTTTCCTCTCTCCTGGTTTTCAATTTATGCTATTCAGCTGCCTATTCATTATATGGTCTAAGGCAGAGCTGAAGATTTTGCAAAGGAAACAATATAATAGATTATCATGTATAGGGAAGGGGGCTGAATAAAATACATGGACTTTATGAAACTTTTATGCTTATTTCAGCGTTTGTAGCTATCCCTGGAAGTTAGGGATTTTTAAGTCTGACTGCTTGACAAGCCTAGTATTACTGTACTTGCATTCTTTAAAATTCTTTAAAATGTTTTAGACTGTCCAGCATTCACAAAGTTACTATACAAGCTTTATTACAAGCTCAATTTCTCTTTAAACTGAAATGTCATGTCGATCTTTAGTTTTTTTCCTACTGCCATTCCCAACTTTTTGGCTTTGGGTACCAAAGTTTTTGGATAATAGTTAAATTTATACAGCTCACCATATAGAATATTTTTTCATTATCAGTCAAATGGAAGGAAGAAAATAGGAGTTTGGAGGTCACATGATCCTCCTCCTAGGTGCCTTTTTCTTTAGCAATTACTCAGAAGCAGAAGAGAGCTATGATATGTGCCATTCTTTCCTATGTAGGTGCCTAATGCCCCTATATTGTGATCATCAACCTTAGTTCCTAATATCACTATGGTTAAAGGCAAACAGAAGGCTTTGATTGATATTGGGTTATTTTTTCTTAAGTTTTTAATATCATTTAGGATTCAATTTCAGTTTAATTCAATAAACACTTATTAAGCATCTGCTGTATACCTGGCAATGTGGTAAGCCCTGGGCATATAAATAAGAAAAAGAAACAGTCTCTGCCCTTAAGGAATTCTCAATGTGATGGGAGAAGACAACACACAAAAAGAAGCTGAGAAGCCAGGAGGGAGGGGGTACCTACCAAAGAGTACCTGATGTGGGGGCATAGTTTTCCATGGATTTCCATGGATTCCAAGGCTGAGGAGATCTGCTAATGGAAAATGAAATTCAGGACTGAACAGGAGCTATATGGAGTCGACAGGAATTTTTTTTTTCTGAGATAACCTTTTTACTCTTGACAATTGTAAGACAGTAAATCCAGAATCTCCATATTTAGAGTTACTTTCCATGGGGGCACAGTAACAAGCATAATGTCATTATTATTGAAAAACTGTATGGGTATGTTGGAAAGAAACCTAGTTTTGAAATACAAAGTTAATATCCTGGTTCTAGAATTTACAAGTTTTGTGACCCTGAGTAAATGACTTAATTGCTCCATGCTTTAGTCTCTTTACATGCCAAAAATGATAATAATACTTAAGTTGTATTTTATATAGTTATTTAGTAGTCACAAACTACTTTCATCACAAGTTAGGATCATGAAGACCCAAGTTCAAATACTACCTCAGACACTTACTAAATGCATTATTGTGGATAAATCACTTAATCTCATTTAGTCTCAATTTCTTCTTCTGTTAAATGGGGATAATATAACCTAACTCAAGGGTTGTTGTGAGAATCAAATAGGATAATATTCAAAACACTTTGCAAACATTAATTGTATATAAATGCTAGCTATCATCATCATCATCATGATAATTCTTATTTTACAACTAGTTTAACAAAACTGGTTTGACAAAACCAGTGTCAGTGCTGAGACTTGAACTCATGTCTCCTTATTCCAGGTCAAATTGAACAAAAAAGCTTTTACTTTATGCTCTCTCCATGCCAGGCACTGTGCTAAGCCCTGGAGGTGGAACACTCTTTCCTCTACAGGCATTTTTTAAGCACTGACTGTACTAGCCACTATGCTAAGCACTGAGGATACCAAAAAAAAAAAGGTTTATACACAATTCTTCCTTTCAAAGAACTTAGATTCTAACGGGGAGACAATATGCAAAGAACTGGGCATACACGATATATACAGAATAAAAGGAATAATTCTCAAGTGATGGAATTGTGTGTGTGTGTGTATGAATTGAACCATTTAATTTTCATGGGTTTCAGTTTTGAAGTGAACGATAGAAACTATTCCTGCAACAGAACAATTAGACAGGATTGGGAAAGAAAAAGCTGATTTCAAGTTATTGGTAGACATTGGTAGACAATTCCTCCTGGAACTGATAGTTTTAATATGTGGGTTTAATCATTATGCACTTATTTACCAAAAGTATGTTGTGTTTGGGGTTTTTTTTAGGTGCAAAAGCTTCAAGCTATTCTGAAGCCAATGATGTTGAGACGCCTCAAGGAGGATGTAGAGAAGAATTTGGCCCCCAAAGAAGAAACTATTATTGAAGTTGAATTAACCAACATTCAAAAGAAATATTACCGTGCCATCCTGGAGAAGAATTTCACATTTCTCTCCAAAGGAGGTGGTCAGGCTAATGTCCCTAACCTTTTAAACACTATGATGGAACTGAGAAAATGCTGCAATCATCCATACCTTATTAATGGTAAGCTTACCTATTTTGAGCTTATTTGATTTCTGGCCAAAGTGCATTATACCTGTTGAATATTCATTGCATTATGTAGTACATGGTGATTTAAAACTACCTTTGAATGGTGGCTGGCACTGCCAGCCCCAGCCTTCCCCTGCCCATGGCTAGCTGCTCATGATTGCTGCAGGCACAGCTGAGACTGTGGCATAGAATCTAAGTTTAAAAGGAGATTAGCAGCTCTCCTAGACTGAGTATGATAGGAAGCTCAAAGATGGTAAAGGGAGATCATCAGCTAATTGAGGTATTTGTCCTGATTAAGTCAGAAGAATTGGAAAAACATTGGAAAGAAGAAAGCATTGGAAAGAGTGGGCAGCTCTCTGTCCCCAAGCATTTTGTGTTTGGAATGCATACTTGAGGTTTTCTATTGGTGAGGGGTCCCTGACAAGAGAAGGACTTCTAGAATATCTCTCCCAGAATACCTTGTAACTTTAATATGAAACTATTTTATGTTAATCGTTAATGACTTAATGATATTTTTCCTTACCCAAATTACTTAGGTATATGGGTGATTATGTTTGATAAATTTTTTTTGTAGCATTTTGACTATCTCCTATGTACAATGTGTTCAATAATTTTTCATTCAAGTAGACTCTTCATGACCCTGTTTAGGATTTTTTTTTTGGTAAAGATAATGGAATGGTTAGGCATTTCCTTCTCCAACTCATTTTACAGATGAGGAAACTGAGGGAAACAGGATTAAATGACTTTCCCAGGGTCACAGAGCTATACTCTGAGGCCAGATTTGAACTTGCAAAGAGGAGTGTTCTTGACCAGGCCCAGCATTCTATCCATTTCACCACCTAGCTGCCTTGATTTGTGCAGTGTACTGAGAGATAAAAGACAAAGAGAATATAGTCTCTTACACTCAAGAGAATCATAGGACCATGGATTTAGAGCTTGAAAAGACTTTAGAAGTTACCTAACCCAACCCTCTTATGTTAAAGCTGAAGAAATTGAGGCCTAGAGAGGTTAAAGGAATTCCCCAGTATCACCGAGGCAGTAAAAGGAAGAACCAGGACTCAATCTCAGGTCATCTGACTTTAAATCTATCACCTTTCCCCTGTACCATCCTGTTTCCATCAACAGTGTATTCAGATAACTTTATTAAAAGGTAATATGTTAAGTGCCACAAATGAAGTACTATAAGAGAGATATACATGAGTTGAGGAGGTAGCATTTGAACTGATTCTTGAAGGATAAGAGTGATTCTGATACATTTGCTGAGCCCAGGAAGTCTGGAAGGATGGGGAGAGATTATCTAGATTCAGATGGCGGAGTGGAGAAAGCATGGGACTTCTTTGGGAGCTAGCAAATACAGCAGCTTTGCTAGATGTATAGGAACGCATTGGGAGGTAGGTTAGAAAAGATTGGTTGGGGCTTAAAAATGAATTACCTCAAATGGCAGGCTCAAGAGTTTGGACCTTATACATTTGGCAATGGAACATTATTGAAAATTTTTAAGCTAGGGCAGCAAGGTTTGAGAACCAAGAAACTTGGACTCAGGTTATGCCTTTGACAGTATGTGAGCTTTTGTCAGTCTCTTGAACATTCAAAACCTCATTTTCCTCAGCTACAAAATGGGAATGATAGAAGTTGCACTGTTTATAATACCAGATCTTTGTGAGAAAACTGTTTTGTAAACATTTTTTTAAAAGGCTGTTTTTATTAAACTTGTGAATGAGTTATCTTTCAGGAAGATTCATCTTGGATGTTAAGGTACAAAGGTAGATTAGAACAAGGATATGAATGTAGGCTAACCAGTTAGGAACTGGATTAGTCTGGATCTGGGTCTAGATCCAGATCTAACTGCAATAGTCTAAGTAAAAGGTAAAATGAGCTCTTGAACTCACATAGTTGGGTGGAAAAAAGAGGAGGATGAACGAGCAAGCCCACTCAGGGGAAATTGTTGACATATGTTGGCATAATTTTTGTGTACAGCACACAGTATCCCTCTTTCTTCCTATCCTTTATCTCAGAGCCCTTAGATATGGTCCCTCAGTTTTTGCTCCTTTATTCCAATCCCTGATGAGAAAGCCCTTCTTTTCTACTTGTACTCTTGATCCCATACCCTTCTGTCTCTTTTGGCAACTTGCTGCTGCTATCATCCTCTTTCTTTAGCACTCAATCTCTGTATCTACTTATTTCTTCCCTGCTGCCTTTAAATAAATCCAGCTCTCCCTTTTCCTTAAAAGAAGGAAAAACTCCTTCATTTGACCTTGTTCTCCCGCTGAAATTGACCTTTATATTTCACATTTAAGTTCCTAGAAAAAGTTGTTTACATCTATTGCTGCTACTTTACAGTCTGACTTTTATCATCATTCAATTGAAGCTGCTCTCTCTACAGATACAAGTATCTCTTCATAGCTGAATCTAATAAATATCTTTTTTTTCTTGATCTTTCTGCAGTATTTAACATGATTGACCACCCTTTCTTTCTGGATACTCTCTGGACTTTTGCGATACTTTCCTGTTTTTGTTTCTCCTTCTGCCTGTCTGATCAATCTCCTTTTCTGGATCTTCATCAATCACTTAATCAACAAGCATTTATGAAGCATTTAGTATGTGCCAGACATTCTGCTAGGTTCTGGGAATACCAAGACAAATGTGAAACAGTCCCTGCCCTTAAGAAGTTTGTAATCTAGTGATGGGAGATATGAGAGAGTCAGAGAGAGAGTATAATAGCATCTGGGGTGAACAGGAGAGGCCTCATGTAGAAGGCATACTTTATTTTGGGCATCCCCCCAAAGCTCTGACCTGGGGAACTCTTCCTTCTTGGTTTGCTCTTCAGCTTTCCTGGGTTATTACATAGATGATTATTACACAGATAATTCCCAGATATGTATATCCATCGTTAGTCTCTCTTTCCTGAACTCCAGTCCCACAGCACCAGTGATTTATGAGATACTTTGAACTGAATGTCCTGCAGACATCACAAACTCAACGTGTTCAAATTGAACTCATTTTATAATTTCACCAAAATGCTGATCCTCTCCCTAACCTCTCTATTTCTGTCAAGGACATCAACATCTTTTTGGTCATCCATATCTGTGGAATTCTCCTAAACACTTTACGCCTTCTTATCCCAGGAATATTCAGTCAGTTATTAAATCTTATTAGTTCTATCTTTACAGTGTCCCTTGGATCTAATCCCTTCTATACACTCACATGTTCACTATCCAAGTTGAGTTAAGTCAACAAATATTTATTAAGCACTTTTGTGTGCTGGGCATTCTGCTAAGCACTGGATTCAGCCCTCTTACTTGGACTATTGCAGTAGCATCTTAACTATTCTTTACTGCTTTCAGTGTCAGTATTCATCCAACTGCAAAAATAACACATCTGACCACGTCATTACTCTACTCAGAAAGCTCTAGTGGTTCTCTGTTGCTTTGAAGTTAAATATAACCATCTTTGTTTGGTATTTAAAACCTTTCACAATCTGGCTCCAGTTCATCTTTTTATGTTTCATTCCCCCTCACATGCCCTGTATTTCAGTCAAAATACCTTATTTGCTGTTCCCCATATGTGACATTTCCTCCATCTCCCTGCTTTTGTATGGGCTGGCCTTTCTTACTGCAATGCAATACTTTTCATTTCTGCCTTTTGGAATCCCTAGTTTCCTTCCAAGCTCAGCTCACATGTTATCTCCTACATGAGGCTTTTTCATATCTAACCCTCACTCACTGTGTGTGTGTATGTGTGCGTATGTATGTATATGTGTGTATATATGTATATATAGATATGTGTGTATATATTGTACTTTCTTATTTGTTTACATGCTGTTTCTCCAAATAGAATGTACACTACTTGAGGACAGGGATTTTCTTTCATCTCAGATCTCTTGTGGCTATCAAAGTTCCTGGCTTATATTAGGAGTGAAGTAAATGCTTACTGAATGGATAAATGGATAAATCCATGCCTGAGAACTTTCTAGTCAAGAGACAAAAGTGGAGCTCTTCTACTGAAATGGTTCAATGGGACTTAGCCATTTCAAGGAATTCAGACATTTGAGTCCCCTGTCCTCCTCCCATCTACAAGGAGTTCACCTTTTTAGCAACCCCATAACATAGCCCTCAGAGCATTATTATATTAAGTCTGAAGTATATTCTCATAGAATCATTGTCTCTCAGAGGGTCTTTTGGTCCAGCCTGTCCTTGAGTGGGAGTCCCTTCAACTCTAAACTCTCTTCAACTTTTGGACTACTCTGATGAGTAGGAAGTATAGTCAATCCTCAGCATTTTAGTGTTTAACTTTCTTGACTTAAGGCAGTCCTATGATTTTATTAGTAACCTCATTTTCAGTTTCCCATTACCCATTCACCACTATGTTCAATAGAGAAAAAAAAGTGAGAGGCACAATGCACACAAGTTTGTGGAGCACCTGGTGTCCTGCTGAGTTCTTTACTGATCTTGTTCACCCCACTCACAACTCAAGTTTTATGTTGCAAGTATGCCTCCAAAACATAGTGCAAGTCCTTTGGGCTCTAAGCCCAAGTCTACAAAGTCAGGGATGCAGCTCAGTGAGAAAAAAAAAAGTGTTAGATAAACTTCATGCTGGAATGTCTACAGTCACTGTTGACTTCAAGTTCAGTGTTAACAAATCAACAATTCATTATATTTGCAAAAAGGAGGAAAGTATTCATAAAAGGCTTTGTGAATTTGCTCCAGAAAGTGCTAAAACAACTTCTCAAGAGTGTGATAAAGGAATCGAAAAACTGGAAAAACAATAAGTTTGTAGGTAAATAAGATGGTGGTAACCCCTGCCCTCTCTCCAGCCAGGATCCCACCTTCCCTGCTGCCACTGCCATGGAGGCATGTGCTTTTCATCAGGGCACAGTTCAACCACTGAGCTGAAAAGAAGATTAAAGGTGGCAGGTTGCCCCTTTCCCTCTTTTACTTCAGGATTCTTCTGACATCACTACTCCCCTTCCCATCCAGTGTTGCCTCTCTCTTCCAATTCTATGGGTTGTTTTGTGGTTACTGCTAGGAAAAAAAAATGCATGTTATCAGAATTTGTTTTATTATAAAGAATTGTATGTAGAAAAGTGTTATTTTTAGCACTATCTGGTGAAAGATTACAGTTTTTGGTGGTTGCAGGAATGTTACCTCTGCAAAAATTGAGGATTGACTATTTCTTTCGGTTGAGCAGAAACTGACTTTTCTGTTAACTTCTATCAGTTGCTCCTAGCTCTGTCTTCTGGTGACAGATAAAACATGTTTGGTTCTTTTTCCACATCACAGCCCTTCATATAGCTGAAGACAGTTATCCTGTATCTCCTATATTTTCTCTCTCTCTCTCTTCTTCTCCATCCCCATTTCCTTCAGCCAGTCCTCTTATTTTATGACATTGAGTCACTTCATTCTTATGTTCACTCTCCTTTGGATATTTGCTCCAACTTGTCAATATCCTGCCTAAAATGTGGCACCTAAAACTGTAAACATCACTCCAGATGTGGTCTGATAAGATTAGAGTACTGCTGGACTGTAGCTTCCCCCTTTGTCTATGCTATGCATCTCTTAATGCACAAGCTTTTCTGGCTATCTTGTTGACTTAAGTTAGCCACAGATGGTAGCAACACCTTCCTCCACGGGGCCACCCCCTCCCAATCTCTATCTGCCTCCATTTCCTTTCCTCACCATGTTTTTAACTCTTTGTTGTTTTTCTTTTGACTCATTCCACTAAAACCGCTCTCTGCAGAGTCATTAATGCTCTCTTAATGGCTGTATCTAATGGTAATTAATCATCTATGACAATTGATCTCAGTCCTCATCCTTGTCCTTTCAACAGCCTTTGAACACTGTTCCAACACCCTTTTCTTTTTTTCTCCCTAATACCATCTTCTTGATACTCTCTTCTTTAGGTTTTTTGTGACACTACTCACTCTTGGTTTTCCTTCTACCAGTCTGACTGCTCATTTTCAGTCTCCTTTGCTAGATCTTCATCTAGATCACCCTCTCCCCAAGGTTCTGTAATGGATCCTTTTCTCCCTTCTCGTGATATTCTCATCAGCTTACCAGGATTGCTGTATCTCTAGGCTGATTCCAAGATCTACTTATCCAAACCTAACCTCTCTCATAATCTCCAGTCTCACATCTCCAGCTGCCTATTGAACATTTCAAAATGGATGTCTCACAGACATCTTAAACTCAGCATGTTCAAAACTGAACTAGTCTTTCCGTATCGAACCTCTCCCTTCTGCCCTCCAAACTTTTCTATTACAGTGTCAAACACCACATTATTGAAGCTATCCAGGGTCATAACTTAGGGGTCATCCTCCACTTCACACTCTCACCTTTATCAGAAAAATTTCTACCTTTGTAGCCTACCTTATATATTCCTCCTTTTCTCCTTTGTCACTGCCACCACCATAGTGCAGTCCCTCATCACCTCATTACCTGCAGTAGTAGCCTTCTGGTTGGTGTCCTTGACTCAACTCTCTCCGTACTCCAATCCATCCACCACCCAGCCATCAAAGAGATCTTCCTAAAGTTCAGGCCTGTCCATATAATCTTCCTAATCCAGTGGTTCTCAACCTTCCTAATGTCATGACCCTTTAATACTCGTATGTGGGCATATCTGCATGTGGGCGGACCTGCCTGGAGATGGATTGAGGAGCGGTGTCTTGGTTCCTAAGACCATCAGAAATATGTGTTTTCTGATGGTCTTAGGTGACCTCCAAAGGGGTCGTGACCCACAGGTTGAGAACCATTGCCCTAATCAATAAACTCCCATGACTACCTATTATCTCTAGAACCAAATATAAGTCCTCAGTTTGGCTTTTAAAACCCTTCATAATGTCCCTTTTCTTCCTCTTTGATTCAGTGATACAGGTCACCTCGCTCTCCTCATACACCACTCCAATCTTCTCATTCCCGTAATTTTCACTGGCTGTTTCTCATGTCTGGAATTCTTTTCTTCTTTTTTTCCTTCTAACTTTGTTTAGCTAAAGTCCCACCTTCTTCAAGAAGCCTTTTGCAGTCCTCCTTAATCTTTGTGCCTTCTTTCTGAGACTTACCCTAAATTTATCCTGGCTATATCTTGTTTGCATGTTGTTGCCCCTGTTGGACTGTGAACTCTATGAGATCCAGGATGTTTCTTCCCCTATTCTTTGTTTCCCTGGTGTTTAGCACAGCTCCCTGCATGTAGTAGGTATTTAATAAATGTTAGTTTATTGTGCTTTGTCACCGTATAGCTCATTTAGTAGTTGAAATATCTAATGGTTGGCCAAAGTGTTCTCTTTGGCAATCACTGATTTGCTCTACCCTGAGGTAACAGAGGGGGTTAGCTTATCTTTCTTTACAACAACCAAGTTTTCAAATGCTTATTAAATATGTACTTTGAATATATCTGTGTACTAGGAAATTGTGGTCAAAAGCAGTGGTTCCCAACTGTTTTTTTTTTTGGCACAAAGATTTTCTTTTATCGTTAAGAAGTTTCATAGACTTTCTACATGATAATAAATGTATTGTTAAATTGTTGATTAAGAAAATAGATAACACATACTGTGAATTAAGTAATTTGTATTTTATTAATCATGAATGCATCTATAAACATTTGAAAAGCAGTGATATGCTAAATATGTTTATTCAATTTATAGAGTATTTTACTATATTGAGCCTTATTGTATATCTTGTCAAAGCTAAATATGGATCAAAATGAGAATAACTTACTGTAGATAGAGATTCAAGAGTCCTTTGTTATAACTCCAAGGGAAAAATCCTGGTGAGAAGAATACGGCTATTAGGCACATACCTGAGCAGAAGAGTTGTTTTGTAGATGGTATTACAGACAGTGTATTACTAGCATTTTCCAAAAAGTTTAGTTATTTATTTTCCAGTGAGTTTTAGCAAATACTTTATTACTTAAATATCTGTCTCCAGTATTCAAGGTCATCTAAAACCTGGCTGTACCGTGTCTCTTCTCATCTTAACTCCTATTACTCTCCTTTCCTTGTTTTTCTTAGGCTCTTCTGCCTTGTTTATGCTATCCACCATCCTGTTTAGGCTCAGTTCCTTTCTCTGTCCACCCCCCCTTCCCTGGAAGGCCTTGTCCTAGGGTCATTTCTTCCTCAAAAGTTGTCCTGATCTCTTCTTAAAGAGATCAAGTATCTCTTTAAGTTAGTGCATGATATGGAGCTGGAAAGGAAGTCTATAACCTTGGAAGACAAGATTAAAATTCTAAATGACAGTGGCATATTTCATTTAATAAGAGAAAATGAATATGATTTGCATTTGTTTAAAAAATGTAGCATAGCAGAAAAGGATCTAGCAGTGATAGTAGAACACAGGCTGAATATATCATATATATAAAATTTTAAAAATCATCTCCGTTGATGACTTCTGTATGCTGGCTAAATATCTATAATAAACTGTCTCTGCATGACCAAAAAAACCGCCAGCCTCACTACTTAGTCCTAACCACCAGATGATGATTTACTAACTTCAAATAAAATTTGATGTGCAGAATTCCAGTACATGTAGAAAGAGTTTTAATTAAAGCTAAGTTAAAGCTCAAAGAGATTCAGGAATACCAATAAACATTCCTTATATTAAGTAGCATTCCATATGTGTCTAAATAACATTATATGTGTGTGTATTTACCTATATATATGCATATATAGTATACTTTTAAGGTTTACAAAGTGCTTCCTTATAATAATTACTCCGTTTTTAGAGACGAAGAAATCGATACTTAGAGAATTTTGTGATTTGTCTAAAGTCTTGCAAGGTATAAAAAGAAACAACTAGGAGGTATAAAAAACAACTAGGAAGTAAAAGTAAGAACCTTGGCTTAGACCTCCAGGTCTTCTGGCTTGATGCCTAATTATCTTTTTATTTCCTAAGTCAGTATATAGGACAATATATTTGTGTAGCCTTTTCAAAAAGGTTTTATATACATGTGTGTGTTGTCATTTCTGACTTCATAACCCCAGTTGGGGTTTTCTTGGAAAAGATACTGGAATGATTTACCATTTCCTTCTTTAGCTCATTTTACAGATGAGAAAACTGAGGCAAACAGGATTAAGTGACTTAACCAGAGTCACAAAACCAGCACCTGTATGAGGTCACATTTGAACTCGGGTCGGCTTGATTCCAGGCCTAGCGCTCTATCTACTGCATCACCTAGCTGCCCCTATATGCTATATGCCAGTTTTAACCCATTTCCCACTCACGTTTTTGGTCAGTATTTTCCATATTCAGTATGAATGCCATCCTTCATTGCAAGAAAATAATGGCCGATATTTATCCAGAGTTTTATAAAATTCTTTACAGTCATTATCTCACTGATTATAATAAGTAGCATTTTTGTTTTGTTTTGCTTTTTTTTGAGGGGGAAGGCAAGACAATTGGGGTTAAGTGACTTACCCAAGGTCACACACCCAGTAAGTTTGTTAAGTGTCTTAGGTTGAATTTGAACTCAGGTCCTCCTGGCTCCAGGGCCAGTGTCCTAGTCACTGTGCCACCTAGCTGCCCCTTTATTGTTTAATTTTTTTAAGATTGTACTCTTTTTTTAAAAAAATTTTTGAGGGGGAAAGGTAAGGCAGTTGGGGTTAAGTGACTTGCCCAAGGTCACACAGCTAGTAGTAAATATGTCAAGTGTCTGAGGCCGGATTATACAGGTTATATAAATATTTTAATCTTCATTTTATGCACAAGGAAACTGAAGTTCAAAGAGGTAACTTATTCAAGGTCAAAAGTCTGAAGTTGTGTAACCAGAATTAAAATCCAGTTCTTTTGAATCCATGACCACAGCTCTGTTCCTACTGTACTATAATTTAATAAATGTGGACTATGACATAACATCTAGTAGCCATCTCTTAACATTGCCTACTATTATAACTTTCAGGGCTCAAGATAAATAACTTAATAAATACTGATTTATTTGATATTTTAGAGAATCCTCTCATAATACTAGTTAAAGTAAATCAAGAACCTAGATTTATTTTTTTTAATTGAAATGATAAATCTTACATCTTACTAGCAGATAAAATAGCTTGATTTAAAAATAGTGCTAATTAGTTCTAATAGCTCTAACTTAGTTCTAATTTGAAAAATATTTGGGAAATTTCAATTTATTTTATAAATTTATTTTCTAGTCTAAATAAACAAAAAGAAGAGCATGAATTTGCTTAACACAATATTTTAGACTTCTATTTAATCCAAAAGTTCTAGCTTTCATTTAATTGATTTTCAAAGTTATCACTAAATTAGGGTTGTTGTTTTTTTTATAAATTAGGTCTTGTTTTGTCAAAATAACCATATTCATTGTTGATGAATAAAAATACCCAGAATATTAAGTTTATTTAAATACCTTAATTTTTTTGGTAATAATTTTCTTGATATGGTGGAGTGGGGAAAGCCCTGGACTTGGAGTGAGAAAACCTGAATTCAATATAGGCTCTGATAGTGAGCTGGGATTATAATATGCTAACTGTGAAAGAGAAAATATTTTGTACCCAGGGTAATTTATTATTAATTAAAATATCATAAAAGCATCTCTCAGATATTAAAGGGTTAGTCTTTTGTATTCAGAAAATTTTGCTTTTCTAAGAACCTTTCAGAGTGGGTCTGTAATTTGGAAGACCTGAGTTCAAATACAGCCTCAGACACTTTCCTGACTGTGTCACCCTGGGCAAATTACTTAACCTCTGTTTGCCTCAGTTTCTTTAGCTTTAAAATGGGTATAACAATGGCACCTGCCTCCCAGGATTGTGAGGATCAAATAATAAACATAATAATATAATAAGTGCTATATAAATGTTAGCTATTATGACTATTATTGTTGTTGTTGATGGGAGTAAATGTTTTATTTAAAGTGTAGAGGCATGGTTTCAAACCATATGTCTATGGGATCATGGGAAACTTAGCAAAATTTCAGTTTTATCATCTAAAAAATGAAAATAATGATACACTGTAGACCCCAAAATGCTATAGGTTTATGAGTTGTTGGAGTGGGGCATAAAAGGGGGGAAAGTATCCCATTTGGAAACACTGGTATTTCTCTTGCCAGAGATGCTTTTGTCTGTCCATCTCTTATTTAAACTATTAAAACGTAAAACCACACTAAGATTTTTGAAATATCCTCTATGCTAATTTAAAAATGTTATTCAGAAGAAAAGTTAGTGTTTTCTAGAAAGTTTTAATGCTTGATGAAGCAATTGAGTACCTTTAAACTGGTTCTCAGTAAAATATGTACAATATGTGTGTGTGTGTGTGTGTGTATACACACACACACAAATGCAGATACAGTTAACATATCATAACATGAGTTGATTTCTACCAGTTATCTTTTAGTGGGCATACTTTTGTAGTTAGTTATGCCTTCAGCTTGTGAAGGCTGTTACGTTTGATCGAATGTTTTACTTCCCATACTATTTTTAAAAACCTGACCACATGTTTTGCACACACACATACACACAGTGCAGACACTGAAAACAATAGTAATGGGAGAAAGAGGTTGTGACCATTTGTGCTCAGCATACACCTTGCGTGTAGTCGGTACCCGATAAATGTTTGTTGATTGACAAGTTAGTTCCTGGGACTAGCAAGGGAAAGTCTTTTTGGGTGCTGTTTTAATTTTTTTATATTTATAATCTGTTTGTAATGGACAGAAATCTACCTCATAAAAAGTTTTATGTCATTCAAACTTTCATTCTGGCTCGATTTTATTGAATCTAACTTTAATCAAAAACCATGCCATATTTATTGCACAGACCTGATTAGAGACCAGACCAGGGCTTTATAATTCCAAGTTGAAATTCCTTAGTAGCTTAGAAAGTTTTGTTTGCTGCTGTCTAAATAATTCACCAAGAACAAAAGTCTGTTTTGGAAAAAATAAAATACTTCATTCTTTCATACATTTGTAGTACCTCAATACAAGTACCAAATATGATTTAGATGGGGGGAAAGGATTTCAAGCTTAGAGGTTTTTATGTGAAATATTTACCACAATGTAAATAAAAGAGCTTTGGATAATTATAAGTAGCATTTTTTTCTTGGCTAATTACCAGGAAAAAATAAAAAATTAAATACTTTCAGGTAAATTTTCTAAAATAAAAAATGATTGAATGACCTAGAAATATGAGTCCTGCTTTGTATTGATTTTGGCCAATGACTATTTTAATATGTGTTGATGAACTAAAATTGCCACACTTGTACTCCAGTTTTTAAAATGTCATTTTCTTAATCCTAGAACATATTTTGGTTGTTTGTGTTTGTGTTCAGCTAGTAAACATTTCTTCATTTCTTTAACAATTTAGCTTCCAAAATTTCAGTAGGTATCTGGCCCATTGGCTTGTTTCTCCCACTTCTGGCTTGACAGTCTGTTGTTGAAATTCAGTTTTTACAGACAGCAAACACTTGTTTGTTGGGAAAATGTCTTTTTCCTTCAAATGTGTTATACTTAAAACTTTGATCCCTTCTGTGCATTTATATTTTTGCATAGGCTTAGCTAGGAACAAGTTGCTCTCTTCTTGTTCGTAAATACAAGTATAGAGCTTACACCATTCCTACAGCTTGCATTAGGTCTTGAAAGCAAGTTCATTGTTTTTAGTAATAAAAACCTTTTACAGTATTCACATAATGCTGTCCAATCTCTGCAGGTGCTGAAGAGAAAATTTTGGAAGAGTTTAAAGAAACACACAATGCAGACTCTCCAGATTTTCAGCTCCAGGCAATGATCCAGGCTGCTGGCAAGCTAGTGCTGATTGACAAGCTTCTGCCAAAACTGAAGGCTGGTGGCCACAGGGTGCTTATCTTTTCCCAGATGGTGCGCTGCTTGGACATACTGGAAGACTACCTCATTCAAAGACGGTAAGGGCAACAGTATGATAACAATAAAAATGAAATAAAAATCAACTTACAGATTATATTAACTTTTTGACAATATAAATGACACTTAGGATAAATGGAGTGAAAATTGAACAACTGAAGTTTGTTTTATATCAGTGATGTAACTGATATCAGGGTGGAAGGGGAGGGTGGGAAACACTCACGTAGCTATAGAATTACATGGCAATTCCTCTTTAATTGTATTTTGCATAATGACTTCAGCATGCTATCTTTGTAGATCTTACTGGGCTATCCTTTAGTTCATCATTTCCATCTTTTTTTTTTTTGATAGGGAAGGTAAGAGGCATTTTTCACCAAGAATATAAATTGCAATCGAGTTGATTTAGATAATTATTTGGTATTGTGTATGAGAGTTATTTCAATGACTCAAATATTACACGAGAAGGGGAAAATTGTTTTTAGGAGGAGAGTGGAAGGAAGAGATGTCTGCTTTTTTTTTTTTTAAACAAAGAGAGACAGATAATCCCTCTTTGCTAGGAAACAAATACTGGCTTCATTATCTGTAAAATGGAAGAGTTTGACTGAATGATCTTTGAGATCCCTTATAGCCCAAACATATTATGAATTTACACATTCTTATTCTGCTAAGTCAATAAACATGTCCATCATACTGAATAGTGTGAATGTGTGATTTGTATTGAGTTGAGGAGAATGGGGACTTTAGAGAAACACAGAATGACCCGCCAGAGCTTTTTGTGATATTAATCTATTTCAGGTACCCATATGAAAGAATTGATGGCCGAGTAAGAGGCAACCTTCGTCAGGCAGCTATTGACAGGTTTTCTAGGCCTGACTCTGATAGGTTCGTTTTCCTCCTGTGTACACGAGCAGGAGGTTTGGGCATTAATCTGACTGCTGCTGACACCTGCATCATCTTTGATTCAGATTGGAATCCTCAAAATGATCTTCAGGTAAACTCATGGGGCAGTTCTTGCTTACTTTTTCAGAACACTATTTAACTATTATGATCCTTAGTAAAAAGGATCAGTTAACAAGCATTTATTCCTTCTGTGTGCCAGGTACTGTACTAGACTCTGGTGACGCAAGTATAGCAAATAAAATAATTCCTACTTGCAAGAAGTTTACATTCTAACAGGGAAGATGTCAAATGTGTGTGTATGTGTGTGCATGTGTGTGTGCATGTGTGTATGTGTGCGTGTGTAGATAACATACACTTATATAATGAATAAATATAAAGAAAATAAATAATATGTAAAGCAGCTAAGTACAAAGTCAATTACTTAAAATTTTGTTATTTAATTCTGGTAATGCCTTATGCTTTAAGCAAAAAAGCCAGTTTATATTCCTTTAAGTGTGTTAAACATTGTAAATAATATCTTAGTGTGTTATTAATATTCTAAACCAATCTAAACTCATTGGATCAATTATACTTATTTAACCTGCAATTGAATATTTTTCTTCTCTGCCAGCCCCCACTAATTTCTTTTTCTTCCAGGCCCAGGCTAGATGTCACAGAATAGGACAAAGCAAATCTGTAAAAATCTACAGGTTAATCACAAGAAACTCTTATGAAAGAGAAATGTTTGACAAGGCGAGCTTGAAGCTTGGCCTGGATAAAGCTGTTTTGCAATCCATGAGTGGAAGAGAAAATGCTACAAATGGGGTAAAAAAAAAAAAAGAAAATTTCTCCAAACTGTACTGATTCCTTGCTTATTATTAAGATTTTATTAATTATTAGGGCAAAATAATTTTATTCTCAGAGTGGATTAGGCATTTATTTGTATCATTCTTTATGTATTATGCTTTACTTTCTCTCTTTGTGAAATAAGGTGTTAATGCATTCTATTCCTTGGTTTTAGGTGCAGCAGCTTTCCAAGAAAGAAATAGAAGATCTTCTACGCAAAGGTGCTTATGGTGCACTTATGGATGAAGAGGATGAAGGGTCTAAATTCTGTGAAGAAGATATTGATCAGATCCTTCTGAGGCGGACACACACCATTACTATTGAGTCTGAAGGAAAGGGCTCTACATTTGCTAAGGTGTGAATTAATCTGTTACAATGAGATCCGATTATGTTAGGCAGCAGCGAGTAAAGGGAAAACCACGGCTTTTCCTTGATAACTTGCTGTTGTAATGTTAAATCAAGACCTCCATACCTGTTATTGAATGAATGAATGATTAAATTTAGGAAATGTGTGTGTGTGTGTGTGTGTGTGTGTGTGTGTGTGTAAGCAGCTTTTAAACAGAGATATGATATTGATGTGTATATCTTCAACCTTCAGGCTAGTTTTGTTGCATCTGGAAATAGGACAGACATATCCTTGGATGATCCAAATTTTTGGCAGAAGTGGGCTAAGAAAGCTGAGTTGGATATTGATGCTTTAAATGGACGGGTGAGTAAAAGTCCCATTCAAATACTTATCTGTAGAACTGTTTTTCACAAGTTTCACGTTTCTTTCTGTTTTTGTTTCAGAACAACCTGGTTATTGACACTCCAAGAGTGAGGAAGCAAACTAGACTTTATAGTGCTGTGAAAGAAGATGAGCTGATGGAATTTTCAGATTTGGAAAGTGATTCTGAAGAAAAGCCTAGCACAAAGCCCCGGAGACCTCAGGACAAGTCACAGGGCTATGCAAGGAGTGAATGTTTTAGAGTTGAAAAGAATCTTCTAGTTTATGGGTAAGCAAATTGACTTCATATATAAAATGTTTTAAGTTTTTCCTTATTATAGTTTTTAGTTACTAAGTCACTGAATTTTGACACATGCACAATATATTTCCGTGATCAAGGTCATAAAACATGAAAGTCATCATTAAGTCACAAGAGCTGAACTTAAAAGTTAGAATGACACAGATTTTCTTCCTCTTGCACTTACTAGCTAATTGTGTGAACAGATGTATATCTTTTGACAGCTCAGGCTTTATACGATGGGTATGATCCCTATCATATTTGTCTCCCTGATTGAGGTTCAAATAAGACAACATTCATAAAGTGCTCAGCATCTGTAAAGCACTAGATAACTCTTAAGTTGTCATTATTATATAAAATATATAAAATGAGAGTAGCTGTCCTGCCTACCTTCAAGGATTGTCTTGAGTATGATCTGTGGTGCTAATTAATAGTAATGGAATTGTTCATAATGAAGAGAAAGCCTGCTTGTCATATGAGAGCCGCAGAGTGCTAAAATCCTCAGCAATGGGAAGAAAACATTTCTACTCAAATATATTGGTCAATATCAGGAGAAAGAATAGCAAGAGTCCCACTGATCCTTGGTAGCTAATTAAGCACATTCTTACTATATGTTATTTGGTTCCTAAATCTTTTACAAAATACTTTGTATTTGTGTATAAATGCAAGGAGCACAAAATCCTTTACGTAATTTTAGTAAATAATAATAATAATAATAATGTCTATGTTATATAACTATGTTATTGATTATATTGTATCATTAATATATTATGTTAAATATTATAATTGTGTTGATTGTTATGGTAATAATACATATTATTCATTGCAAAAGATGTGTCAAAGACAATAAAAACAAGTTTCCTTGAAATCTCTTCCAAGTCACCTAAAACAAAAGTACAGAGATAATGTGATGGAGGATAAGGTAAATTCTTTAGAAGATCCCTGGATATTAGGGGAAATCAGTTTTGTTTTTTAAAAGCTTTTGCATATGACTTCTCTTTCCATTTTCTAGCTGATTGCCCCCATAGATTCATTGATGTGCTTTACAGGACCTTCTATGTAACAGGTGTATTATCTTTTCCTCTCTAACAGCAACTATAACCAGGAACCAGGTTGTGTTCATTGAATATAAGGGGAAAACTGAGATGTTTTGTTTCAGAAGACCTTGGCTTTTTTTAGGTTCTGCATTTGTTTTGTTTTTGTCCTGCCACCAAGTTACTCTTGATTCTCTCCTCATTCTTGTATTAATTCTATCTTCTTCAGATCCCAGCCACCTAAACCCTCAGATCACTGGGGAGGATGTATGTGTAATATTTCCCTTTTTAACTTATACTGTTCAAAGCTTTTTTTTTTACTTGCTAACTTAATATAGAAAAGGTGGATGTCAGCCATACTTCATCTCTGTCATATAGATTTGCAATGAAATTCCTAGCAATGAACTAATTTGTTAAAAATCCATTGTAATTGAATATGAAAGATGTAAATATGTAAAGTGATATTATTTTTATATGATCTTGAGTTAGTCCTTTCATGTCCCTGGGTCTCAGTTTCCCTAAATAAGTAGTTGGGACTTATTATGACCTGCTTTCCAGTTCTGAGATCTGTGATCCTATAAGATCATGGGACGATGATGTTGGAGTTTCCTTTTAGCTTTGAAATTCTGTCATATTAAAATTCATGAGTCTTTTATATTGCTATTTTCACCTTTTCTCTATTCTTCAATAGCAGTCTTGACTTGTTTCAAATAAGCTGTATTAAATATTTTTATTTTCTGATTACCTATAATTATCTTCCACGCAGATCAATGCAAACCAAACCTGCTTCCTATTCATATGGAGGGCTGCCTTTGTCTAACCCCCAAGCTGTGTTACTTGTCTCTAGTCAAGTCGCTAAGTGCTAAGTGCTAAGGATACAAAAGGAGGCAAAAGATAATCTCAGTTCCTGAGGAGCTTACAGTCTAAAGGAGAAGACAATATGCAAACAAATATATACAAAACATACTATATACTGGACAAATAGGGAATAAGTAAGAGAAGAAAGGCATTAGAATTAAAAAGAATTGGGAAAGACTTCCTATAAAAGATGAGAATTCAGTTGAGACTCAGGGAAATTAGTCTGTGGAATTGAGGAGGGTGAACATTCCAGGCATGGGGACCGCCAGAGAAAATTCCCAGAGACAAGAGATGGAGTATCTTGTTCATGGAACTACCAAGAGGCACGTGTCACTAGATCAAAGGGTGTGGCAGGGAGTAAGGTATAAGAAAACTGGAAAGATAGGAAGGGAGTAGGTTAAGATGAGCTTTGAATGCCAAACAAAACATTTTGCTGTTGATCCTGAAGGCAATAAGGAGCCATTGGATTTTTTTGAGTAGGGGAGTGACTTGGTTGGATCTGCCATCCAGGAACATCATTTTGGTGACTGAATGAAGGATGGAGTTGGGAGAGACTTGAAACAGGTGAACCCACCAGCAGGCTGTTGCAGTAATCTAGGTGTGAGGTGATGGATTCCTGCTCCTAAGTGGTGGCAGTGTCAGAGAGAATGGGACATATTTTGAGAAATGTTACAAAGGTGAAATCAACAAGCCTTGGCCACAGCATGGATATGGAGGTTGGAGGCAGGGGCGGTGCAGTAAGAGATAGTGAAATGTCTGAGAAACTTGGGAGGATGGTGTTGTCCTCTGCAATAATAAGGAAGGTAGGAGGTGGGGAGAGATAATGAGTTTTGTTTTGGGTACATTGAGTTTAAGCTATCTACTGAGCATCTAGTTTGAGATATCCGAAAGGTGGTTGAAGGTGCAATGTTGAAGGTCAGCAGAGAGGCTGGGGAAGAATAGGTATATCTGAGAATCCTCAGCATAGAGATGGTAATTAAATCCTTGAGAATTAATGAGATGACTTGTGAAGTAGAATAGATGGAGAACAGAATAGAGCAGTGGTTCTCATCCTGTGGATCACAACCCCTTTGGGGGTCAAACGACCCTGTCACAGGGGTCACCTACAACCATCGGAAAACACAGATTTCCCATGGTCTTAGGAACTGAGACACCGCTCCTCTGTCCATCTCCAGGCAGGTCCATCCACATGTAGATATGCCCACATATGAGTATTAAAGGGTCGCAGCATTAGAAAGGTTGAGAACCACTGGAATAGAGCAAAGGAAAGAACCCTGAAGAATATCTGTGGTTACAGTGCATGATCTGAATGAGGATCCAGCAAAAGAGACTGAGAAGAATGATCAGATAAGGAGGATAAGAACCAGGAAAGAGTGGTATCCCAAAAACCTAGAGAGAAAATAGTATCAAGGAGAAGGAGATCAACAGTGTCAGAAGCAGCAGGGAGGTCAAGGAGAATGAGAAGAGGGAGATATAAATATATTTTGAAAGCAGTGAGAACAAACCAGTAAATAGGGAGAGATTAAAAATAAGTGGTAGAGTGGGGATGACAGAGGGTGCAAGAGGGTGTAGGGAACCATGGAAGATCTGATGAGAGATAAAAAAACTTAGGAAGAGCCACTGTGGAGAGTGGGATAGTGAGTTGATAAGGGAGGTATAGTAGGATTGCCTAGTAGCAGTAAGGGCCCATTTGAGGTTATTTGGTGTAAATTTTTAGTGGACCCACTCAGAACAGTTGCATGATTTTCTCTACCTTCATTCTTTATCATGTATATAGGAACAAAGGTGCTAAATGATGGGAATGACCCAAGGCTGAGACTTGGCAGGGCATAATCAGTGATATGATAAGGGAACTAGGAAATGAAGAGGCTAGAACAATATAGAGCTGAATTGGTCCCCTAAAAGTCAAGATGGCTTAAAGAGGAGAGAGTGAGGAGAGAGTGGCTAGTGCAAGGGTGATGTCCTGGGAGAAAATTAGTGGGTCAGGTCACAGTGGACAAAGAGTAGGATTTTGTAAGGAAAAACAGAAGGAAAAGTGAAAAGCCAGAATGGTTAGGATTAGATGAGGGAATTTCAGAGTTCTTGAACATGGAGGTGCAACATTTGTGGATGATAGCAAGATCAAGGGTATGTCCATCTTTGTGTGTGGCTGAGATAAAGTAGAGGAGTAGTAGCTCGTGGGAAGTGAGTAGGTTGAGAAACTTGGTCAGGAAATTTGAAGGAATATCTCTCTCTGTTTCTCTCTCTCTCTGTTTCTCTCTCTCTCTGTGCGTGTGTGTGTGTGTGTGTGTGTGTGTGTGTGTGTGTATGTGCATGTGTGTTGTGTCCATCTCCTAATATGAAGGCAAGAGTTGGGGAGGAGAGAAAAATTGTGAATTTTGTACTGAACTTGTTGTAGAAAGGAAGGAGTGACCTGGGGTAGACAACAGCTACCGGGATTTTGATTGGGTGATATATGTGAAAAGTATGAACCTCAAAGGAAGAGAGTTTGCTGAGTGATAAGAGGTAGGGGGAGAACCTAAAAGTGGCAATGGGGAGCAAGGAGTATTCGAGCTCCTTTGCTTCATTGAGTCAGCTGAGGAGAATGTTTGAAGGTACAACAGGTACTGGAAAAGAGACTTCTACAGGTATCTATGGGATAGCTGTGTTTCTTTGTCCTTCCACCTAGCATGGATATTCAAGAGTTGATGATTTCAATTTTTCTTTTGAATGGATGGCACTATTGGGTGCTTTTATGATTTTATTGTCGCTCCTTTTTCAGAAAGAAACTCAAAGCACTTTACAGTTTTTCTCATTAATTTTCATGACATTTCTTTGAAATATAGTGAGGGGAGATCCTAGCATAACGCTATTATACTGTTCTTTACAGGGTGGCCACTCCTAATCTTGAACTCTTCTTCTAACTTAAAAGAGTTATACAGCATCAAATCATACAAATATTGATTTGAGGGGAGCAAAGTACACAGTCTATTCCCAAATCCCTGGATTCCATTAGTGTTCTAGGACAGCCCACTCTGCAGCTGATTTGTAAGGTCCATGTTAGACATATGTACTTGATTATTTTTAGGGTAGTTCAGCTGCTGCATTTACAAGCGGTGAACTTATTGCCTACTCTGTAAAATAAATACTTAACTCTTGGGTGCTGCATTTCCCTGATTTGACCTAATGAAAAATATCATTAGAACTGACCAAGAATTTCACAGTACAGTGTCTGTGAAGATTAAAATGAAAGCCTCATAGGTAAATGCCAGTGTAATGCCAACACACTACATGTTTTCCCTACAGTTGGGGTCGGTGGACTGACATACTTTCTCACGGACGTTACAAACGTCAGCTAACTGAACAAGATGTGGAAACCATCTGCCGGACCATCCTTGTCTACTGTCTCCATCATTACAAAGGAGATGAAAATATCAAAAGCTTCATTTGGGATCTGATCACTCCAACAGCTGATGGCCAGACCCGAGCCTTGGTTAATCATTCTGGTATGTTGGTGTCACTCTACTATTTGGGGTTCACCGGTGGCAAAGGACTGGCTGAGACCTTTGTGACATACTGTTGTTAAAAAGATGTAACATAAACCCTACATTTTCCTGTCTCTTAAGTATAAATATCTGACTCTGACACTGCAATTTGGATGGTGAAAAGCTTTTATTATTATTATAGGCTTATCAGCACCAGTGCCAAGGGGAAGGAAGGGGAAGAAAGTGAAAGCCCAGAGTGCACAGCCCGTGCTGCAAGATGCTGATTGGCTGGCAAGCTGCAACCCAGACGCCTTGTTTCAGGAGGATAGCTACAAGAAACATTTGAAACATCATTGTAACAAGTAAGCTTTTAAAGGATTTGTATCTGTGAGCATTGTTTCTTTTTGAAATGTGTGGTGTTTTTTGTTTTTCTTTTTTCTTAAAGTCTCCTAGAGTGTGTGATTATTGTCTTTGCACAGCTGTATCTCTCTTGAAGCATCAGAACAACTCAGGTGATGCCTGGCTGGATGGTTATCAAGTCTTTAGAGATGATTAATTTCTAACAAACATTTGGTAAAGAGTTATGGTCAGTTTATATAATGTGATACAACATTTAGCTAACTTCAGGAAAAAATTTCAGTGGAAGATTTTTACTCCCCCTTCCTGTTCCTTTGTTCTCTCTCCCTCCCTCCCTCTCTGTCCTTCCCTTCCTCCTTCCCTCTTTCTCTCTCTCTCTCTCCCCCTCTCTCTCCCTCTCTCCCTCTCCACCTCTCCCCACCCACTCCCAAAATGAACATTTTCCAGCTAAAATATGGGAATCTGACAATACAAAATTAATAGAATATATCGAGTCTAATGCTATTTCAGTACTTTGTAGTGCCTGTTAGGCATTCAGCAAATATTTTTCTAATTGAATTGTAATATCAACCATTAAAAATCTGTTAACCACAGACCAAAGTAATATCCATGTACGTTAATGCTTCTGTGCTGTTATTAAAAAGAAAATCTCAAAATCTGAAACATGAGAAGGTGTTTACTTGCAGTTCTGGTGCTTATCTTTGGATAATGGCACTTTCCTGATTTTGTACATAAAGATTTTCTTAAGTCTTCTAAATTTACTAACCTAGGCTAGTTAGTTACTTCTAACATAACCTGTTTTTAAAGTAGTAGCACCCTCTAAAAGGACATTTCAAGTACTACTGTTAGTAAACTTCCATTTCCTTGGGATTTATTTAAACCTTCTGATTGCTATTCACGTCCTTTTGAGTTCTGAATGCAAACAAACCAGGAAATGAGACTCATCCAAAGTAGATACATTTCCCTTAGTTTAATATGGGAACAATGGCTTGTGTTACCAGGCACTGCAGTTTCATTTCCCTCTCTAATGCTCCTAACAGACTTCCTACCTTAGTATGTTCCCTGCAGTTGCATTCTGTATTTGTAAGCAGTAATGTACTTGTCATCTTTCCTCTTAGTCATTGTTGGGGGATGGGGTGGGGTGGTTGATAACCCGTATAATCTTTAGTAGTTTGAAAGCATGTAAATCTAACCTAACTCATTTTCTCATGTAATTCCTCTGAAACCTATCCATATCTAAAATGAGATGATTTCCATGGATAGAAAATATATTGGTTCTACCATAATTTATCCCATTTGCCAAAAGTTTCAGATTTTAGAGGGTAGGCTAGACCCTAACTCTACCCTCCACCCTTTCTGTCATCTCCTAAAAAAGAAAAAAGATCCAGGATTCCATACAGATTTAGGGCATCTTTAAACAGGAAGACCTGTATAAGGTGACAAAAGCCATCAAAAACATATAGTAGTGTTGATTTTTGCTTAATTAAAAAAAATTCTGTCAAAGGTTTGGGCTTCTCTTTGTAGATTCTTTTCCTGATAGTTTTTGTACCAGAAGTAGAATTCAGATGTTGTGTTCCTACCAGGGAAAGAAAGGAAACGCCAGACAGTTATGCTAAATTGACCCTTTGGTTTGAACTGGACTATCCTTCATATGCTGTCAACTGTTGAGCCTACTATCGTAGGAAGAATTGAGATATAGAGCATACGAAATGGGCAAACAAAAAAAAAATATCTAGGGTTTTGTTGTACAGGCGGTTGTACTTGACAGCCATGTATCAGTAGCCTAGACCTTAAGTGATTAGAGGTAAAAGAAGGTAGTTCTGGATTTGTTAGAAAGCGCATTTTAATAAAATCAAAAGTTGATTTTCATCACTGAAACTGTCTGGCACAAAGCAGTTGTAATTTTAGAATTTCAGAAACAACCACTTGCTTCTTCCTTGAGAAAGAAGGTGGACTACTTCATACAGTACTACCTTGTTGGTTATGTCAATGAGGGTGGTCTTCAGTAAAATGTAACACCACAAGCTGGCCAGCAGGGGATGCTGTACTTGGGTAAACATAGCATAAGCCTGTGGGATTTGCCAGGTGGATTTTGTTGCAAAGAATAATGTCTTAGCCATTGTGAAAATCCAAATGGGATTTGATTACCTTGGAAAATCTGGTTCCTGGCATTCCAAGTGATTTTGAGTGATCCCTTGGAAATCACTCCAAGAGCTTCAGTAAATAGGACGCATTTCAAATCCTGAGTAAAGTTTGTTTTTTTGTTACGACTTATACACAGGTAAAAAGAAAAAAGTAGTACAAAGTAGAGGGAGAAAAAAAAATGGTTTGCCCAAAGGGAGAGGGATTTCACCCACCCACCCACATACGTACAACTACCACCTTTCTCAGAAACAAAAGTTGTATAATCTGAAAAACCTGACATTCCATATTGAAGGTTTATTGTAAGGTAGTAAAACCAGATTTTATATCTCGTTTATTCCTACAACTTCTGATGTGCTTCCAAAAATGGTATTAAGGCAGCAGCTGAGGAAATTTTATGAGATAATGAAGCAGAACAGTGACTGAAAGCCATCTGCTCAGTTGTTTACAAACTTGCTTCAATACTTCAGAGGCGATGGTGGAGTACGTGTCCAAACTTCACAAGCTGCACGAGGTAGAACTAAATGAAATGCGCCTGGGTTGGGCTGAGCTTGGTCCCTCTCTGTGCAGTGTAAGTGGTTGCCAGGCAGGCCTGTTGGAAGCCAGCAGAAAGCACCACACAGAGGTGATTATGTGCCACCATCTGTCACGCTTCAAGCCTACCATACAGCATGGCTAATCAGCCTTGGCAGGATGATGGATGAACAGCAGCAGCTGCCAAAAGCCACTGTTGGCAAACAGTCCTGAAGTTAAGAACTTTTCCCCCCCTCTGTCTTCCTCTCCAGGGTCCTGCTGCGTGTCCGCATGCTGTACTATCTAAGACAAGAAGTGATAGGGGACCAGGCAGATAAGATCTTAGAGGGTGCTGACTCAAGGTTAGTGCAAGTGCACATTTTTTCTATGCCTTGTTGTAGAGATCAGTGTAATCTGAAAACATTTTAAACATTGTGTTTAAGAACCTTCATAAGCTGCTATCAGTGACTCCTCTCTGTGAAACTTGAATGTTATTGTCTTAGTTTTGAGCTTAGGGGTATGACAGGAATCTGGGTGAACCTCTTTTTTTTATTATGTGTATATGAATAATGTTCCTATGTGAGTTACTTTTAGTCACTCTTTTAAGTAGTTGATGATGGTTTGAAGGTAGCCTTTTAAACATGTTGCCATATAAGGCTTGTTTCTAGTAAAGGTAGACAGCAAAATGATTCACCTTGACCTCTGCTGGCTTCCTTTAGCCTTCACTTCACCACACTGCCCAGATCTCTCCACATAGATTCCAAAATGAAGGCTGTATGGATGTACATAATACATAGCATTTTTGTTATGGTACTAGTACTCACTTTAAATGTAATTTAAGCTATTTTCTTTGCAGTGAAACAGATGTATGGATTCCTGAACCTTTCCATGCTGAAGTTCCTACAGATTGGTGGGATAAGGAAGCAGATAAATCCCTCTTAATTGGAGTGTACAAACATGGTAAGTGAGGTTTCTCTTTGTGTATTTGAATACAACTTGACTGCGTGGCTTTATCTGTATTTTAGAACTCTTCACACGCCTTCTTCCCGTCATAATATTAATGAGCATAGTTCCAAAGGACTCTTGGCTTCTACCATTTTTCTGTATTAAAAGTCTAATTTGAGCTGTAAATATCAGATGCTGTTTTTAAATGTTTGTAGAATATTTGAGAAGAAAATATTTCTTTCTTGGCTGTAAATAAAACAAAACCATATTTGTTTTAATAATAGCCAAGTAGCACTATAGATCTCCATAAACTTTGCTTCCAGGACTGCTTCTCTTGCTAATTCTGCCAACCAGTGTCAAAGTGGACGGTGGGCTTAACCTCTGCTATTAATCTGTACAAGTGCCTCCTGGGCTTTGTTCCAAGCAATATTTCACAAATGTCAGTGCTGAGAACTCTCGGCTCCCTTGAGTGGGATGCAGCCTTGTTAACTTTGAAAGGCTGGGGATGTGGAGCTGGCAGGATATATACAGTGAGCGATTCCTGATTATAATCCCAATTCTCTGGAGGTCGCAGAGGTATTCTCAGCAGCCCAGCCTGACTAAAGGGGAGAATGATGGCTTATAAAACCTTTCATGATTACAGTTTGGCTTGGGGCTCTACAGCAGTTAGGAGCAGTGTGTTGTAGTACAAATCCTAATTGAATTGTGCTGTTCTGCCTATGTACAGCAGCCACGTTTTGTGAGCTCAGCTGAGGCAAGTCTAGCCTAAAAATCATTTCCCTGCCGTGCACTGTTGGGCTCTGCCATTTTCCATCTAGTCAACTTGGGCAGTAAAAAAGCAAATTGCAGTGTGTAAACCATAGAGGGAACAGCGTCATCTCCCTGACACGAGTTGTCCCAAACCTAAGAAGACAGGTCCTCAGGCCTTATGTACAGGGGCGGGGGAGGGGTAGGAAGGGGGGGAGGTTAGCCGACAGTACAAGTTCCAGCAGGACTGAAACTGTTCACAAAGGAGTGATGGGAGTGAAAAAGGAGTACCACTGTAGAGGCCATAAAGAACCCATTAAGAAGCTTTTCAAATGTCAGACAAAATTAGATCTGGTTAAGGGGGGGGGGGGAGGGGCGTGGCAAAAATCTTCCTGGGCAACATGTCATTATTCTATATTCTATATTTTCCTGTTATCATTGGTCATGTTTTTTGGAATATTCTTGAAAGTTACTCGAGCCCAAACAACCTCATTTAAGATGCTCATCCCTAGGATACTTTGTTTAAAAACAGGTTTCTGTTTCCTTAAACTCAATATTGATGATAACCTTGATTTAGAAACAAAATATGCGTCATGTATCTGTGCCATGAATCTTTCTGTGACAAGGCCTTTTTTTGTTTCTGTTTTTGTTTGCTTCATCTGCGGGGTGGTGGTGGTGATGGAAACAGGCTATGAGAAGTACAATTCTATGAGAGCTGACCCAGCACTGTGTTTTCTGGAACGGGTTGGCATGCCTGATGCCAAGGCCATAGCTGCTGAGCAAAGAGGAACAGACATGCTAGCAGATGGTGGTGATGGGTAAGAAGGATGTTTTAATATTTTAATAAACTTTATGTCAGTATCACATATATTGGCAAGGTTCAATTTTTATTCTTTTTGTTTGCTATACAGAATCTAACTTGGGTGTTTAAATGACTGCCATTGATTTGGTCTACATGGTGCTTAATGTTAAAATACTAGTGAGAAGCAGCCTTAAATATTTATTATCTCCTGAATATAAATCTAGTCCCTACCAAATAATTCCTTTTTCACTATTTCATGTTTTAGTGCTGTTTATTTTTCCTTTTGACATCAGGCCTCAGGTTCAAAGTAACATATAATAAATTGATTGTTGGGTGGGAAAGTAAAGTTCACTTGTTGATCAGTTTGATTTTATTTTTAAATTAAATTTTGCATAGGGGAGAATTTGACCGAGAAGATGAAGACCCTGAATATAAACCAACCAGAACACCATTCAAAGATGAAATAGATGTACGAACTTAAGTATATTGATTCTCAATTAAATATTTATAAAATACTTAGATTATTTTACACCTGTAAAACACTAACTATGAGTGGGTAGGGGAGAAGACCTTTCTCCTAAAAGCTAAGGAAAAATAAAAATCTAAACAATTTACTTTTCTTCTCAAGGAATTTGCAAACTCGCCTCCAGAGGAGAAGGAAGAATCCATGGAGATACACACTACAGGTAATGCTGTATAAGAGTTGAAAAATGGGAGTGGGTTCATACTGCATATTTCTGGTTCATATTAATGCCAAAGATATTAGACACTTTTCTTTTTGGGATATTTTGTTACATTTTAGACAGTTTTAAAAATCATTTTTTCTCGTACTGCTTGATCTTTTCCCCTGTTATAAGCATTTTTCAGTTACCTGTAAATATTTCTTCTTTATGTTTGCTTTGTGATGACACAGTGGGATTTATCTATAACAGAATGATTTAGGGTAATTTGGATTAAAAGAGTTAAGCTTTGGGTTTTTCTGCTGTCAGTAATAATTATCAAGCATCATTAGAAATGCAAGGACTATTGCCAAATATAGAGATTAAATTTTACTGTTGTATGTAGTAAATATGACCTTTTACCCAATATATAAAATCATTAAATTATTGTGTAAATTTATAGTCTTTTTGATCCATGAACTTCCTTTGACAAAGTATTGCTTAAAGAAGCATTTGTGATATAGAATGTATGGCATAATATAAATTTATATATAGATACGTGTGTGTGTATACACACATGCACACACATACACGTTTGACAAATAACCATACATTTTTCTGAAGTAGTAATTTCATTTTTATACTTGACTAATTAACTCTACACCAGTAATTATTCCAAATTTATATTTTTGCATTTTTAGAGCACTGGTCCATCCTTTCTGCAATGTGGTCTGAATGCTAATAAGTCATCTTATTTTGTTGGGAATTGTGAAGAAGCAAGTAGGCATTTCAAAAATATTTTTTTCCACTCCCCTAGGCAAGCACAGCGAAAGTAATGCCGAGTTAGGCCAACTTTACTGGCCTAACACCTCAACCCTGACTACCCGTCTGCGCCGCCTCATTACTGCCTATCAGCGCAGCTATAAAAGGCAACAAATGAGGCAAGAGGCACTAATGAAGACTGACCGACGAAGGCGTCGTCCTCGGGAGGAAGTGAGAGCCCTGGAAGCAGAAAGAGAAGCCATTATATCTGAAAAACGTCAAAAGTGAGTTTTTTTTTTCAGTTTCTTTCAGTTCCCCCCATATACTCTTCCACTATATTCCTTTTCTTTCTTTCTTTTTCTTTTGGACTTGTAGCCCAAAGGAATCACCATCAAGGATAATATTTATGGGAAATTTTTAAAAATCAAAGCATTTTAGTTTTTGTTTTTCCTTTGAATACTTCATTGCTAAGTTTACAAAGGACAGGGGATGGGGGGGACACTAACAGTCAACTTTAATCTCTTTTATTCAGATACTATTCAAGATAATGTCTTTCCTTTTCCAATAGATGGACAAGAAGAGAAGAGGCAGATTTTTACCGTGTAGTTTCTACTTTTGGAATTATTTTTGATCCTATGAAACAGCAGTTTGACTGGAACCAATTCCGAGCCTTTGCCAGACTTGACAAAAAGTCTGATGAGAGTTTGGAGAAATATTTCAACTGTTTTGTAGCCATGTGTAGGCGGGTATGCCGAATGCCAGCAAAGCCAGATGATGGTAGGTATACTGATAAATAAAAATGATTATTCAATGATAAATAAGGAACTAAAAACAAACAAATAAAAAATTTGGTCCTATGTTAATTAGTTGCAGTTTAGAAACTAGTCCTTTTGTTTTTACCAAGATAAATAGAGTTGCTTTTGTGTTGTAGAACCACCTGACCTCTCTTCCATGATTGAGCCCATCACCGAAGAGCGTGCCTCTAGAACTTTATACCGCATAGAACTGTTAAGGAAAATACGAGAACAAGTTCTTCATCACCCTCAGCTGGGAGAGAGGCTAAAACTCTGCCAGCCAAGCTTGGATTTGCCAGAGTGGTGGGAGTGTGGTAAACATGACAAAGATCTATTAGTTGGTGCTGCTAAACATGGAGTCAGTAGGACAGATTATCATATTTTGAATGATCCTGAGTTGTCCTTCTTAGATTCTCATAAAAACTTTGCTCAAAATAGAGGGACAGGTAGTGTATCTTCCTTAAACCCACTGGCTACTGGATTTAGTCAGACTCCTCCAGTCATCTCATCAACCCACATTCAAGATGAAAAGACTACAGAACCAGCTGAAGTGAAAGTGGAGGAGTCTGAGCATTCAGTGGCCAAAGAAAAACCTGAGGTTGAGGAAGAGGAAGCTGATGCTGGAGCAAAAGACATGAAGCAAGAATGTGAGGCTGAGACATCTTCTGTTAAAAGTGAAACCAAGGAGATTGAAATTAGTGCAGATGCAGACCCAAAGTCTATTTCAGAAAAAGGTTCTGAAGAAGATGAAGAAGAAAAGTTAGATGATGATGATAAATCAGAAGAGTCTTCCCAGCCTGAAGGTAAAGCCTACACACCTAGTTCTGTGTTCCAGTTATCAACAGCTTCCCCTAAAACATACTGAATAAAAAAATGATGCTAAACTTTGACCTATGAGCTCCTCTATGATGTGCAATGCATAATTTCTTCTAAGAAGGGATAATATTCCCAGATTTCTCTCAGATACTAAAAGTTATTCATTAGTTTTGATATGTTATCCTGGTGCATAAACATGACACATTTCATACATTCTAAACCCTAAAGGAATGGATTTAGACAAATGGGTGATATTTTATGATTTAGTGACAAGAGGGTGCATGTATAGTTATATCAGGCACAATATATGCCACTGAATGAACTATTCCTCTTGAATTGGTGGGTGGGGAGATATTGTTGAGGAAGAATTTTTAATTAGTAGTAGACATTTTACCCAATATACCATCATTTCTCAGTTTCTTTACTGTTTGTCTCTATAAGTAAAGGGATAGAAGCAGGGCACATGAGAAATTTCCTCCAGAAAGTAACTTTTTGGTATCTGATTACTGTGGATTACTCAAAATAGAAATAAAGTACAAAATCATATGTTTCGGCCATAGCTGTCACTTCTAGTGAGCAATTGCTAGAAAATTAACCCTTCTCTAACTTAATTCAGATTCTACCTCAATTTCAGTTACAGGGACTGTCCTATTTCTAGTTAATGCATATTAGCTTTTCTTTTTCAGCAGGAACTGCTTCTCAAGGGAAGAATTTTGATGAAGAAAGCAATGCATCCATGAGCACGGCCCGGGATGAGACCCGGGATGGATTTTACATGGAGGATGGAGATCCTTCTGTAGCCCCGCTCCTTCATGAAAGAACTTTCACTTTTTCTTTTTGGCCCAAGGTTGGTGCTTCATCATTTCTTTTTGATCAAAATGTTTGGGGTTGGGGACACATTCCCAAACTGTTCTTTTGTTTTTCCCAAAAATAATTATAGAATTTTACTTTCATATACCAAATCTGTAGGTGAAACTCTTTTTTTGTCAAAAATTCTTGAAAATCCCAAAGAAAAAAGTTTTTAGAAGGCTACACAGTAGGAATGGTGACAAGCCAGGGGTGGTTGGGGAGTAGTAAGCTGTAGTAAGTAGTAAGCTGTGGTTACAACTTTTTAGTGTAGTAAGGTTCTTGTTTGATTTGATAGCACAGTTTACTAACATGCATTATTTCCTTGTAGTCTATAAATTATTGTGTCAACAGAATCACACTCTCCTGGCAAGAAGAAATTTATGAACCTGAGTTGTGGATTTTATCTGCAAAAGAGTTTCAGTATTGAAACAAAACTTTTGAATTTTAGAAGATTAAATTCTATATATAGAGAGGGATAGAATATAATTAATCATTTCAATCTCAAACATATAATGTTAAATATAATTTTCTTCAAAAAAGTGAGTTTTGTAGGTAAAATTTTACTGTATAGAAAACAAATCACAGTGTAACAACAATGGTGGAAGGAATGACAGATTTGGGGTTAGAAGACCTGGTTCACTTCTGCTTCTACCTCTTATTATCTGTGTGACCTTGGACAAATCAGCTAATCTCTCTGGGCCTCAGTTTCTTCATATGTAAAATTAGGAGGCTGGACTGTATGTATGACATTAGGTTCCTTCTGGCTCTGAGTCTATGATCTCTGTGCCTATGAACTGTTTTAAAGGAGATGTTATGTAAACTTAGGAAAATTAGTTTTCTTGCTGAATATAGTAATTTTGTCATAAATCTATTTTCAACTTGGTTCTGTTTTGAAGAGTTAAGAAATAAAGTAGGAATATTTCTAATCATCCATAAATAGGGCCATCTGGTTTAAAGCAAAATAAAACAAAAACTTGCTTTAATAGGTTTATTTCAAGGGGAAAGCAGGTCATCTGTTGCAGCTACCAAGATCACTGGTAGATTATTCCTGTCAATCAGGAAGCAAAAGGATGACCTTATATCCTAATCATCAGTAATCATTGCTTAAGTTGAGGGAACAGAGGGATACTGAAAAAATGAATTTTTTACTTCAAGATTATACTCTCAAAGGAATTCTTTTCCTTTACTGTCTCCTTAGTTCCTGCAGAAATTTCATCTGCTTTACTGGATACAGAAAGGAGCTTCGGAGATGATGTGAAGGGTTCATAGTAACGAGCATTTTTAATCTGTGGAAACTCAGTCTAAGTAGACTAAAAGCTGTAATTAGAAATTTTTAATGTACACGCTTCAATGAAATTTGAAGTGATAATGGGTGTGGAATGCAAATTGACATTCATTAGGTGTCTCTAGGTTGATGCCCATTTCATAATACTGAACTTTATTAATAGTGACGCTAATGAGGAACAACTTCCTGGTATAGACTTTTAGATCCAGCCTGTTGGATGTGTAGGTGCCAGAGCTCCAAGATGCTAAACACAGGTGTTCAATGTTTGTCCTGATGACTTAAAGAACTGTGTTACTAACTACATAGAAAGTTGTCAACTTTGCAGATGTGAATGGAAATCTGCTTTTGAAGAGTTTAAAAAAATTTAATAGTAAATTTTTTTTGAGGACGTGGTTATATGTGTCTTCTATTTCAAATGGTACAATGTTCATATGTGAAAAACAAAATTCTCTGTCCTAGGGCTACTTGAGGACTTAATCCATAACAAGGCAGTCTTTCTAGATTCACTAATCTCCTTTAAACATTTTTCTTTATTCTTTGAATGACTACCAAATGCTTCCATATCATTGTTCTTACCTAGAATAAGACTCAAAGTTTCTCTGTGCCAACATTTCATTATGTCTTTTCTCCTTTATATAGGATCGTGTAATGATAAACCGATTAGATAACATCTGTGAAGCAGTGTTGAAAGGGAAGTGGCCAGTAAACAGACGCCAGATGTTTGATTTCCAGGGACTTATGCCTGGTTATGCATCAACAGCTGTGGACAGTCCCCTACAGAAAAGGACCTTTACAGAGCTTTCAATGATTGGTCAAGCTAGCATCAGTGGTAGTGAGGATATCGCTGCTTCTCCCCAGTTGTCAAAGGCAAGTCAGAGTGATTTTATTTAATATAGAATTAATTCTAAGTTTTTTTAAAAACTGGAAACATTGATGCTTATTTGATCCCTTTTAGAATCAAAGGGGCTCTCATACAAGTAGACTCCTTCCAAATTCTGTAATTTTTATTCATAATTGGTTAATTTACTTCCTTTGTTTTATTTTTATTTTTTTAAGCCAATCAGTAAACCAGATATAGCTTTGCTTTTTTACAACTCCACATCTTCATTTTTCACTAGGAAGATGCACTCAACCTATCAGTCCCTCGTCAGAGGAGGAGGAGGAGGAGAAAAATAGAGATTGAGGCTGAAAGAGCTGCCAAACGGCGGAATCTCATGGAGATGGTGGCTCAGCTGCGGGAGTCTCAGGTGGTCTCAGAAAATGGACAAGAAAAAGTTGTAGATTTATCAAAGGCCTCACGAGAGGCAACAAGTTCTACCTCAAATTTTTCATCTGTTACTTCAAAGTTTATCTTGCCTAATGTCTCCACACCTGTGTCTGATGCCTTTAAAACTCAAATGGAACTGCTACAGGCAGGTCTCTCACGCACACCCACAAGGCATCTGCTTAATGGCTCCTTAATGGATGGAGAACCTCCCATGAAGAGGAGGCGAGGAAGGAGGAAAAATGTAGAAGGGCTTGATCTGCTTTTCATGAGCAACAAACGGACATCATTGAGTGTAGTAAGTCCAGTAACTAGTTTTCATTCCATGTGCACTCCTGTTTCTGTATCTGGTTGAATTCATCTCAATTAAGGATTTCAAATCTAGCTCATATCATTCAAGAAATAGGTGAGATTTGGAGTTAACAGAGTAGTAGATATTATCTGACAAAGATGATGGGTAGGTTTCCCAACTTGTACAAAGATTTGCTTCCTTTTCTTTATGTGTTTATTCACTCCGACTTAATTTAGATGTTACACCTCCTTTGGTTATGATGTGTTGATTACTGTTGAAAAAGCTTAGTTTCATTAGCCAAAAAAAAAATGTTGCCACAGATTTATCAAGCTATGGTAAGCTTGGATTTATGGAAAAATTGGTTTAGGGTCAGTCTTTTATTACATAAATGTGTTATTTTTTTTTCTGGCCAGGAAAATTGTGAGTTCACAGCTTCTAATTGTGTTTTTCTCCTTGGCCTAAGATCACTAGATTTTTAACTTGAACTGATTGAAAATCACTATTACTGTAGTAGAGAATGACATATATTTCCCTGTGGAATCCAATTATCACTTATGAAATAATTTTAAAAGAACTTATAAATACAGCAGTGCAATACATTTATCCTTTCCTCTAATTTACCACCATAATTCACTAAAAAGACTGACCATTGCTTATCATTGAAAGATTTCAGATATACTCCTTCAGAGGACTCTGCCATTTCTAGCCTCAAAATTGGAGACTGAATTTGTTGTATAATATTCTAATTGAAACTCAAGTCTACAAGCTGACACTAGAATCAATTCAGTATAGCCTTCTATGTCTTCGAGACAGCCAGAATTGAAGTGCCTTTTAAATAAGACTCAAGGAAAACAATTCCATCCCTTTTCTCCCCCCCACATTTGCATTCTTCTTTATGCCACTTTTTTTTGCCTATTCTATAACTCTAGAACTTAGAAAAAAATGTTGTGCAGATGGGATGAGAAAAAGCCATACTGATTTCTTAGCATCATATGTTTAGAACTGGAATGAACCTTAGATCATCAAGTCCAGACCCCTCATTCTACTGATGAGGAAATCAAAACCTGGAGGGGTGAAGTGATTGCCCAGGTGTAATGAGTGTCAGAGGTAGAATTTTTTGGGGGGGGGGAGGGAAGGCAAGGCAATTGCCCAAGGTCACACAGCTAGTAAGTCTCAAGTGTCTGAGGTCACATTTCAACTCAGGTCCTCCTGACTAATGTAGGTGGTCTGTTCACTGTGTCACCTAGCTGCCCCAGAAGTAGAATTTGAATTAACTTTCTACTGTAGATTGAGGGTGTTGGTCTAAATCAGCGGTTCTCAACCTGTGGGTCGTGACCCCTTTGGGGGTTGGATGGGGTCGCCTAAGACCATCAGAAAACACATATTTTCAATGGTCTTAGGAACCTCCTCTATCCGTCTCCAGGCGGGTCCACCCACATGCAGATACTCCCACATACAAGTATTAAAGGGTCGAGACATTAGGAAGGTTGAGAACCACTGGTCTAAATGAATTCCAAAGTCCCTTCTAGCTATAGTCCTATTAAGTGTCAAAAGTTTCAAAGTCTCCCCTCCAAATCCAGCACTCTCTCCAATGCATCACACTACCTCTCCAGCCATACGGTACAATGTTTTGTTAGGTATGCATGATGTTCTGAAAATAGTGAATCCATAAAGTAACTCCCAATATGTGAATGTTGTCCACCAAAGTAGATGGAGCAACTTGCCTTTGAGTTAGTAAATGCATCCTTGGGAGTTGCCTGAGGCACATAGAGATTAAGGGAGTTGCCTAGGATCACACAGCTAGTAAAAATATCTGGTGGCATTTCAACTCTGGTCTTTCTTTCTGATTCCAAACTCAGCATTCTATCCATTACCACATTCCTAGTACACTGTAAACAGGAGGTAATTTAATAAGGGTTTACTTAACAGAATATTGAAAAATAGCAATTTAACTATAATTTGGTGTGTCCTACCTAAAATGACAATTTTATTAGACATATCATACTATTACTAATGTTCTGCCTTCCTTCTTGAAACTGTATACCATTTTTGCATATCTTGTTGACTAAAGCAGTCTTTGTAAATTTTTGATAAATTCATAATGACAAGTTTATGTTATAGAAGCTATTAACTTTTCATTTAAAAAATTGAATCATAGTACATACTTTGCCAGGGAACTTGTATATAGAAGAGCAATGATTTTTAATTAAGGATTCAGAAAGTTGCAGAGAGTTAGAGCTTGTTCACTTTACAGTATTGCTCTATATACCCAATGAATATTATGCCAGCAAAGTAGTACTTTGTGTAATGTACCAATGATTAACCTTAAATTAATGATTAAAAAACTCAAATTTTTAAGTAAACCTCATAATTCCTCTTAATGATTTTGTCCATGGCCCCAAAAAGGGCCAGGAAATCTCCACAATTCTCACAAGTTAGATACGTAGTTAGGAACTATTTCCTCATTTGGCTTATATAGTTCTTAAACAAATAGTGTCTTGATTAGGGTTTCAGAGATTAGAGGTATAAGAGGACAGTAGGATGAAAAAATATGAAGATTCTATCTGGATTATAAATGAGAGGAACATTGTCAGTAATTGCTGCTTCATATGTGGAATTAAAAAAAACTGTCCAACTACTTTAAAAGTTAACATTTTTGGAAAATTTTTTATCTCATCTAGATGTGAAGTCTCCTAATGCTAGAGGTGACATTCTTCGGAGATGTGGTGCAATGTTGAGATCTTTTTGTTGAAAGTAAGAATTAAAAGAATTATTATCTTTCCACAGGAGGATGCTGAGGTGACCAAAGCTTTTGAAGAAGATATAGAGACCCCACCAACAAGGAACATTCCCTCTCCTGGACAGCTGGACCCAGATACTCGCATCCCAGTCATAAACCTAGAAGATGGGACCAGATTGGTTGGGGAAGATGCCCCTAAAAACAAGGATTTAGTTGAATGGCTTAAACTGCATCCTACCTACACTGTTGATATGCCAAGTTATGTACCAGTAAGTATCATAGAGTCACTGAGTTGGAAGAGACCTTAGAGAAAGGGTTCTTTACCTTTTTTGTGTGTCATGGACCCCCTTTGACAATCAGGTGAAGCCTCTGGTTCCCATCGCAAAATATTTTTTAAATAATCAGAGAAAATGCTACATTTCAGTAAGAGATTAGTAAAAACAAAAATGTAATTCTTTTCCCATCCAAGTTCACAGACTTCCAGAAATCAATAGATTCCCAGATTTTAAGAACCCCTTCTTCAGAGGTTGGCTAGTCCAGCCACCCACACAGTGCAGAATTTCTTCTACAACCTCCTTAACCTCATCCAGCATTTTTTATTAGAAGGCTTCAGTCTGAAAACTATATCCTTAATGTAGTCTAATATTGTGTGAGCTTTGTTGGCAGCTCTTTTACATGGTTTTCTCAGTAATTATGCTTGTGCTTGACTAAAAATCTTAGACCTTTTTTTTAAAAAAAATAATAAGTTACTATTAAATCAGGTCTTTCTCATCCTAGACACATGTGACTAATTATTTTTTAACTTGACCATTTATTCCAGTTAAATTTCATCTTTTTTGGTTTCAGTCGTATTCCAAATAGTTTTGAACTTTTAGCCTAACCGTAGTATTAGTTGTTGTTCTCTCACTTCTTGTTATCCACAAGGTCAATCTGTATAGCAGAGTCAGGAGTAAAAGGAATTTTGGTGTTGTTTAACAATTATGTCCTATAATAGCATGACTGGATTAAAAGTTGAAAATTTAATTCATTGAAAATCATATCACTGATATGCACTAATAAGAATCCAGGAGACTATTAATCATACTATGTATTCATACACACACATATATGTCTACTTACATATACTTATACATTCCCACCTTACACACATGAGAAATAGCAGGTACACACACACACCCAGGCAGATTATATATTAGATGTTCCTAATGCTTTACTAAAAATTGAAAATGGCTAATTGGTTATTTTATTGAATACCCAACAGAGAAGCTAAACAGCAACTATTCTTTCCTTTTTTCCTCAAAGAAGAGTGCAGATGTGCTGTTTTCCCCATTTCAAAAACCGAAACAGAAACGACATAGATGTCGAAACCCTAACAAATTGGATATCAACACCTTGACAGGAGAAGAAAGGGTACCTGTTGTAAATAAGCGAAATGGAAAGAAGGTAAAACTTTTTTCTGAGAAAAAATCTTTATCAGCAGTTCTTATTTCAAAAAGGTGATTTTTCCTGGTAATTTATTTCTATGTAGGTAAAAGGCCATTTAGAAAGACTATATGTAAAAGTATGTCTATAGTTTAAAATAGTTTTTTTTAATGTCTTTAATTAGATGGGTGGGGCTATGGCTCCTCCAATGAAGGACTTGCCCAGGTGGTTAGAGGAAAATCCTGAGTTTGCTGTGGCTCCTGATTGGACTGATATAGTAAAGCAGTCTGTAAGTATGAACTCAAGTGTATATGTGTGCATCTGTATGTATATTCTCAAAACCTGACCCAAAAGTGTGTGTGTGTGTGTGTGTGTGTGTGTGTGCGCGCGCCAAAGAAGATGCACATGTTTTTAGAAATCTTTTACCATGTTGCCCATTCAAACAAAATTTTAAACAAAAGGAACTGATACTGAATTAGATGTGACCACAAATGCAACAATAAGGGCCTAATTTTTTCAGCTTTAGTTGTAAGGAAAATTAAAATCTTTGCATTGGATTTCAGAAAGAAGAAATTGTCAGGTAATAGACAGCCCCATGTGGAAGTCATTGAGAGGAAGGCTGCTCAAAGCCTTCTTCCAGCCAGACAGGGATATATTTATCCTGTTTAAATGGAAACCATTTTTGTTCTCTTTTTTATGAATTTGCGGGGCTCTTCAAATAAATGGGCTGATCTGCACTGCTTCAGAACATATGCATCAATTTAGTATAGTTCAATAGAAGGATATAGGATAGCAGATAAAATCGTTGCCATCATAAAATATATAGAATTTAGATGGTAACATTCGCTAGTTTATCTCTGTTCAGAACACTAGATTTTGATGCATGAAGATCCATGTGAGTCTTAAGCTGACTCCCTCACTCACAGCGGGCCTTCCTTCTGGAAATGACTTCATCTATATTACTCTTCGTATTATTCTCCTCTCAACAGAATGTAAACTCCTTGAGAGCAAGGACTGTTTTGTTCTGTCTTCAGATCCCTAGAGCCCAACACAGTACCTTACTTGGTAGTACAGGTATAATAAATATTTGTTGAATTAAATTTAATTTTAGCATTCAAAATTCAATGTCCACTTGGAAAACGAATGCAAGAGATGAATCTAACAAAAAATAAGGGACGATTTTGAATATTTTACTTGTTTTAAATTTTTCCATTCAGAATGTTAAGTGCTACAATGAAATAAACCATTGCTGTCTCATATGTAAAAGTTTCTGATAGCTTTGACCATGTTTCATCTCCCCTTGTAGGGTTTCGTTCCAGAGTCCATGTTTGACCGTCTCCTCACAGGGCCTGTTGTGAGGGAAGAGGGGGCAAGTAGAAGAGGGAGAAGGCCAAAAAGTGAAATTGCCAAAGCAGCTGCGGCTGCTGCTGCGGCCGCCTCCACTTCAGGCATCAACCCGCTGCTGATGAATAGCCTGTTTGCTGGGATGGATCTCACAAGCCTTCAGAGTCTACAGAATCTACAGTCTCTACAACTGGCAGGTCTCATGGGCTTCCCTCCAGGACTTGCAACAGCTGCTGCCGCTGCTGCTGCTGCTGGAGGAGATTCTAAGAATCCTGCCACCATGCTCCCTCTGGTGTTGCCAGGGATGGCAGGATTGCCCAACATGTTTGGACTTGGTGGGCTGTTAAACAACCCGCTCTCAGCTGCTACTGGAAACACCACTACTGCTTCCAGTCAAGGAGAGCCTGAAGACAGCACTTCAAAAGTAGAAGAGAAGGGAAATGAGCATGAAGAAGAGAACAAAGACTCTGAAAAAAGCACAGATACTGTTTCTGCTACTGACTCTGCAAATGGATCTGTCAGTGCTGCTACGGCCACAGCTGGATTGCCCTCCAACCCTCTAGCTTTCAATCCTTTCCTACTGTCCACCATGGCTCCAGGCCTCTTCTACCCATCCATGTTTCTACCTCCAGGACTGGGAGGATTGACACTGCCTGGTTTCCCAGCATTAGCAGGACTTCAGAATGCAGTGGGTTCCAGTGATGACAAGGCTGCTGACAAAGCTGAGGGAGTTCCCTTTAAAGATGAAGAACACCTAGAAGGCAGCGATGCCGAGGAGAGCCTAGAAAAGACTGCAGATTCCTCCATTTTAGAAGATGAAATAGCACAGGGTGAAGAACTAGACTCACTTGATGGGGGGGATGAAATAGAAAACAATGAAAATGATGAATAACCAGTACCAGTTACAGTTAAAGTGTTTAAAACTTTTGACAAGTGGTAGTCCTACTGTTTACACTCACAGTTAATGTTCATACCTAGTTTTTATAAGCTGTTCTGTAACATAGTGTAGCAAAAAAAAAAAGTCTAAGTCATGTTATACAGATGTGTCAAAAGGTATCTTGGTCATTAAGTATTGTGCAGTGCATTATTTATTATCCCTAGGAGAGATGAAATTTGAGAGGTGATCATGTCTTTTTAAGGAAACTTACATAATGCTCTGCTTTTTTTTTTCTTTTGGTACCATTGGTATTATAAAAGCAGCAATTTGTAACAGAGTGGCACTAATAGAAGGAAGTGCTGCTTAAAGGAAGTATGAAGTTATATATTTAATTTTTTAATTTTAATTTTTTTTTTGCTGTGAAGGTCAAGATGAAATTTACCATACATATCGTATTTGCTCATTATTTTTGACTGTATGGGAATTCCCACACTCGCTCATACACACATACACACACACACTCTGACAATCTCCAAGATAGTGTGAATGTCTCTGTCTTGAGACACAGCAATAATAAGGCAGCTGTTGAATGTGAAGAGTACCTTTTGGAAACTAACCCACTGAGAGGGTTCTTACAGGATAAAACTACAGTTCAATTATCTCATGATCTTGTAATGCACTGGTATAAACAAAAAAGAAAAAGAAAAAGAGAGAGAATCAGGTACCTTTTTTTTAAATTAAAGGACTTTGTTACTTTAGCCACAAAGCTAAACAGCATTACCTCAACTCTAAACTAGCCTTGAAGTTTACAGACATGACTTTGTAAATGTGTTGTTTTTCTTTGTTGTGATGTCCTTTTACTTTTTTCTTTGAAAACTGCTATCATGTAAGATAAGATGTAAATTGCTGCCAACTGTAGTAATGATACTTTTAATAAAAGTGACCCATGATATGCAGAGATGTAATTATAGAATGTAGTGTTTAGGGAAATCACAACTGGTGTTCCCTCTATTTTTTGTATTCGCAATAGATGCCAATACAGCATTCTGGCTTTTGTACGGTTTCTTGATATATCCTCTTATACTAGATTAGCTGTTAGTAATACTCTGAATGATTGTCTTTGAGACTAGACAGGAAGAAAAATCTTGAATTACCTTCACATTATTCACTCTAGCTAACTCTACAGAAATGCACACAAAACCCTTGCATTACCCCCTCAAAAAGGGCATCAGAGACTGAGAATACTTAAAAATGTGTTCAGCATGTGATAATATGGTACACTAAAGAACAAAAGGGCAAAAGAAAAATGAAGCTTTAATAGGCACAATATCTAGGTCATTTATCCTTGGTTAATGGGTGGAAAAACACAATGCTGTAGTGTCAGCAAGGGACACAAAGGCTCTGTGGTATCCTGTAGACCACTGCTTGTGATGCCAGAAACCAGTGTGTCAAACAACCTACATGAAACTAAATCTGACCCACTTAAAAAAAAACCTAAAGCCTTTTCTGGAGAGTTACCGATTTGTACCCTTTGGTGACCTTTGATATTTGACATAATGTATCATCTGAGAACTACTGTTTTCGATCTTCTGTGTCACCTGGACACACAACTAAAAGCAAGAGAGCAGGGAGAGGGAAGTGGGCTAGGCAGTTGTTTTTGTTTCTGTGTTTTCTCTATGGTACCAGAAGAATTTACAACTAGACATGCAACTTTAGTAACACCAAATTGCATATCACACACGCACACACACTTCATGCACTCACTCACATTGTACCCAAAGTGCCAGAAAGGGGGACAGTTTTGAGTCTTCACATAATAATGGTACCGTTGCTTTTCCCCTTTGAAAGTAACTTAATATATGGTGTATATTAGAAGTGCCTGAGAGGGCATATCTTCTGAAAGGGAATTCTTTGAACTTAGAAAATGAAAAATTAGAAGTGAATAAAATGTGTAAGGAGAATAGCATACAAAGGAATTGTTAAGTCTATCATATAGTAACTAGTGAACTATTTAGGTCTTGAATAAATCAAGCAAGAATTTGAAATGAAGCTAGAAAGGGAAATTTTTTTTGTATCTTTTTATTATGGACAAGATGGGTTTTTAAAATTTTTTTTGTTTTTTGTTTTTTTACTAAGTAGAATATACAATGTATATGTATCCATCCATATTGGAAGATTAATGTCATTAATAGTTATGACCTTCAACATCAGTTATTAGCTACAGTCCAGGTAGAGTAGTGTAAGTGATAGGCCAACTATATAGGCCATCACAGCATAGCCTACAGGACACATTTGTTTAAACTTTGAAGTTACTTAAAATTCTATATTGAAAAGTGTAACTGCATATTTGCTCTCTAAGAGAGCTTCAAGGTTAAAGATCTAGGTGTCTGCCTACGTAGAAGATGTTTTGAGCTCAATTAGAGTCATAGATCTATACAAGAAGGGATTTTAGAAACCATTGAATCCAACCCCCTCATTTTATAGATGAGGAAACTGAGGTCTAGGGAAGCTAAGCAATTTGCCCAAGTTCACACGGGTAACACATGGCAGATCTGGGATTTGAACTCAGGTCTCATGACTCCAAGTTAAGCACCCTTTCATTGCACTGAGAATGAAACAGTTCCCAGCAAAAAATGAAGTATTGAAAGATGATCCTGTAGGACATGTATGTTTATATTACTACATTACTGTCTTCACTCACCGGTGAAGTGGAAATATATTAGATTTGGAGTTAAAAGTACCTGGTTTCAAATCCAAATTCTGCCATTTTGCTGTCTGACCTTTGGCAAGTTACTTAAACTCTTTAGGACCTCTTTCCTCATCTGTCAAATAGAATGTTGGTGAGGATGTTGTTCAGAGTCCCTTTTAGTTCAGTCATAGGATCATAGATTTATATGAAAGTTTTTTTTATGCTACATGTACTATAGATATGTTTTAATTCTTCTTTAGCATCTGTATTATTTTATCCAAGGACATGTTAAGATTGTGCACTTACTAATATGTTTTTAGTAAAGAAAAAGAAAAGATCCTTTGTATCTTTTGGTTTGTTTTAGTGAGAGTGAGACGACCAGAAAAAGCTTACAAGTAAGAAAAAGAGAAAATATTTGACAGGAGATAGTAGATTTAGAGGAGGAAGGGACCTTAAACATCATCCAGTCCTTCCCTCATTTTACAAATGAAGAAACTGAGGCTGAGTTTACATGATTTGCCCTGGGTTATATAGCAATTAAGGGCCAAAGACAAAGTTTGACTTTACATCTGCCTCATGCTAAGCACAGCATGCTAATCACTGTACTGCCTTGCCTTCTAGAAAAGGAAAACATTGAAATAGTCCCAGATAACAATTCCCATCCATCACTTAATTTTGGTATTTAATTGTGGTACATCAAGTGAATGAATAGTTTCCCCTCCTCATCCAACATTCAAAAAATATTTTACTATACTTCTATTCAAATATCTGTGGTAGTGCCAGTAAAAACTCTCAGTAATTAAAAACAAAACAAAAACCCATTGCCATTGATGCTAATGTTTTTTTTAATATGTCCCCATTACATAAGCAAGCTTTTTGAAGTGATTAAAGGTTTTTTTTTATTGCAGATAAGAAGCTCTACAAATTTCTTTTTATGAAAGAAGATGAAAATGAACTGCCAAATACTATAAATTCTGTAGCAAAACAATTTAAATTACTAAGGTACTAAATAAACTCTAAAAAGTAACATGTAGTCTTTATAAATTCCTTAGCTTGATCTCTTGCATAACTTGGATTTCCTCAACTTGGATAAGAGGTGCCATCATTTTGTAGGCATTTTGTGGTCAAGTTTTTGGCAAAAAATATTTCATGGCCAAACTTTAGGTAGATTCTTATCCAAATTTAGTGGTAGCATATTGGTTTTTGAAGTATTACAAATTCTTTAAATGCTTTTACATTGCTTAACCTCTTTCCATTGCTTTTGCACATTCTTTCTCTCTTCAGACACAAAAAAGAACTCCATTTTTTTTTTTGGAGTAACACTGTAGACTCACCAGCCCAATTCTAATACCTTAGAACTTTTAAAAGTACCCTGGAGTTTCACTATAATGCCATCATGGAGTTCTAGCCTTTTGTAAGGTATACATGGATAGGTGTACAAAGATGGTCTTGTGAATTCCACACTAGTCAGTTGAGCAATAGTAAAATTCTAATATATATAGTAAATAAAAACATGTAAGTCAAAACATTAAGAGGAAATCATTTTGTTTTCTGGTGTAAGATGTCTTCCTTGCCCTCCTACTCCATGGTGTTTTGTTCTTAAATGCCTGATTTCAACATTATAAAAAGAAGAAACAGGTAACTAACTCTCTTCTCTCTCCCTCTCCCTCTCCCTTTCTCCCCACCTTCTATTCTTCTCTTTCTCTCTGCTAAGGGCAAGGTACTGCTCTGGCTTAAAATTATTTGCAATCCAAAACCATCCTGTAATTGTCAGTCTTTTCTGCTCAAGAGTCTTTAAATGTAGACGTAGGCTGATTCACTGAAACTTAAGCAGCCTGTAAATTTAATAGTGTGAAGAGTACACAAGATATTTCAGAATAGAAAACTCATCCTGCTTGACATGTTCAACCCTGTTTCTGTAGGAGTCAGGAAGCTATTAACATTTTAGTATTAATCATTTTTGTTTTTTAATTTGCACTGCTGAGTTCATCCATACCACACCCCTATGAGTTAGGGAAATACTGTGGCAACTGCCTCTTTCACCATCGAGATGAAGTCATGGACCACATGGTAAACTAGAGTAGACGACATTAGGCTCAGAATTCTTACATTTAATCCTTGGCATAGAGGGATACTTGACTATCTTTCTTCCTTGAATGTAAACCAGGCATTCATTATAGTGTTAGTCTAGGATAAGAAAGGGTGAACCTTCTAGAAATGGGCTGTGAGAGAACAAAGCATTTCATTAAGAAGGATTGTTTATGTCCTTTGCACACAGTAAGTGCTTAATAAATGTTTAATGAGTGAACTGTTGAATAGTCTAGGGGAACAATTGATTATATTCCTGGTGACCAAAAGACAATTTAGCAATCTGAGGGAAAAAAAACCTCACCAACCTTTAACTTGGCTGTATATCACCAAAGGGGCAACTCTATCATAGAATCAGAACAATTAGCAACGTATTTTCAAATATTTCCCCACATCTTTTAGAATTTATTCCTCAGGACTCTGTGAAAATTGAGCCCTCTGCTCAGCCAGTAGAGACTGACTTCACTTTAAGTGACCCTTAAGGTGACTCCTCTTAGATGCAGATGTGAGTGAGCAGAAGCAGAGATATGTAAGTCTGGAACCTATAGTTCATTCAGGAGTTCACTCTAGCTGTATGGTTTTGCTATCAGTCTCCACCCACTGGGTTTTCTGGGCTATTGTAGGACTCATAAAGGATTTGCATATCTGTGGCTGCAGAGCTAATGTTCTCTCACTCGCCTCAGAGGCCCTGCAAGGCAACTCCACGATCCTTTTCCCTCTATTTCTAAGGGTTAGCCGAAAATAAGAGACGGCCATTGTGTTTGACTGCAGAGGCATTGTTCTTCACCAGACAAAGCTGGCATGTTTCTCAGATCCACAGTTTCTGCTCCTTCAGCCATAGCTGGCTACTGAGAAGCAGCTGGGCAGACCCTGAATAGCCTGAAGTCTTTCTTAAAACCATTAAAAAAAAACCCCAACCCACTCTAAACCCCCAAACTCTCCCTTATGCCAAAAATGTGAATAAACAATTTTTTAAAATACAGCATCATTTTATTTAGGATGTGTATTTTAGATAGGAGTTTTAGTAGTAATACAGTAATGTTGTGCAGCATAAGATACCTAATTCTTCCCCTCTTTCCCTTACTCCATCTTAATGGAAGTACTAGCATTAAGTGACAGCTAAGTTGGAGGGGACTGGTTTCCGTCATAATTATCAAAAGCAATTATAATAGAAGATTTTTCTATTATCCCTCAACCTAAAATGGTAGTTGTGGAGTTCAAATTAATTTTTGTGAGTTCCTCTGAATGGTGTTCAGGTGTCATCTGTATGTCCACGTTGTAATCTTATCATTAAAACCTTCCCACTGTGGTCCTGCAGAAGCCAGAATCCTGCCTATTGATACCTGAGGTAAAGCTAGCCTTGAAGGCTTTTGCTTTTATGTCTTCCTTTGGTATGGTTTCTGAATAGGTCAAATGAATAAAATGAGAAAATTGTCCTGTGACTTTTAAAGATATCGTGGAAATGGCAGTAGGAATCTAGATTCCAAGGTGTAATCATGTTTGTCAAGACAAGCAACAGTGGGTAGATAAATTGGGGAGTGGGGGTGGAGAAGAGAGATTTCCTACTTTGTGAACTTAAATAATCAATTAACTGAGTGTAAGAGCACAAGAATTCATTTGAGCACAATTCCAACTGGCTTATATTTGTTTCCATACAAAAGAAGGTAGGCTTTTTGCATGTATTTGAAAAAATCTAGCCCTAAATGTGCCATTTCCATTTGTCCAGTGGCATGAGGGGTGATGAAGCAGTGCAAAGGTTTAAATGTGTGGATCAATGATACGACTAATTATAATGCTAGGCTATTCAATATTCACACAAGAAATCCACATGCACAACTAATATGCATATTATAGCTAAGATTCATTCAGCATCGTGGAATTTCAGAAGATCCTGTAAAGCAGGGAACTTCTCTTTCCCTTTGAGGAGCTGCCGGAATGCTTTCATGTCTTAAAAGTCTATTTGATTGATGGTATCGAGTATAGCTTGTCCTAACCAACTAAGTGTCAATTGTGCTCAGATTTGTTGGATAATCAAAGAAGAAAACGTAGTAACCATAGGGACTAAAGGAAAGACATATCTTCAGTGACAGACTCTGTGAAACTTCCATAAATGTTAATTTCGTAGAAATGGTAGTAGAAGGGAGACAGAATGGTGGACAACTCTATCCAAAACAGAACCATTTGGAGCTCATCTTTTTTGTTGTTGTTATAGAAAAAGAAAAACCCAGCTGAATGTAGTTTTTTACTAAAGACAGAATCAGTTCTAGTTAAATGATGAATGCAATGATCTTTGTAGTACTGGGGAAAAAGAGCTTGGATACAAAATAGCCAAATTATAAAATATGAGTATTGTACTCCTTTTTAATTTACACTCTTATATGACTAATAACCTGATTTCGTTTAGGCTCTCAACCCTGGACCTGAGTTTGGTCACATTTGAATGACTGAACAGCTTCTTCTCTGACCTTAGTTCTGCTTTTTCTAGATAAGATTATATCTTATCCTGATATTCCAAGTGCCCACAGGTAGAGGAGAAGTTTGAATTTGGAGTGCTTGTTTAAAAAATAAACCACATTAAACCCATAAATCTAAATCAACAAATACTTATTGAGCAACTGCAATGTATCAAGAACCAAGTTGTGAGGAGTAATGCAAAGATGCCTAAGACAGAATTCCTGCCCAGTAAGGAGTCTGCGAGAAACTTGGAGAATAATGATACTGTTTTTAATTCGTAGGACAATTTACAGTCTTCCAAGCATCTTCACATGTATTTTGTTTTATCTTTATAAAAATCTGTCATGTGGGCTGATCAATCAGTTACTCACTGCATAAAGAAACTGGAATCCCCAAAAGTTTCATGCACAGTTATCCCTTCCATATTTCAACTTTTCCCATAGAGGTTTTAATGTATTGAGGGTTGGCACAAGAAATTAAATTGAGGTGGGGGGAGGGAGCAGCTAAGTGGCACAGAGGATACAGCACCAGCCCTGGAGTCAGGAGGACCAGAGTTCAAATTCTACCTCAGACACCTGACATTTACTAGCTTTGTGACCTTGGGCAAGTCACTTACCTCTGATTGCCTTACAAAGAAAAAAAAAAGAAAAAGAAAGAAATAGGAATTTTGTGGAAGCTGTGGGTGAGGCCAGCAGGCAACACAGAGGCTGTGTTTTTTTAAAATAAAATTTATAATAAATTTAAATAAAATTTATAATAAAATTTTATAATAAAGTGCTGTAAACACTCCATAGAAAGCAAAAAATCAGACCCCTTCTCTGGTATGAAGGGAGGATCAAAAAATATTAACTTGGATTTTCCAGATTGGCCGGGGAAGTGGGGTGAAGATGTGTGTAGCGCCCCTAAGCCCTGAGATGTGAAAGGGTTAACCGCAGTAGTTTGCTGAAGCTAGGACTAGAACTCAGGGACGTTGTCTTAGCCCGAGACTCTACACTCCACTCATTAGCTTTGTGACCTCGGTAGGGCAAGTCACTTCAGCTCTAGGTGCTTGTTTCCTTATTCAAAAATGGGGATAATACCAATAGCGCTTACCTCAAGGACTATTGTAAGGTTCCAATGAAATAGCATGTTTTAATAATAATAGCTAACATTTCTGCAGCACTTTAACACTTGGAAAAGCATTTTACAGCTCTCTTCTTTGATCCTCACAACAATGCTGTGCAGGTGCTATTATTATCCCCATTTTGGAGATGAGGAATATGAGGGAGAGAAGGTAAGTGACTGGCCCAAAGTCTCACACATAGTAAGTGTCTGAAATGGAATTTGTATTCAGGTCTTTCTGACACCTGCGTCCAGTTCCCTATCTACCTTGCTACCTAGCTGCTTAAGTGTCTTGCAAATGTTAAGGCCTAATGTGTCTGTTATTAGTCTATAAGCTAACAATTTAAAGCAGTACATAAGTGCTGAATGTCCAGGTGATGAGTGATATATTGGTTCTGAGAAGGGAGTGGTTATAATGTGTTGGGATGGTAAGGGAAGAACTCACACAGATGCCTGTCCTTAAAAGATGGCAGGATTTTTAGAGAGCTGGCAAAGACAAGAGGGGAGAAGAGAATGAACAAAGGTGGAATGTGAGAGTGGGCATGACATGTTCAGGGGATGGCAAGTGATCAAATTTACATTTTGATAGTGCTTTAAGGGTTGAAATGTACATTTTTCTCACAACCCCCAGTGAAACAGCAAAGGGGCTGAGTCTATGGTAGGATGGAAAGAGTCATGAATTTGGCTATGACTCCATCTGTGTGAACTCAGGCAAGACAGTCTTAGAACCTCAGTTTCTAATTTGTGAAATAAGAAGGCTGGACTACATGACCACGTAGTCTACGTTGCCTTCCAGTTCTAAACTATGTTGCAAGTGTTATCTTCGTTTTACAGATGGGGAAATTGAGAAGTTAGATCACTTTTCTATTGTAACCAAGCTAGTTAAGTGCCTTGTTTCACAGATTAAGTCCAGCACTCTAATAGATCCCATTGCCCAATTCTTATATAGGGAGTACCAGAAGAAAAGCAGAATGGCCAAGTGGAGGGTTTTAAATGCAAAGATTTCTACCCTCCCTCTTCCTTCCCCCCAAGAAAAGAACCTCGTACATGTTGACCTTTCCCCTATTCGAACCACAGAGCTGGAAGAGACTTAAGAGGTCATCTAGTCACATTTTACAGATGAGGCCAAAAAAGGTAAAGTGACTCATCCAGGATCATATACATTAAGAAAGAGCTAAGATTGTAAACCAGGTTTTCAGCTCCAAAGCCAGTGCACACAACATTGCCTTCCTCTCCAATTTAGCACTTTCCAGGCAGTGGAGTGGAGTTTGAACTTGTAGGCAAAGAGGAGCCACTGAAGAATTTTGAGCTAGGGGGTGGAGGACTGAGTTAGTGCTTCAGAAGATTCATCTGCTATAGCAGCATGAAAACATACTTTCACTTAAGAATGAATTAATAACTTGGTCAAAGACCAAGATATGAATAGGAAAGACAGTCAGAGTTCACAATTGAACTGAATACACTGAATGGGACTTGTCCTTTTGATAAAGTACTTCCCTTCTCAGACACTAGATCTTAACAGCTAGCAATTCAATCCCAGCAGCAACAGAGAGAAAACATTTTTTCTCAGGTTTGTATAAAACACATTCAAAATGATTACTTAGGATAATCGCATAGTCTGTTCAGTTTTGTAATAGAAGCAGCAGCATAGTGGATAGAGAACTGGCCTTGGCAAAAAAAAAAAATAAAGTCCTGCCTCTGACACGTACTGGCTTGTGTGACCCTGGTAAAGTCACTTTCCATCTCAGAGTCCCAGTTGCCTCTGTAAGACTAACTTATGGGTAGGTTGGACTGAATTTTCACACTATATTATTAAATAATAGCTAGGGCACAGCATTAATGCATAACCCGAGATATCTGTTATTTTTTCTCCTAATCCATTTGGACCAGACTAATATGCAAGAGGGATTTCCTTTGTGTAGTTTTGCTCTGAGAAATGCTGCCAAAAGAGGGATGTGAGGATAAAGGACTCTCAAATGCCTCCCTCTGAGACTACAGTACTTAACTGTCCTCGTCCCTCCCCCTTTCCACAAATCAAATGCCCTCGGGATCTGGGGCACTTGTCTCTACTTGTCCTGTAATTTAAAAAAATAAATTCCCTTGGGGTCAATACCTTATGTCCTCCAAAGAGGAGGTGACTTATTTGTGTGGCTTTGATTTTGAATTTACTTTTACATTTGACACTCTCCTTTCAGAAGCTGAGTATCCGCCATCACTGTCCCAAACTCACAAGCCTGAGTGGTGATCAAGTTGCTGTTATTCATTATTCAGTTCTGAATGGGGCTACTCCTATGCAACATGAGAGCTTCTGGGATGTTGCAGGGAGATCGGGGAAGAGGGAAAAGGAGGTATTTTCTGGGATTTAATTTGACCTGGTCTCTATAAGATAGGGATGGAATTTTTGATCTAGTTTTAGTCTACAAGGAAGAGGGAGAGTAAGGTGTGGAAAAACACACCCTCTATCAGAACTGGCATCTGTTACCAAGGCTTTGTTTTAAAGAGCTCCTGGACAAAAGGATTCCTGGGAGCTAACCATTCACCCTTGATAAGGAATGACTAGAAACCAAACAAACAAACAAACACTGAAACTCAATTTAGTACGAGCTTCTTAAGCTCAGTACTTGGAAAAGGAAATTACTTCGAATGTCTTGGTATTGTGTTCATTTTCTTTCCACTGTGGTTAGGAGTAAGGTAGGTTTTCCTAAGTTGAGAAAAGCACAAGACTGCCAGAGGAGGGGCAAGATCATGGGGAGAAGGAGTGTAGTGTGACAGGAGAGGATACACACAGGGCTTTGGGATAGGCATCTTGGGCTCTGGCTAGATATATATGTATAACCTTGTATATCACAACCCTCTGGACCCCAATTCCCTCTTCTATGAAATGATGAGGATATAATATCTAAGGCCCCCCATCCAACTGCCAGATTCTGGTCCTTTTCTGAGCAGCAGGGAAGGAGGATGGGGGAAATTTGTCAATTGTGGAAGAAGGACCATCTCTCCTTGGGGCTTCTGTGTCGTGAATGGCACCATAGCCATAGATTGTAGAGATACCCAAATAAATGGAGTCACTTCACTAGCTCACATGTAAAGAGATGTTCTTTTTCTTTGCTCCCTGTAATCCCCATCTCCAAATCTCATTCTCACCAGCTTTAGAGAAAGTGAGAACATAAGAAAAAACCAACTCCTACTTTGAGACCATAAGGCAAACTGACTGCAGTAAATCTGTTTTGGTATCATCATGTTTGACTTTAGGAAAATGGCTGAGCTATGGGCAAGGTAATTTGAGAAGATATAAATGGCTGCATTATAATAAGCAGACACCTATTTTAAGCATGATCTATGTTTTTGAGAAAATTCATTATAATAAGTCTTACAACACCAACCTCTTCAATGAATTTTTCATGTCTGCATACCAAGATATATATAAAATGATCGTAATCATATACCTTTGGGGCAATGCTGAGCACCAGCTGTTTCAGGGATGATTTATAGGTTGCCATGCTCAAGGTTAATAATCAGGAGGAACAGGTTACAGTATGCAATGTATTTATGTCAGGTTAGAAGTTCAGTAGCGTAGATACCCTGTTATAAAGCAGTACACCATTTTAATTATTTTTCCCCCTGCATTTCTATGCAATAAACTAAAAATAAATGATGTTTTATATAGGGGAGCCTCTGCCAAGTAGAGCTATCAGCAATGCTTAGCTTTGTTTAAAGGGAAGCTACAGCTAGAAAATGTGAGCTGCACATCTGAAAACACAGCTTGAAGGTACTTAAACATCTGTGTAATGGGCCTATGGGTGGGGTATGATGGAGATGCATAAACATTGAAGTAATTATTATCTTTTAAAATTTGTGGTACACACTTCCTCTAACCAGGATTTTTTGAAGAGGAATTTTAGAGAAGTGGCATACACAGTGACGTAATTTACAAAATTACTGACTTTAGAGTTTGCAAAGTACCTCAGCATCCCAGCCTAACTCATACCCAAAGAGGAATTTCCAATGTACCATATCTGTCAAGTGGTCAGCCAGGCTCTATGTGAAAACCTCCAAGGGTAGAGAACCATCTCCCTCCCTAGTCAGCCCAGTTCAATTAGGGACAACTGTAATCCCAAGAAAGTCTCAGCTCATCTTGTTTCTCCCATCCCCAAAGCTTTGTCTTTGATCATTTATTTTACCTACTTCCATGACTAAAAGTATTCCCACTATGCACATCATTTCCAAAATTTCTTACTCCTGACCTTCACTTCTGTATTTCAAACTGTCTACTGGATATCTCTACCTAGATGACCCACTGTTACCTCTTCAAACTCTTCTTTCCTCCCAAACTGTCTCCTCCACCAATCTCCTTGTTTCTCTCTATGTAACCACCATTATTATAGTCAGCTAAGCTTGTATCTGTAGAATGATCTTTGACTCTTCCTTTTTCTTTATTTCTCACATCTCTTTAATCAAGAGCTACCAATTCTCCTTCCATAAGCTATCCTTTCCTCTTCTCTCCTACTTCCATCAGCCAAGGTCAGCCTAACATTATTCTCACCTAAAGAATAATGTTATGTTATACAATAGCATAACAATAATATTGTTATAGCCTTCTAAGCAGTCTCCTTTCCCAGCTTCTTTCTCCAATCTGTCATCCACACAATTACCAAAATTATATTTCCAACAAAAAGATCTGACCATACCACTTACCCTTAAAAAAAAAACTTGAATGAATTACCATTTCCTATAGGATAAAATATAAATAGCCTTGGGCGACAGTGTGGTGTATTAGAAAAACTGAACTTGGGGATTGCGGACACTTGGGTTCAAGTCTTTCTTCTAACATTAAGCTATCTAAATGATGATGTGGAAATCATTTCACCTCCCTGAGCTTCAGTTTCTTTACCTGTAAAATGGGAATAATGATATCGATAGTACCGACATAATGGAGTTGTTTTGAGGGTCAAATGAGATGATGTATGGGAATAATTTTATAAACCTTAGAATGCTTTATCAATATCCAATATCATTATTGGCCTGACATTCAAGACTGTCCACAATCATGTTTTAATGGGTCTTTTTGTTATGTCCATATTTCTTATTTGTCCTCTTTGCTCTACATTTAAGCAAAATTGAACTAGCTCTTCCCTGACCTTGTCCTGTTCTCTCTTACTACCCTGAATTGACTGTGGACATAACTTTCTCCTCAAGGCTTGGTTCCACCTCCTCCATGAAAAACGCTGTTTCTCAGATGAAAGTGATCTCTCCTGAATTTTTTGTAACACTTTAGCACTTTGTCTAGACATCTCCTTTGTCCTTATCACATTCTACCTTGTGTCATAGTTATATATCTACCTCATCATTCCTATTGTATTGTAAGCTGCTAAAGGGCAGACACTCTATCTTTTGTTCTCTCTTCCCCACACATTGATTTTTTTTTTGCACAGAGTAATATATTAATAATTATTTTTAATTATATGAAATACCTGAATGTTGAAACAGGTATTATTACCTTCAATATTATCATTATTTACAATTATTTAATTCATATTCTTTCTGACTGGGTCTTTTAAAATTTGGATTTTTTTTTCCTTGCTGAAATTCAGGGAGGAAATTTAATAGCAGGAACAAGATATAAATAACTTTGAGAACAAAAATATAATAATTAGGGTAATGACCTTGTAGCTCAAATAAAAATTTCTTTCTTAGAAAATACTCTTATTTTTTTTCAATTCAGTATAGTCACTAACTTATTGAATATAGCTACTTCCTGATTCTACAAAGTCTGTTCCATCTCTTCAAATTTAACCTTTTTTGTTGTAATTTAATGGAGACTTGGACCATTTCCTCAATCTCCAAGCTACTAACCAAAAGAACAGTCTTCCCAGGGCCTTTCACTACTGGAAAAAAAAAAAGTAATCTAGGATGGGAGGAAGAAGGGTGATAGTGCTAGGCCCAGGAGAGGAATTTGTTTTCAGCAATACTTCTCCCAAGTTCTCTTTTTATAGGACCATCTTTAGCACAGCTAGGGATGAGGAGGAGGAGGTGTATATGGGTTAATTTACATACCTTCTCTGCCCAAACACAGGGACATTTGTACCCAGGTACAGAGATGAAATCAGGCTAAAATGAATATCAAGGGTAGGCAGTTTGGAAATGATGTGTGGAAAGGAGGAAGCATAATTAGTCCTTTTGCTTTAAATATCTATCTATATCTATATATATGTATGCGTGTATGTATGTATATATATTGAGAGAGAGAGATATTTGGGATTTTATTGGTATAATAAACTCCCAGCAAGGAAATTCCCTCTGTGAACATAGATCTACACCTGCTAAAGTTATTGCCTGGGGATATTGAGAGATTGTCTCACCTGCCCAGAGTCACAGGAAGGTGAGACTTGAAACCAGGTCTTCCAGACTTGAGATGGCTCTCTAGCCAGTCTCTTCAAGCTCTCCCCCTTCTCTCTCCCCCCTCCTCCTCCCAGCCGAGCAGAAGCCCGTCTAACTTCAGGTTCTGGAGGCAGAGAAAAACCTCTCTGCACATGCATTAAACGTTCCATCTTTAGTAGTGCCTAATGCTTTTGTGCTACTTCCCTGTGGGGCTTCACAGCAGGCCTGCCCTTCTACAATGAGTTCTGGTGCTGCAGACCTTTCTCTTGTGCCTTCCCTGATGGATCTTCCTCCCCTTTGTTAAAATTTACATAAGACAATTCCTGTTCCCCCCGAAAACTCAGATCTCTGCTGGGGATGATAGGTGATAAAGAGGGCCCTAATGGCATTCCTTCCAGGCAACATTTTAACTGCTTTTCTGGAAAGCATCCTTTAACCAACCAAAGAAACAAACAAAAAACCCCCAATAGACATTTGAGGAAGGGTGGCAGCAGAGAGATTTGGAGCTCCTTGGATCATACCACCCAGGTGCCCATTTGTAAGATTGGCCCTGGAGACTATAGTACTTTTATAATGCACATAGAAACAGAGATGGAGATGGAGATACAGAAATGTTAGAATATAGATACATATATATATATGTATCTATCTATCTATCTGTATATATATATACACTCATGTATGTGTGCATGTATATTTGTGTGTGTATATATATACATTACATGTATTACATTATGTACACGTTACCTATAATGTGTGTATGTATATATGAATAATGATACTGTTATATATATATGTATTCATATACACATGAATATACACACATACACATTTGTATTTATGTATAACAGAGCTAACAGGCCATGTAGCTCAACTTTCTTATTTTACAGATGGGGAAACCTAGGCCCAGGGAGACCTTGCCCAAGGTCGTGCAGGTGATATACATCATAGGCAGGAGCTGAACTCAGGTCCTTTGACTTTGGAATGAGGGCTCCTTCCTTCCTTCCTCTCCCTCTCTCTCTCTCTCTTTCTCTCTCCCTCCTTTTCTCTCTCTCTCCCTCTCTCTCTCTCTCTCCCTCTTTGTCTCTCCTCTCTCTGTCCTCTCTCCTTTGTCTGTCTCCTTCTCTGTCTCTGTCTCTCTTTCTCTGTCTCTCTGTGTCTGTCTGTCTGTCTGTCTCTCTCCTCTCTCTCTCTCTCTTTCTTTCTCTCTCTCTCTGTGTCTCTCTGTCTCTGTCTCTCTGTGTCTGTGTCTGTCTGTCTCTCCCTCTCTGTCTTTCTGTCTCTTTCTCTGTCTCTCTGTGTCTGTGTCTGTCTGTCTGTTTGTCTCTCTCCTCTCTCTCTCTGTCTCTCTCTCTCTGTGTCTCTCTGTCTCTGTCTCTCTGTGTCTGTGTCTGTGTGTCTCTCCCTCTCTGTCTCTCCTCTCTCTGTCTCTGTCTGTCTCTGTCTCTGTCTCTCTGTGTCTGTCTGTCTGTCTCTTTCCCTCTCTCTCCCTGTCTCTGTCTCTCTGTGTCTGTCTGTCCATCTGTCTGTCTGTTTCTCTCCCTCTCTGTCTCTGTCTTTCTGTCTCTGTCTCTGTCTCTCTGTGTCTGTGTCTGCCTGTCTGTCTCCTCTCTCTCTGTCTCTCTGTGTCTGTCTGTCTGTCTGTCTCTCCTCTCTCTGTGTCTGTCTTTCTATCTCTGTCTCTCTCTCTGTGTCTGTGTCTGTCTGTCTGTCTCTTTCCCTCTCTCTCCCTGTCTCTCGCTCTCTGTGTCTGTCTGTCTGTTTCTCTCCCTCTCTGTCTCTGTCTTTCTGTCTCTGTCTCTGTCTCTCTGTGTCTGTGTCTGCCTGTCTGTCTCCTCTCTCTCTGTCTCTCTGTGTCTGTCTGTCTCTCCTCTCTCTGTCTCTGTCTTTCTGTCTCTGTCTCTCTGTCTGAGTCTGTCTGTCTGTCTGTGTCTGTCTGTGTCTGTCTGTCTGTCTGTCTGTCTCTCCTCTCTCTCTCTCCTCTCCTCTCTCTCTCTCTCTCCTCTCTGTCTCTCTCTCTCTCTGTCTCTCTCTCTCTCTGTCTCTCTCTGTCTCTTTCTTTTTCTGTTTCTCTTGGGAGAGCTGAGAAACCTGCTTTCTGGAGTCATGATGAGATTTCATGGAAGAAGTACCTTAGAGAGGCTTTAGAACATGTATAAACATTCTGTAACTTGTTCCTCTCTGCTTGATTGGCTGTAGTTTGGAGCCAAAATTGGGGGTACCTTTAAAATGTCTTTAGCAGACTTTGATCTCAGTCTTTATCTCCCTGTCTTTCCCCTTTCCTGGAGGGACCTGGTGAGTGACAATGATGTGAGGAGGGAGGGTGGCTCTCTCCCTTCAAGGCCAACATGTGGCCCTTGTGAATATAGGCTTTATTTTTTCCTGTCTTGATTTTTATTCTTTCATTTTTAAGTAAAAGAAGTTGGCGGCTATATCCTTGTGGGTATCAAAAAGTCAAGACAGTGAGTCATCAGTAGTCCAGGAGGTCTAAGAGTCTGGGAACTGAGTTCATGCCAAACCAGCAATACCTGATTTGTGGACTCATTTTTCAGTCATGCTGCATCTGGATGCAAACTTGTTAAGACCAATGCTTTGTGCTAAGCCTGAGTCTACTTTTCCCAGAGACTGAGCTCTTACAAGGTGTCCTTATTATGTTAGTGGGAAATATTTCTACTTTTGTTATTTTCATATCTTCAAAGTAATTTCCCTTTTTAAGAGCTAATTGGTGCTAAATGGAACTGAGAGCCAGTCACCATGGCTAACAGTAGGCAAACACCAACTATTGGGACTTGAATCAAAAGCATTAGAAAAGACACCTCAACCACTCAGGGTTACCCCTAGATCTCTGAGGGGGAAGATGTAGCCAGTCCTTACCTTAGGACATTGATGCCACAAAGAACTCAGTACATTTTAAGTAATTTCTTAAATTAACAAGCATTTATTTTTCTCTACTTTCCTCCCCTGCTCCTCCACCACTGGAAAAAGAAGAAAAGAAAAATCTTTTAAATAAATATCCGTAGTCAAGCAAAACAAATCCCTATCTTGACCATGTCCAAATCCATATCTCATTTCACACACTCAGGCCATCATCTTTCTTTCAGGAAGTGGATAGCATCCTTCATTATTGGTTCTCTGGATTCACGATTTATTATTGCATGTTTTACATGATGTCTCTTGTCTTCTCAAGGAGTAGGGAGAGATAGGAGGATAGGAGAGAATTTGGAACTCAAAATGTTAAAAAAAAAAAGAATGTTAAATTTTTTTATGTGTAGTTGGGAAATATTTAACTATACACATGCACATATATATATATATATATATATGTATCTATATATATAAAATGATTTTTTATTGCATTGATCAGAATTCAGTTTTTCAAAGTTCTTTATTTTCACATTGTTATAGTATTAATTACTGTTCTGGTTCACTTCACTCTGCTTCAGTTCATGCAAGTCTTCCTGAGTTTCTCTGAAACCGTCCCCTTCCTTGTTTCTTAAGGTACAATATTATTCCATTATATTTATATACTATAATTTGTTCAGTCATTCCCAATTAAAGAGCATCCTTACAATTTCTAGCTCTTCACTACCACAAAAAAGAATTACTATAAGTAACTTTGTACATATACATCTTTTTTCTTTTTTGCAGGGGTGTGTGTGTGTGTGTGTGTGTGTGTGTGTGTGTGTGTGTGTGTGTGTGTGTGTGTGTATGGCAGGGTTCAATTAACTTAGGTTCAGTTACTTAGGTGAAATGCAATCCCTTGGCTACTAAACCAGACCTTATGTTAGCATCTCTTCTCCAACCCCACACTCTCCCCTCCCCAGTGGCTCCTGATTTGAAGGTGCTCCATAAAGGATACAGAGATGGAAAACTTGTGGCCTTGAGGCCACATGTGGCCCTCTAAGTCTTCCAGTGAGGCCTTTTGACTGAATCCAAACTTCACAGAACAAATCCCCTTACTACAAGGATTTGTTATGTAAAACTTGGAATCAATCAAAAGGCTGAAAACCCAAGGACCTAGAAGGCTACATGTGGCCTTGAGGCTACAGATTCCCCACCCCTGGAAGAAAGGATTGATTTAAAATGACTATTCCCAGAATTGTGTAGCTAGAATGGACCTTAGAGACCTTATTTTACTAATAAGGAAACTGAGGCCCAGAGAAATTGGGTGATTCAAGCAAGCTCACACAGTTGACTAGTGGCATAGCCAGAAATAAAGCTTAGGTTTCCTGACTCCTGATCTGAAGATCTTTCATAGGAAGAGAGACAGCCATGCACAGCATATTTCATCAGGATGGACACCCAGAGAATTTATTTTATTTTAACAAAGAAAGCACTTATTGAATATTATATCATAAAGGGTATTTTCATTCTTCATACCAAAGAAGCTAAAGTTAATTAAACTTGATTTTAAAATTAACAACTAACCTTTTCTTTAGAAACATAAACTTTGCAAAGGGCAAAGAAAGCATCATTCCCACTGGATCCTGTTCCCCTACCCCTGCAATTTGCTATCAAAGGTCAACAATTCAGTTTAAGGTCTGGTGACCACTGGCACCTCCTTTTAGATTTTAAAACTTTAACTTTTTTGTCCTCCTTGCCTAAACAACCAGAGCCTCAGGGCCACATTCTATAGGTTGTTGTTGTTCCTTCATTCTCAAACAGGACCAATGACATCACGAGGGTGATGTCTTGACTTGCGTGTCAGTTGGATTTAAGTGGGGCAAAGCTGACAAAGTTGTCAGCATCACACTCTCCTCCAGCTGCACGTTAAGTCCAGTAGCAAGACAAAAGTCAAGATGTGAAGACAAACAGAACATCAGAAGAGTCCAGAGGGTTTAAAAATGCCTAAAAATGCCACCCTGACAAGGTGGCAACCAGTCCTGTATCTCAACAGCTATGGGTCTTAGAGAGAAATCTGTAATGAGTTTTCATAAGCCTATTGTTAAAATTTGCAGTGAAAACATTTACATGTCGGAAATCAATAAATGTTACAAATCAGGACTTGAGTCATTGTTTTGTTGATTTTGTGATTTAGGAAAGGCGTGGAGAAAATGCTAATAATGCAAATTAAACTAAAAAATGTCTTATATGCACCTTTTTTTCCCAGAGAGCCGATTGTTAAACATCAACCAATGCTTATTAACATAGCACTGCTAATAACTCGCCTGAGCCCACAGGAGCTGGGGTCCACCAAGCAGAAGAGCCACCAGAGTGTGGAAGGCAGAGAGAACCCTAGAGAGGTGCCAGAAGAAGGAACCTAGACTATACGCTGAGCAAGTCACTGAGAACACTTCCTTTTTCCTTCTGCACCATAGAGGTGAGAAAGCAGGAGGGGGGAAGCCAAGGTAGGAAACAAGATTGGTGTCTGCAGGTACTGCAGAGCCTCAGAGACCAGAAAAATCCACCTCTCCCTTTGGTGGGCTCAGTATCCCCAGCAAGCCTGACATTGCCAGAGGACTGGGCACACCTTATAAACACACCTATGATCACAGATTCGAAGCTATCAGGCATCTTAGAGGTTATCCAGTCCAATCTTACAGATTGGGAAACTGAGGCCCAGAAGACTAACCTAAGACTACTAAAGCAATTTCTTTCTCTGCAATCGGTCTTCCCTCTTATTCTCCCTCTGTCCATTCAAAACCACTGTCCTATATCAGACCCTCATCAACTTTGCTGGTCTACTGCAGTAGCTTTTTACTGTGACTTCCTGCCTCAGATCTCTCCCCACTGCAACACATTCTCCACATAGCTGCTAGAAAGACTTGAAAGAACAGGTCTGTCCATGTCACACCCCAGAGTTATGCTGGAGCCACTTCAAAACAGAATCAGGAGAGTTGATTGTTAAATTTTCAGCATGAGCTTTTACACCTCAGAAGTTTACAAATGTTACAAGCAAGAGATTGATTTGCCTTTTTTTGATAGTCTGTAGGCTTCAGGAAGAGATAGATAAAGTATTAATAATACAGAATAAATTTAAAAGTATCATATGTACCTATCTCCCCTGGAAAGCCAATGGTTAAACACTTAGCAGCAAACTCTGCCCAACTCTCTGATTCAATCAATTCTCTCATGATGGCCAGTTTTCATTGTTGTTCAGTGGTTTTGGTCATATCTGACTCTTCATGGCCCCATTTGGGGTTTTCTTGGCAAAGATACTGAAGCAGTTTGCCATTTCTGTCTCCAGTTATACTGGCCTAATTGCTATTCTTCACCTATACTGCATCTCCCATATCCTTACCTTTGTGCCTATAGCCCTCTGAGGCTCCAATGGCCTTCCTCTTTCATCTTATATTCTGAAAATTCCTGGTTTTCTTCCATTAGGCCACTTCTAGTGCTCTTCCAGTTATCTTCTGTCTCTTGCATATTAATCATGTATATATTTATTTATGTACATTGTATTAGCCAATAGAACATAAGCTTCTTGAGGACAGATATTGTTTGCTTCTTTTTTTTGGAAGGGGGAGCATTCCCAGCACTTAGCACAATGCCTGGCGTGTAATAAATGCTTAATTGAATGAAAGGCCCAGTTCCTTGGACTCTTCACTCCACCCCACCCCTATACCATACTGCCTCTTGATGGAGGTAACAAGAAATTGAGGGATTAAACTCCCATATGTGTCATGCATGGAAAGCATGAGTTGTACCATTTTGCTACAGCCTCTATCTTTGACCCTGGTTTGAATAGCCCAAATCTGAAATATGAACAATTATCCTTAAAAAGGAAAAAGTAAATACACTTTCCAGTGAACAACAAAGCCTACCATGTAATGTGTTGAATGTATATAAACTAACAAGATTCTGTCCTTTAGCCACATGGTCTTCTAGCACCAGGGGAAGAAAAGACGTAGAATGATAAAATTTACCACAGAATCTAGGCCACTAGAGCTTTTTTTTTTTGCATAATTGCCTCTCTCTTACAATTTGAGTTCATTCACAATGGAGAATTCCAAATAAGATAGGGAAGAAGCTAATTCATTTTATAAACATCACTTTAGGTCTCATCTTGTATAGTACCTCTGCTGATAAATTAATTATGGATGTGAGAGATGAAAAGAAAGCTGCTTAAACCAGTATTGAACATCAGCATAGTCTACTTTCTTAACTCTTTTCATTCAGGAAGGAGGGTAGGTAGGGGATCTTGGTAGATTGTCTTCAATGTAGGCACTGAATTAGGAGGCAGGAGACCCAAGTTCTACTTCTGACCGCCACTAACTAGCGGAGTTTATTTGAATCACTTAATTTCTCTGGGTCCAAGTCTCCTTATTAGTAAAATGAGAAGACAAATTCTAAATTCCATGGGTTGTCCATCTAACCAGATATCCATCCAACTGCATATACATATAGTGTATGTATTTTGGAGAGATATTTTTCACGGAAAATCAACTGGGCCAAAACCTAACAGAAGGAACTGGTGATTTGTCTTTTAAAACTACAAAGTTCTTTTGATGACTTCTTCCTGAAACAAAAGCTCATCTTTTAAATATCATTGTTTTCCTCGAATTATTATATAATTACAAATTCATTGGATACTGCAACCTCTCAGGAATCAAAATTGACAGTCACCCAAGGGGCAATGATGAGGTGCAAAATGAATAAAAGCAGGCTATAATATTTGACAACAAATTGCAAAAGAGAAATAGAATAAAGAATGTAATTAAAAACGTGTACAAGAGAAATGGAGGCAGCTAGGTGGTTCAGTGGATAGAGCACTAGGCCTGGAGTCAGGAAGACCTTAGTGCAAAGCCAGCCTTAGATGTTAACCTCTGATTGCCTTAATCCATGGAAGAAGGAAATGGCAAACCACTCCAAGTTCTCCACCAAGAAAACCACAAAAGACGCCATAAAAAGTTTCACACAAGTGAATAACTGTGCAACAACAATGAGAGAGAAAGAAGGTGAACTAGTCACATTATAAAAGCAAGGGATATTGATGGAAATGGGACTCATGGATTTCATCATGATGTTAAGAGAAGCCAAGGTGAACTCTCCAACAACATTATAAGAATCCCCTAGGGTGACCTCATGTCAATTTTCCCAATTACATGTAAAGACAATTTTAATACTCATTTTTTTTAAAACTCTGAGTTCCAAATCTTCTTCCTTTCCTCCCTCACCTTCCCCTTCCCTGAGATGCTAAGTAATTTGATATAGGTTATATATGAGCAATCATGTAAAACATTTTTCCATATTAGTCATGTTGTGAAAGAAGAAACAGACCCAAAAGGAAAAAATTTTTAAAAAGTGAAAAATTGTCTGCTTCAATCTGCATTCAGACTCTATCAGTTCTTTCTCTTGATAGGGATAGCATTTTCCATCAAGAATTCTTTGTCTTGGATCATTGTATTGCTGAGCAAAGTCATTCACAGCTGATCTTTGTATAATATTGCTGTTACTGTGTACAATGTTCTGGTTCTGCTCACTTCACTTTTGTATCAGTTCATGTAAGTCCAGGTTTTTCTGAAATTTACCTGCTCATTGTGTCTTACAGCATGATAGCTTTGCATTACATTTGTATACCACAACTTGTGTAGTCATTCCCCAGTTGATAGGCATCTCTTCAATTTCCAATTCTTTGCCATAAAAAGAGATGCTATAAATATTTTTGTACAAATAAGTCCTTTTCCCTTTTGTTAAATCTCTTTGGAATACAGCAGAATGGATATTCTTGACTTTTTTTTTTTTTGCATCATGGACTCTATTGGTATTCTGTTAAAAACCTATGAACACTTTTTCAGGATAAAGTTTTTGAATACATGACATAAAATATGTAGGATTTGAAAGGAAACCATTTATATTGAAATGCCTTTATCAAAATAATTTTTAAAAGCAAACAAACAAGTTCACAGATTCCAAGTTAGGAAACCCTGAACTAGAAGCAAGTTGTAGGGCTATTGTACTAGTTTGATGAAGAAGTCATAAGGACCTGAACTAGGATAATATGCCATGGGAGTGGAGAGCAGGAGAGGCTATAGGAGTGACAATACTTGGAATCTGATTGCATAAGGAAAAAGGAGAGAATCAAAAATGACTCCAACATTACCTATCTAAGTGCCTGGAAGGATTAGTAGTACCACAAACAGAAGTTTGGAGGAGAAACGGTTTGAGAAAAAATTTAATGAGCCCCATTTTGGACATGTTGAGGTGATATAATTGTGAGATACACAGACAAAGATGTCAGGCAGACGGTTTGCAAGGTAATACTGGAGTTTAGAAGGGGGATATAGAGATTTTAAAGTTATTTGTATAACATGATAATTGAACCTGTGGAAGATGATGGAATCATCAAGGAAGAGAGTATAAAGAAAAGAGGGCGGGTTTTTTTTTTCAAGCATAGTAACCTATGAAGCCGTCTATTAAGTTATGAAGAGGTCATGGTCTATTAGAGTGGAAGGAGTGCCAACAGTGATGAAAACATAGATCTTTTGAAGTAGTTAAGAAGTAAAACTAATCTGGGCTGAATGTGAAAATGAGTGTCACAAGGCTAAGGTATAATTCTTCCAGGTAACATATTTGTAGCTTACCTGGACCTTCTGTAGTTAGAAGACCTTAAATCAAAAGAATGGATTACATGTTGGGAATTAGAAGCACTATGACAAACTGTCAAGAGAGATCTTTGTGGGGCAGGCAGATCTGATGCCCATAATTTAACACCCTGAAGTCAACCATTTATGCATGTGGTCAAGTGGTGGTCACTGATTAGTCTGGTTGGTTTGGGAAAATCTTGAAGTTGGGCTGAACTGCATAAATTTCAGAAGCATCAAAGTGTTCTTTCTGAAAATTCATGCCTTCCTTTAATTTTCCTAGTGCTAAGAGAGGGAAAAAGTGAATCAAAAGACCAAGAAATTTTTTCTGGTTAGCTTTTCTAGCTTTCATATAGTTGTTCAGTTGTGTCTGAGTCCTCATGACGCCATGGCCCATAGCACACCAATGCTATCCATGAATATTTTCTTGGCAAAGATACTGGAGTGGTTTGCCATTTCCTTCTCCAGTAGATTAAGGCAAACAGAGGTTAAATGACTTGCCCAGATTTGAGGTTGAATTTGAACTCAGATCCTCCTGACTCTGGCACAGTACTCTATCCACTCAACTACCTAGCTGCCTTTGATTAATATAGTAATACTAGGTAAATAGTGATAATTTACTCAAATGGGAAGTCAGTACAGTAAAGAAAGCAAAATTCATGACAGCCTCATAGGGCTTGAAACTAACAAATGCAGTGACAGTCAGGAATAAAAAGTTGATAGTCAATCAATAAGCATATGTGAAATGGCTCCTGTGTTCCAGGCCCGAAGATAAACACTGGGGATTCAAGTACAAGCAGAAAGACAGTGCCTGCTTTTGAGCTTTGGAGGTCATTGATCTAGAGCTGGAAGGGGGCTTTGAGGTCACTTACTCCAATCCCCTCATTTTAGAGATGAGAAAACTGAGGTGTGGGGAGTTTAAGTCACTTGTCCAACTTTATACAAAGTAGCATACGCCAAAACAAGATTGGAAATTAAACCTAAAGCCAATGCTATGACAGGCTGCCTTTCCTCAAACTCTAAATAAAATCAACTGATGAGTAAAGATGCCAATTTACTCTCAGTAATTTCTACCCACATATAAAGTATAAAACAAATTTCTGGTGTTCATTGTTGTCCAGTCATTTCAGTCAGGCCCAACTCTTCATGACCCCATTTGAGGTTTTCTTGGCAGAGATACTGGAGTAGTTGGCCATTTCCTTCTCCAGCTCATTTTACAGATAAGGAAACTGAGACAAACAGAGTTAAGTGACTTGACCAAGGTCATGCAACTAATATCTAAAGTTACATTTGAACTCAGGAGGATAAGTCTTCCTCCTGGCCTGGTATTCTATCCATTGGACCACCTAGCTGCTCCAAATTTCTAGTATAGGAATGACCAACCTAAAAAATCTGGTTTTTATATACTAACATATACAGATAAGTATTTTTAAAGGGAATAAAAAGAAATGGAAAGACACATATATTACTTATTGCATGCCAAGTACTGTGCTAAGCACTGAAACTACAAATAGAAAAGCAAGATAGTCCCTGCTCTCAAGGAACTTGAATTCTAATTAGGAGAATTTAGCTTCAGAGAAGATAGACAACTCAAGGAATCTGGAGGGGAAAGTTTTAAACTCAAATTCTTCTCTAAAGATTAATCTTCACTCACTCCCCAAACACAATGTTAAAAGTATCTCTAAAGCAACAGGTCCTGAAATAAAGCTCTCTGGTGGGGTAGGAAGGAGACTCATTCTGGTCAGTGGAGGAGGCCGTTAGGTGGGCGTACATCTGCCTGGCAACGCTAGAAACCAACAACCTAAATGACTAAGGGGGTGGAAAAGTGGTTTCAATGAGAAAAGGATGACGATCGTTCTACTCATACAAGAGATTAAGGAGAACTTTGCTCAGCTGTTTGGTCTTGATAGACCATAGAACAAGAAGAAATGACCTGCAATTATAGCATGAGTTAGACAGAATAAAGGTGAAACTTCTTAGTTGAACATCGGAACAGGTTGCTAAAAGAAACCATGAGGTAGAAGTTCTTAGAAATTTTCAGAAACATCATCGACAGCCATCTTCTTGAGAAGAAAGAGATTCTCCCACCCGCCTCATGCAGGCAAGAGCTATATCGGGCTTCTGCCCAGTATTCCTCCTGTTCTATAGCATAACCTGTCCTGTGCAGCTTTGCAAATACAGGGAAAATACATAATCCAGTGTTTTTATATATATGTACCCATGTGCCCTCATTACCTGTAGATGAGAAGCACCATGGGTAGTGAATAGAGAGCCAGCCTCAGGTCAGAAAGTTCTGCTGTTAAAGTCCTGTCACATGCTAACTATGTGACCCTGAGCCAGGCTCTTACCCTCTCAGTACCCCCAGGCACCTCTAAGACTGCAAATTGCAGAGGAGGTCCTGATCTGTGGTAAAGAGGGAATTTCCTCTTTGGGAGTCCCCTCATACCAGTGAAATCACAAGTCCAATCCCACATATGTCTCACATAAGCTCCAGATCTCATGGACCATATATGGAGATCATATCTGTATAGGGAATTCCCTGGTGAGAAAAGTCTCAATACCTGTGTAGATCAACAACTATCCTGCTGCTACTTTTAGCCTTAGAGAGATGTCTGAGACACAGAGAGGTTACATGACTGGCCCAAGATCACACAGCCAGTGTGTACTGGAGGGGACTTAAACCTATGTTATCCTGACTTCGAGGCCATTCTGCCTCTCCCAATATGACTTCAATTCCATTTTAGTAAGAAGCCTTTTCTTACACTGAAAATTCCATCTTCCATGGAATCCCATGTGGATTATTCTTGATAACAACTCACATTTCTACCTAGTATTTTCTGCTTTGTGCTTTACTCACAACAATCTTGCAAGACAGGTTGCCCACATGTTATCATCTCCATTTCAGGATAAAGATTAATCAAGAAGTAGCTTGTATAGACTACTGAACTAGAAGTCTGAAAGAACTGAGTTCAAATCTTGTTTCTGACACTTAATAGCTGTGTGACACCAGGCAAGTATCTTAACCATTCTAAGCCTCAGTTTCCTTATCTGTAAAATGGAGATAATAAAAATGTCTGAGCACTCACCTCATAGGATTGTTGTGAGGCTCAAGCATAGTAATCACAATTACATTTATATAACATTTAAAAGTGATATATATATATATATACACATATATGCATATATCACTCACATATATATGAGTTAATGACACTCCCAGTTATATATATATATAAAACTATATATATAAATTATATATGTGTGTGTGTGTGCGCACACACACACACACACACACATATAAAACGTCTGAACTGAGATCCTTACCTTGGTTCTTAACCCAGGTCTAATGTACTTTCCTCTACACCAATTACCCTGACTTTCAGAATTAGTCTCTGACTTTCAGAATCATCATTTTGCATCATCCTTTTAACTGGAAGTTTAGTAGTTTCATCTCCCTCATCTATTTGGTGGTTTTGATTAAGAGTCAGTCATTCCTTTACCCACTCTGACCTAGTGTGGTAGATTAACATCAGAAATAAAGAATATTTTATGCATATATGAATGAATATATGAGAATGAATGAATGAATGAATGAATGAACAATAAGCAAAATTTAAGTATTTACTATATGCCAATGACTATGCTAAGTGCTGGGATTACAAATAACAAAACCAAGACAGTCCTTGCCTTCAAGAAGCTGACATTATAACAAGAGGAGACAAAGCTTATAAGGAAGCAGTGGCCAGTTTTTTGGTTTAGAAAATCACAGAGAAGGTCAGTGGAGCCACTGGGAACCTTTTGCATAAAGGAAGCACGAAACTTCCTTTCCAGAAGGAATAGTGGTATTGACTTGATTACTGTTCTTGGCTTATGGAAAGGGGAGGAGAGAGGAAGAGGAGGCAGGGCAGACGGCAAGGAAATGGGGGAAGGGAACAAGCATTTCTTAAGTGCCTAGTACGTGCTGTGCTAAGCACTTTACAAATGCTGTCTCATTGGATGATCGAGTTAAATTGTTAGATGGAGTGTGAAACATGGTCTGGGGCCTGGGACTGGCTAGATATAGTGGACCATGTGTGTTTGTACTGGCTGACTCATCCATCAGGAAAATATGGCACCAAGGTCATGGTTCCAAAGCTGGGTGGATTAAGATACCTCAAAGACCATGTTTCACTTCCTTCTAACTTATCTTCCTCCTCCACCCTTCTTGCCATCTATTTGATTAAATCTATATACCACCACTGCTTTGGGAAAGGAAAGAAAGAGGAAGGGAAGGAGAGAGGGAGGGAGAGTGAGAGAACATTTCGTTTCTAGTTTTTCAAGTAACCTTTGTGATTGTTGTAAGTTTGGAAGCTGTTGTCATCCAGGTCCTTTAACTGTTTAGTGTGGGGTGGAGAAAGAGATGTTCAAATTATGCTACCGGTGTTTAGATAAGGACATGCACATATAGCATTCAATTGAATTCAATAATTCATTTATTAAGTGGCTACCACACACAAGCCACAGTGCTAGAGGCTAGGGAGACAATGACAAAATAATACCTGATGGTACCAAAATTTAGGAATAGATGTACCACTCCCTAAGTTTCTTGTTTTTAGAGGAAGTTGTAGGTATTTTGGTATTCCTCAGCTCTCTAGACTCTTATCCTGAGGTGAGAGCCAATCAATTCAGGGTCTGTGAGTAGATACTCATACAAGTAGTGACCCATATTTTGAGAAAAGCTTAGGTTTGAAGAAACCTCGAAGATACTCAGAATAGCCCAGAATTGGCCTATCCAAGGCTAAGGTACTCAGATATAGATTTGCAGTCCAAAGGCCTCTTCATTCTTCCATGGCACATCCTTTTGCAACTGATTATCACCACCTCCCTTGGCTTTACACTGCTCTTGAGATTTTATCTCACTCCCAGCTGAAGCAATTATAAAGTCCAATCTACTACTATTGTGTGCTACGTATTATAAGATATGCAGGGAGAATGATTTGAGAAAGTCACCTTTTTTTTTTTCTGTGCAGGACATGTCTATTTTAGTCACCATGCTTATACCTTTCCAGTAGTTCAAAAGATACATTATTACATCAACATGAATAATCTTTTACTGGTACCAGTCACAGCCTTAGTATTTGGCTGAATGAGTTGCTATGGCTAAAAATATTCATCCTCTGGTGGTCATCCCAATGCTGAGCCTCTTTGGCTCATTCACTGATGACAGGCTAGCCAGCTGGCTACTACTCTAAACTTTATTTTTAATTCAATAGTTTTTTGTGCATAAAATTTGCTGAACTATTTTATGCATCTTTACCACCAGCTGGAGCATCTCCATCCTGGGCATTCCTGGCTTAGATCCCTTGTGTTCTATGACTGGCAATTATGCTTGATTAGACCTTTACCAAATGATTCCTGGAGGAATGTTCTCTGAGGCAACTGCAGAGGTGATAAATTTTTGTCTGGGCACATCCTTGCAAAATCTGTGATAGATTGTTTTGTTAAACAAAACCGAATTGTTGACTTTGTCTTGAATGTTTCCCTTGGATCATTCTTTTTTAGTCTTACTCCTAGACTTGGTCACAGGGTCTTTGGTTTTCTTGACTGACCTGCTGCTGTGTTTTCCTTCTTGTCATCCTTGGGGTTCTCAGCGAGGCTTTGAGAACTTCAGTTGCTACCATCTCCTAGCTAAGATGTCAGAAAGTAGGCTCTAAACTTTTCCAGCTTAGTACATCTTACTAGAGCTTACATTATATCTGTTGCCATAGTCTTCCAGAAGCAAGAAGTCACCATATCCTCCTCCTCCTCCTCCTCCTCATCATCATCATCATCAGGCATTGGAGTATGACTTTTGTTCATGATCATCAAAAAGTAACATTGATGATACTTAATATTTGTACAAGGCTTTAACTTTCCAATGTGCTTTCTCTTTGTGTTGAGTGAGTATACAGAATCAGAACCATACATAAGGTTTCTTGACATATGGTACGAAAAGTGAAATCAGATGTGAGTATAGAGTGTCTGACCTAGAGTGGAAGAAAAGAGAAAGTGAATAGCTGGAAGTTAGATACCCATGTGAGACCTTCTTACAATGGATTGAGGGGAGTTTTTATTTTCATGAGTGTAATGGCAGGAATTTGCAAGAAATTTTCAAATTTCAGACCAAAAACTTTGTGAGAGTAGATCAAATTTGGGGAGGAAATTCAGGGAAAAAGGTAAATTTTTTTAAGCCCTAGAAAACATTAGTAAAGTCAGCTATAAATAGAGGTTCACTCAGTATCTGCACAGACAGAGGCCAGCACAACAAACGGGCAAGTCAAACAGCAGTATGCCATAGTAGTTATTTATGAAAGTTAAAAGCAAAAGACAGCAGCAAAAGTGACTGAGAACAGAAGCTCTCAATTTCAAGTAAGGAGGGTGTGCAAACTTTGTCTTATGATTGTGTTTCTTCCAGGATCAAGTAACAACTATGCATGCACAAAATTAGGGTTTGTCTGCCTATTATAGGAAAGAGTGAAAGGAATGGAAGAAACGTCTCTAATTTCTGACTAAGCTATTGGTTGACCTCATTTGAAAAATGGAGAGATCCAGTGACATCTTGGGGTAAGTATCTGGGATGCACCAAAGACTTTGAGACTTGTTCAGCCTAATAACCAACACTCGTTTCTAGTGATTCATGCAAGAACAAAGGATATCACCAGAAGGAACCCAGGAAGAATTGTTAGTCAGCCAACAAATCTTTATTAATTGCTAAGCTCGGGAGATACAAAGAAAGGCAAACAAAGCAAAACAAAAGAACCACAATAGTTCCTGTCTCAAGGAGTGTATGTTCTAATGGGGAAGATAACATCTAAAAAACTAAGTACATAGAATATATTTACTGAAAGAATAATGGCAATCTGAAAGGGAAAGGTATTAATAAATGGCCGGAAAAAAAGTTTCTTATTGAAGTTAAGATTGAACTTAGCCTTGAAGGAAATCAGAAAAATCAAGAGGTGAAGGTATAGGGAAGAATGTGTCTGGCATAGGGAACACTTTGCAAAGGCATGGAGGTGGGAGATATATGACAGTGTTTGAGGAGCTGCAAATAGGTAAGTATAGCTGAATTACAGAGTTAGTGACTCTCAAGGAATGGATTAAAGTATAATCCCTTCATGGAATGGATTAAAGTATAAAATGTCTAGAAAAGAAGCAAGGGGACAGGTTCTGAAGAGCGAAAGATTATGAGTTCTATTATGGATGTGTTGAGTTTGAGATGCCTACAAAACAACCAGTTTGTGATATCCAAGAGGCAGTTGGAGATGTGTAACTGTAGCTCAGCAGAGATATTAGAACTTATAAAAAGGTCTGGCAATTACTGCATAGACATGGGTGCTCAGGAGTACCCTAAGTAATATAGTCTAGACTCCAGAGCAACAAGAGAAGAGGACTTGTGACATAGCCCTGGGGGACACCCACAGTTAGGGGGGTATGATATGGATGGAAGACCTGCAAAAGAGATTGAGAAGGAGGAGCATTTGGACAGATAGAAACAGGAGAGAGAAATGTCACCAAAACCTAGAGAAGAGAGTATGCATGAGGAAGTGATTGACAGGGTCAAATGCTTCAGAGAGGTCAAGGAGGATCGGGGTTGAGAAACAGTCATTAAATTTGACAACTAATAGATCATTGGTAACTTTGAAGGGGACAATTTCAGTTAAATGATGAGGTCAGAAGCCAGATTGCAAAGGGTTTAGAAGAGAATGAAAAGAGGAAGTGGATGAACTCATTGTAAAAGGCTTTCTCCAGGGGATTAACCATAAAGGGCAGAAGAGATATAGGATGATAATTAGCAGGGATGATTACATCAAGTGAGGGTTTTTAAGGATGGTGAAGAAGGACATTTTTTGTAGTCAGTAGGAAAGGAGCTAGTGGATTGGAAGAAGCTGATGATAACAGACAGGGTGGAGATAATATTAAGGGCAATTTGCTGGAGAAGTCAGGAGGGGATGGGCTCAAAGAGGTGTGGAGAAGGGTTTGCCTTGACAAGGAGAAGGGCTGTCTTTTCATCAGAGACCAGAGTGAAGGAGGGCAGGGGAAGAAGATGTCTGAATATTGTGAAGTGACAATGAAGATTTCCACATGGATAATCTCAATTTTTTTAGGGTGGGGTTAAGTATGCTTATTAGAGAGGCTGAACATTTGATTAGGGGTTATCCTGAAAAACTTGAGGAGAGATGAGAAGTTTTAGAAAAGTCACTATGGAAAGTGGGATATTAAACCAATTAGGAAGGAAGAGAATATTTGTCTAGCTTTGAAGAGGGAACAGTTGGAATTAGAATATACATTTCTAGTGGACCCTGTCAGCACAGTTAAAAAAAAATTCCTCCAGCTTCATTCAGCAGCATATGAACAGGAGCAAAGGCGATGGATGGTGGGAATAATCCAGGATAGGGTCTTGGCAAGACATAAATAGACTAAGGGTACAATGGAGTTGAAGGTAAAGGATAGTCTAGAATGAAGTGTGGAATGACCCTATAGGGCAGCTAGGTGGTGCAATAGAGAGAGCTTTGGGCCTGAAGTCAGGAAGACCTAAGTTCAAATCTAGCCTCAGACATGTACTATTTCTGTGACTGGGCAGGTTGTTTAACCCTGTTTGCCTGTTTCCCCTCCTGTAAAATGGAGAAGGAATGTAAAATGAAGAAGGAAATGGCAAAACACCCCAGTGCCTTTGCCAAGAAAACTCCAAATGGGGTCACAAATAGTTAGGCATGACTCAACAACTGATTTGTTTCACCAAGGATTGAGATAGAGAAAGGAGGAAAGTATAGCCAACATATGGTCGATAGTTTGGGAAAAAGACTGAGGGGTGAAATAAATAGAGGTCATAATGGGGATAAAGAACAGAGTTGGGTTGGGAATTATGAAGCAAAAATTCTGGGCTACTTTCAGCACAGTAAAAGGCAGAGTTAGGTCAGAAAGGCATTTCTAACCCACAGGGCAGGGGGAATTCCACTAAAACCTCTAACACCAGCTGCCTTTTTAGGCTTTAGGTGACAAGGAAGTCAAACTAATGACAATCCTGAGAATGGCCTCTCAGTCCCCAGAAAGGGAAACCAGACCACCTACGTAAAACAGATGCTTCTCCTACCAAAGCAACAAATGGAAGATCACAAAGACTCGGGTCAGAAGCATTGTGGGGATATTGTAGATGGAAGGGCTAGCCGTTCAGACAGGGATTCTAGTAGATAACCTCTAAGATCCCTTCTAAATCTGAGATGCTATAATTCTCTGACTACCTAAGCGGAGTTCTTCCCGATTACACCAACCTGTTAGGAGCTTTTGGTACACAACTAAGAACTCTGAAAAGTAACTTAAGCACTGTCTGTCCCCTCTAGTATCTTACATTCTGAATTTTTTGGATCTGTTTCTTTTAGTCCACTTGCTTCTATCCTCATGTCAAGCTCATCTGCCTTATTAATAATTGGCAGCAACCTTTTCAATTTTCCCCTCTAATAAGCTTGCTGAGCTTTGTAACATCACTCTGTGAGCTTAATTCTTCTACAAAATTTTTGACACGATTCCTCTAATGCTTCCAGGTAAATTAAAGGATCACCTGAATAACTCAAAATTGATGAGGAAGGTTCTGAAACAAACAACCCAGTTAGTCTTGGTTAGGATTTGAAAATGTCCCATTAATTGTCCTTCTGCTACTTGACACATTTGTTCCAGGCATTGCCTTTCACTCAGGGTGGATAAAAGTTTTACTTCTAAGTGTCTTCCCTAGAAAACAATGGGACTTGATTCCATTTATTTTTTTTTTCATTGCATCTGAGTGCCGCTGTAGGTGTTATATGTACAGAACTGGGCACATATAATTACAGTAGTCATGGAGGAAGGAAAGAAATCACGAACCTCCTTAAAATTCTTCCCAAAATCTCTGGGATTAATTTCCTGCTGGAATTAGTGATGCCCATTCAGGAAGTCTGTTCTTCAAATTAATTCACAGAAGAGTCATTCCCTGGAGAAAGAGTCTTAGAACACTGGCTCTGGGGGTATCAGGATTCAAGATCCCATGGTGAAATGTATTTTTCCTCCTTTTAGTTTGCTATTATAACCTGATGCTTGTTAGCATCTGTCATGTAATTCTCCTTCTGGTTTAAAGATAATGGGAGGATGATGCTGCAGTATTGGGATATGTGTCTGAAAGAAAGGAAAATATTTAAAAAAACAAAAAAACTTACATCTAGGAGGCAGCTAGGTGGCACAGTGAATAGAGCACCTGCCCTGAAGTCAGGAGGACCTGAGATCAAATCCGGCCTCTGACACTTAACTCTTAACCCCAACTGTCTTGCCTTCCCCCCTCAAAAAAAAACCCCTTATGTTTATACAAATTAGTTTAAACGTATTATCTCATATCAATCTTATGAAGTTGCTGGCACATCAGTATTCCCATTTTACAAATAGGAAAACTGGCTGTGAGAAGTTACTTGACTTGTCCAAACTTACAGTTAGTAAGAGGAGATACCAAGACTCAAATATTGGTCTTCTGATTCTACTCCAGAGCTCCGTCCCCCTTACCAGACTGACCCTCCATATTGTTCTTCATCAGCAATTCCATCATGTTCTGGACAATCTTATTTCAAGGCTAATTCTAGAAGTAACTTCATTATTGACAAAAAAAAATAAAAAGTGATCATTATTTTTTATCAATCAGTCAGCAGGCATTTCTTAAGCATTTTCCCATATGCCATGCACTGTGTTAAAAGATGGGGGAACAAAGACAAAAATGAAGGAGTCCTTGTCTCAGGGAGCTTGTATTCTATCAGCGAAAACAACATGTACACATATGGATATACAGGAAAAAGTCACTCACTCAGTCAGAATTTATTAAGTACCTACTATGTGCCAAGCACTGTGCTAAATATAAGGGATACAAAAAAAAGGCAAAAAATAAAACAAAAAACCCAACAACAAAAAATCCTCAACCCCCCCAAAACCTAACCCAGTCGCTGCTCTCTAGGCCTTCACAGCTTAATCTTGGAGACATGTAAACAACTAGATACAAACAAGATATATCCAGGATTAATTGGAGATAATCAACAGAGGGAAGGCACTAGAATTAAGGGGGACTAGAAAAGGCTTCTTGCAGAGGATAAAACTTTAGCTGACACTTGAAGGAGGCCAGGAAAGCTAGGAAGTAGAGATAAGAAGACTTCCAAGCGTATGAAAGTGAACAACATTTGGAGTGATTTAAATTGGCGGTGCATTCTGTCTCAGCTGGAATTACCCCATACTCCAGACTGGCATCCGTAAACTATATTATGGATCTCCCAAAGCACATATCAAGAGAGATTTGGCTGTGGCCTCTGAATGTGAGGGACAGGAAGGCACCAAAAGAAATCAATTTATGCAGGGCAGGAGAAAATCCAAGAATATTTATCATCAATGTCACTGGTGTTTTCAGAATAGAATTGTGGGCTTCTAAAGACCTCTGTCTGAAATCACAGCTTGCTCTTTAATATGAAACGTCTTTCAGATGGAAAGGCAGCTTATGCCTTATTTATGCTTTAAGTCACAAGCAGCCACGTGTATCAGTGCCGGTTTATGTAGGTGGTTCTGGTTGTTGTTTTTAAATCTCACAATAAGGAGACATGACTGATACCAGGAGCAACTCTGCGATCTCTGTAAGGCTGTTGTTTCCTCTCTGAACCACCTTCTTCCCCTTCCCCTCCCCCTCCAGACTCAATTCTCCCTTCTTTAGCAGCACAGGGGACTCAAAGTAGAAAAAGCAAAATTGATTAGTCAGAACGCTCTCCTCACTGGAAAAACCACAATCAGAAGGACCAGGAAATGACAATTTTCACCCTCCTTTAGTGTGTGAATTATAGCACCATGTGAAACCAGGGACACATACATTTCAGGAAAATTTTTTCAAGGTTGTTTTTTTTTTTATTCTATATGAATAGCATTCCTGAATTTTCCTACAGACCATCCATGGTTTCTGCCGGAAGGAAACCAGGATAAACTTAAAGACTCTGAAGGGAAGCCTACTACTTATGAATAGAAAGTTAGCCCTAATGGAAACCTTGTTGCATTTCCTTTTGAACAATCCAGGTTTGTCTGAGGGCAGAAAGGATAAGAAAGACTTTTTCCTTTTAACAAAAAGCAGTTTACTCACTGTCTGGAGAGATCTCGGACTCATGTTTTCTCTCTCCTCTGTGTCCCTACATTTTTTTTCTTCCAAGAGACCAAGTAACATAAAGTAGAAAATGGTTACTGCTCCATCCTTTGAAATTCTCGTTTTCCTTGGGTGGTTGCTAGTTCTGGGTTGATCCGGGATTTAGAAAACAGAAGGAAGAACGGGTCACTGGATTTGTAGCTACATTAGGCCCCTACTGATGTGCAAAGAAGCAATGTTTTGCTATTTCCTTTTGAGGTCTCCCTTTAAGAAAAAAAATAGTTTTTAGCAAAGAATAAACATGTTTGGGTAGAATGTTCCGTTCTTAAAATTTAAACAAGGCAATTTAAATGTTCAAATGACTTTGAGAAGGAAAGGAAAGGAAAACATGTTATATAAGCACATTGTCAAATTCCTAATCAGGTTATATTGGTCAGAGAGGTAGAAGATGTGTTCCCTTAAGACCAAAGGATGTATTTTGGGTGAATCCTCTATATAAATTCAGTTTTCTCAGAAGTGATTTGTCTCACTCCTTAAACAACTCAGATAAGCTTAACACTTTTCAATGGGCTTACTCTAGGTTTTTTTGGAGGGGAGTTAGGGGAAGGGAGGTGTTTTTTTCCCCTAAGTGACTGATAATTAGCATAGTAGATAGAGCACTGGGACTGGAGTCAAGAAGACTTGAGTGATCCTGGGCAAGGCACTTAACTTTTATCTGCCTCAGTTTCCTCATCTGTGAAATTGGGATATAATAGCATTTATTTCCCCGAGTTGTTGTGAGGATCAAATGAGATAATATTTATAAAGCACTTAGTACAAAGCCTGGTACATGTTATTGTTTGCTGTACAGTCATGTCTAACTCTTTGTGACCCAATGGACCATAGCACACCAGGCCCTTCTGTCCTTCACGATTTCTCAGTCTGTCTAATTTTATGTTCATTGTTTCCATGACACATACTCTCTCTCTCTCTCTCTCTTCCTCCATCTGTCTCATCCTCTGCCATCCCCTTTTCCTTTTGCCTTCAATCTTTCCCACCCTCAGGGTCTTTTCCAATAAGTCCCAACCTTCTCATTATATGGCCAACATGTTTAAACTTCAGCTTCAGTATTTAACTTTCCAGTGAACAGTCAGTCTTTAAGGATTGACTGATATGACCTCCCTGATGTCCAAAGGACTCTCAAAAGTCTTCTCCAGACTCACAATTCAAAAGTGCTAATTCTGCAGCATGTAGCTTTTCTTGAAAAACCAAAGCTTCAACTATACAGATGTTTGTTGGCAAGGTGTATCTCTGCTTTTTTGTATGTTGTCCAGATTTGCCATAGCTTTTCCTCCAAGGAGCAATTTCAGTGGTTGAATTCCATAGTTACAGTCATTGTCTGCAGTGATCTTTGAACCCAAGAATATAAAATCTGACACTGCTTCCATTTCTTCTTCCTCTATTCACCACAAGAGATGGGACCAATTGTTAGGATCTTAGTTTTTTGATGTTAAGCTTCAACTTAGCTTTTATATTTTCTTCTTTCACCCTCATCAAGAGGCTTCTTGATTCAAATCCTCTTCACTTTCTGCATCAGAATATCATCTGTATATCTGAGATTGTTGATATTTCTCCTCATAACCTCAACTCCAGCTTTTGATTCATCTAGCCTGGCATTTCTTATGATATACACTGTACATAAGTTAAATAAATAAGATGACAGTATACAGCTTTGTTGTACTTCTTTTCTGATCTTAAAGCAATCAGTTGTTCCATGTTCAGTTCTAACTGTTATTTCTTGGTCTATATATAGGTTCCTGAGGAAACAAATAAGATGACCTGGTACTCCCATCTCTTTGAGGACTTGCCACATTTTGTTGAGATCCACACAGTCAAAGGCTTTAGTGTAGTCAATGAAGCAGAAGTAAATTTTTTTTTAACTCCCTTGCTTTCTCCATTATCCAGTGAATGTTGGCAATTTGGTCTCTAGTTCCTCTGCCTCTTCGAAACTCATGCTTTGAACTACAAATATGTGTACACATAGAAAACCAGTATAAAAATACATTTGTAAAATTAAAAATATCATCTTTACTTGGAATGCTGAAGCAGTCAAGGTAATTCTCAGTTCACATATTGCTGAAGTCTAGCTTGCCCAATTTTAAACAGCATTGCTGGCATCTGAAATGAGTACAATTGCTCAGTAATTGGAATGTTCCTTGGCATTGCCTTTCTTTAAAATTGGGATATAGACTGATCTTTTCCAATCCAGTGACCACTGTTCTGTTTTCCAAATTTGCCAGCATATTGATTGCAGCACTTTAACAGCATCATCTTTTAGGATTTTAAATAGCTCAGCTAGAATTCTATCACTTCTACCAGTCTTACCATCAGCAATGCTTCCCAAGGCCCATTTGTCTTCATTCTCCAGGTTGTCTGGCTCTAGAACAGTAACCATACCATTGTGTGGTTATATATGTTATTATCTTTCTTACATAGTTCTTTTGTGTATTTTTGCCACTTCTTCTTAATCTCTTCTGCTTCTCTTAAATCCATACCATTTTTGTCTTTAATCATGCCAATTTTTGCATAAAACTTTCCATTAATATCTCTGATTTTCTTGAAGAGACTCCTTGTTTTTCCCATTTTATTATTTTCTGCCATTTCTTTGCATTGCTCATTTAAGAAAAACTTTTTATCTCTCCTTGATATTCTCTGGAATTTTTTATTTAGTTGGATATATCTTTCCCTTTCTCCTTTCCCTTTTGCTTTCCTTCTTTCCTCAGTTATTTGTAAAGCCTCATTGGATAGCCTTTTTGCTTTCTTATTCTTCCTTTTTATCGCTGCCTTCTGCACAATACTTTGAAGCTCTGTCCATAGTTCTTCAGGTACTTTATCAGATGTAATCCATTAAATCTATTCTTTACCCCATATTTATATTCATGAGGATGTTATTTAAGTCATACCTATATAGTCTGATGGTTTCCTCTACTTTCTTCAGTTTTAGTCTGAATTTTGCAACAAGAAGTTTATAATCTTCCGGAGATCAAGGGAGCTAGGATTAAAACCAAGAATCACCTACCCAGCAAAATGGAGTATAATTTTTCAGGGGAAAATATGGTCATTCAATGAGGTAGAGGACTTTCAAGCATTCTTGAGGAAAAAACCAGAACTGAACAGAAAATCTGACACTCAAACACAAGAAGCATGAGAAGATAAACATGGAAAAGAAATCATAAGGAACTTATCAAAGTTGAACTATTTACATGCCAACATGGAAAAATGAGAATTGTAACTTATGAAATTTTTCTCAGTATGAGGATAGGTGAAGGGAATATAAATGTGTGTGTGTGTATACACATACACATATGTCTATATAGGAGGGTATGTACATGCATATGAATACATATATGAGTATGTATATATATGTGTACATAGACAGAGGGCACAGGATAAATTTAATAGGAAGTGACGATATTTTAAAAGGTGAAATTAAGAGGTGGGAGAGGAATAGAATGAGAGGAGACAGGGGAAGACAGAATGGGGTCAATCGTTTCATGTAGAAGAGGCAATGGATAACGGTTACAATGGAGGGGAGGAACAGGAAAACAAAAAGGGAATGAGTTAACCTTACTCTCATTGAATTTGGCTTAGGGAGGGAATGACATACACTCTAAAATGGGTATCTTGCCCTGCAGGAGAGTAGGGGGGAAGGGGATGAGAGGGGGGATGA
>CM053580.1:378744045-378776259 GCA_028627135.1 Pseudochirops cupreus | reverse complement strand
ATGGGGAGAGACAGAATGGGGTAAATTATCTCATATAGAAGAGGCAAGGGATAACTCTTACAATGGAGGGGAAAAACAGAAAGGCAAAAGGGAATGGATCAACCTTATTCTGATTGAATTTGGCTTAGGGAGGGAATGACATACACACTAAATTGGGTATCTTGCCCTACAGGAGAGTAAGGAGGAAGGGGATGAGAGGGGGGATGATGGAGGGGAGGGCAGGTGGGGGTGAGGGTAGTTAGAAGGACACACTTTTGAAAAGGGACGGGGTCAAAGTAGAGAATAGAACAAGTGGGGCACAGGATAGGATGGAGGGAAATACAGTCAGTCTTTTACAACATATCCACTATGGAAATGTTTTCTGTAACTACACATGTACAACCTATGTTGAATTGCTTATCTTCCCAGTAAGGATGGGTGACGAGGGAGGAAGGGAAAGAATCTGGAATTCAAAGCTGTAAAATCAAATGTTTAAAAATTTTTTTATTATTATTTACATGCAATTGCTAAATAAGATATACGGGCACTGGGGTATGGAGAGCCATCTTGCCCTACTGGAAAGTGGGAGGAGGGATGGGGGAGGACATAGGAGAGAGCAGATGGAGGGAGGGGGTATACAGTGGGATGGCTGTTTTGGGGTGGTGGGTAGGGGAAAGAAGGGGAGAAAATTTGTAGCTCAAAATCTTGTGGAAATGAATGTTGTAAACTAAAAATAAACAAAATTTAATTTAAAAAAATAAATATTTTGAGAAATAGACAAAAAAACCCAATAGATTTAGAAGAGGCCTTCAAGGTCATCTAGTCCCTAGTTAAGGAAACTGAGGCCCAGAGAGGTTGTGACTTGTCCAAGGTCACACAGGTAGTGAGTAGCAGAGTCAAATTCTCTGATACCAAATCCACTACTCCACACTGCCTCTCTGGGTGTGACAGAATAAGAGAGACCATGGTGGCCTTAGAGACTTTACTTGTAACTCTGTTTTCTTTAACCAGGGTCATCTTGTGCACAGTTCTCTTGCACACTGACTTCTTGGCTTCTCTTGTGAGTCTTTTAGAGAATGGCCCATGAGGAATGTTCTAAAGTAAAAGGTTTTGTAACAGGTGTGGAAGTTCTATAAACACTTTTAAATTACCCTGGTAGCCAGAGAGTAGAAGCCAAGGGATCTGCAGTATTGGTTCTATCTAGCCTCTGTTTTGCTAACTAGTAATTATCTTTTTAATGCTATAATGCTAAATAATGATGTCGCTAATGTACACTGCACTTTGGTCTACAGGTACCAGCTGTTACAGCATTGAACAGCTGATAGTACGTTACCCACACATGCACACGTTCACTATCTACCCCCTCTTCCCCTCCTCCCATAACCCACAAAAATAAATCTCAAAGCAATGAAAGTAAAGTGACCCCCTCCCCTTTTCCTTCTTAAGGGATGCCTCTGCCTCTGTGTGCCTCTCTGTTTCTGCTCATCTGTCTCTCACATCCTCTTCCTATCTCCACCCCCTACTGGGAGTGACTTCCTGGAACAGAAATTTATGAAGATATTACCCATTCCTCCTCCCCCAACCCCTCAATTTTTCTCTAGTGCTTTGGCCTAACTCACAAGTCAAACTTGATTTGGATTTTTTCTTTTCCCTGCCCCTGTGAGAAAGTCCAACTTTCCCATTCATTTCAGTAATCACGTTCTTGCCAGATAAAGTTCCCCATTTTTTTTAATCCGATAATTGACCCTTCATTAAAAAGAAGAAAAAAATTAGAAAATTACCAAGAACAAATGAGAGGCTGTTTGCTGGTCCCAAAATAAATAAATAAATAATGGATCTGCCCCACACAGGCTTTACAGAAGCAGCCTGTCTCCGACGACATCTGCAGAACGAGTACATTTTTTTTCTGTAACTTTAATCTCATAACTCATTGTTGATGTGGTATTGGTTACAGTAGCTAAAAGAGACACAACAGCAGGCCAATTTGGCACCAAGCAAATTCGAATCTGCTGCAAGAGGCCTGTCCACCTTAGGATGAGAGGTTGACTTATTGCCAAGAAAACCATGAGGGGGAGGAGATGGGCATGGGGAGGGAGCATCAGGGAAAGTGTTGTTTCTTCTGCCTTTTATTTTTGTTCTTCAAATAAGGGCTCCGATCAGAAGCTTCAACACTAAGAGTAATGATAGAGGTCAGAGCATATCTACTCCAAAGAAAAAACAGAGAGCAAACTACGTTTTTCTGTCACTTTACATTTCATGGACTCTAGTTGCCCCAGTCTGCAGAGTTAACGGAAGGAAAACAGCTCCATCTTTAAGTCCCTTGGGTGACTTCCTAACTCCTTGAGCTCTGCCTCCCTCGACTTCTCCCTGGAGCATTGAGCCTGGACTTCTTCCTCTCTGTATCTGTCATGCTAAGGGAGGAAAGCTGACACAGAGGGAAGACCTAAGTTCTATTTAAACAAACTCTTATATGCTGAAAAAGGCTGAAATACAAGGCCGAAGTGCTCAGATTTTCTCCCTCCATCTTGCACTTCATTCTGACACGTAGATAGTGTATACTAATATGTTGTTCCTTTGAACTAGTTTTAAAAAGGCAGAGTGATGTCATAGGAAGAGCACTGTCTCTGGGCTGAGAAGACCTGTGTGATTTAGATGGTTTTGTCTTGACTCTGAGTCAGGCTCAACCTTTAATAACTGTGCAACTAGCGAATCATTGACCTCTCAGTCTCAGTCTCCTCACCTACAAAATGGGAATATTAAAAACATCTTTTTGGAAGGTGATTTATAAATGGAAAAAGCACCATATAGACAGAAGCAATTATTTTTATTTGGGCTGAACTTCTGTAGGTACTGTGCTGCCCCAATTCACCATATCACCTGTAGGCCAGTAAGGGTAGAACTAGAAACGATGAGTAGAAGTTTTATCTTTGGGTTCAGTGCAGAGGAAATTTTCCTAACAATTAGAGTGTTCCAAAAATGAAATGGGCTGCCTTGGGAGGAAGTGGGCTCCCTACCACTAGCAGTCTTCAATCAGAGGCTAGATACCATTGGTTGGGAATGCCATAGTGGCAATGCATATTTATGTAAAGTCTGGATTAGGTGGTTTGAGATCTCTTTCATCTGAGGCAACATGGTACAATGTAAAGATATCTAACTTAAGTTGGAGGACCTGAGCTCAAATTCAATCTCTGATACTGCTTTTATGACCTCTGATATTACTTGAAGAATGAAGAGGTTTGACCAAATGGGCTCTGAGATCCCTTCTGATTCCAGATCTCTGATCCCAGGAGAGATTTTGTTATGTGCCATTAAGGAAATAGGAAACAAGATTCCTCCAGTTGTCTAGCTCTGGATGCCTCCTCACCACATTCTAGAGATTAGTCCAGGTTCTCCAGACTACATCATCAGTCAACAAATCTTCATTAAGTCAGAACCTAGCAACAGACCATTCATCCTCCTTTTCTTCTTCCTCCTCATCATAACTAACATCCGTCTAGCACTTATTATGTGCCAAGCACTGCATTAAGCACTTTACTACAAAGACCAAACCAGTTAAATTTTGATAGGGTACACTGGCCTAGACCTCTATGGGCTCTTTCAGCTAGAATTCTATAATCTTGTGACTAATTAAAGGCCACCAAGTACTAACAATAATAACTCACAGTTAATCAGCACGTTATGGTTTGCATGGTGCTTTCTTCACAGTAACTCCGAGAGTCAGATAGTACAAATATCACCACTGCTGTTTTCTAGTTGGGAAATCTGAAATTGTGAGGTTTAGTGATTTGTCTAAGATCCTACAACTAGGAGGAATATTATCATAGATCATAGAACTGGCAGATACCTCCCTCCAGTCCAGCGTCTTCACTTTCACCAGCGAAGAGGAAACTGAGACCTAGGAAGGTTAAGGGACTTGTCCAAAGTCCCAAAGGTCTTGAGTGTCAGAGGGGAGATTCAAGATTTCAGAGGCAACATTCTTTTCACTGTATCCCCAAGCAGAATTCAAACCTAGCTCTCCTGTCCAGAACACTGTTTGCCATTCTACACTGTCTCCTGGCATGAGACATGTTTTGGCTGTGGTGACTCATGATTAAGAATGTCTAAGGAGCAGAAGGGTTGCCATCTGGGTCAGGCAAAGTGTGTACCCACACTGATGAAATCATAGATGTTCCGGTCTGAGGAGAAGCTGGTCAAACCAAACCCAGATCCAAACAACCATTTACTCCCTCTCCTCTCCCCATTCTCCTTCTCTTTTGTCTTTCTGAATTTCTCCTCCTTTCTTTCTCCCTCCCACTCCCTCTACACCCAGGGATGGGATCCTGCAGGCAATTTCTGAGCCCTGATTCTCCTCATGTCACAAAGTACAGTGCTCCTGCTGACACTGACTGCTGCAGCCTCCGAGTTCCCTCCCCCCCTCCTCCTCCCAGCCTCTCTGGATTAATCTGTTTGTCTTTTAAACTAGTGTACTCGGGGAACAATGGAGAGCCTTGTGCTCTGGGGAGACTGTGCGTCCCTGTCCTTGCAGCTGGCGCTTCCACCAGTGCTAAGCTCCAGTGGCCCAGGCTCAGCTCAAGCCTCCTCTCCCCTTCAGCCACCTTTAAGAGCCTGTGCCTGCCCACTGGGCCCACTATCAATTACGTGACACATTTGGTTTCCAGTGGGGGTGTTCGTGCTGGAAGGCGAGGGTCCATGGGAGCAGCAGCAGGCAGCGAGAGACCCTAGGCACAAGCTCATCATTGGGTTAGTTTACGGCAGTTGCTCCCATGCAGAAAAGTACAATGGAGACAGAGCATGCACATGACAGGCTGGAGGCGGCTCCAGGGGATCCATAATTTATGATGTTTTTCTTACCAATCCGGTTTTGCCAGTGAGTTTCCTTCCCATTTGTTGCTTCCTTTCCTCATTGGGGAGAGACTATTCCTCCCTACTCCTCACCTAAACAAGATCAACGACCTCACAAAGACATTTCCTTTTTTTTTTAAAGTGTGTGTGTGTGTGTGTGTGTGTGTGTGTGTGTGTGTGTGTGTGTGTGTGTGAGAGAGAGAGAGAGAGAGAGAGAGAGAGAGAGAGAGAGAGAGAAGGCTGACTAGTTAAGTGAGACTTCTATGTATTGTTGGGAACTATTTATGAGTAAAGTTTGTCTAGGAATATTGGTTGGACAGGTAGGTGGTGCATTGAATAGGTCATCAGGCCTGGAATTGGGAAGACCTGAGTTCAAATTTGACCTCAGACTCTGTCGAGCTGGGTGGCCCTGGGAAAGTCACTTAACCTTGTTTGCCTCCATTTCCTCATCTGTAAAATGAGCTGGAGAAGGAAATGGGAAACCATTCCAGTATTTAGCCAAGTCACAAAGAGTTGGACTTGACTAAAAATGACTGAACAACAACAAAAGAATCCTGTTTAGGAACCTCTTTGCAACTTAGTCTTAGTCATTCGAGGTACTGAGAAGTTAAGCAACCTTTCCAGTGACACACAGCCTGTATGTGTTAGAGTTAAGACTTGAACTCTGGTTATCCCAACTTCACTACAACATCTCAGTTTATGGAGCTTCTATGTAGGGGGAAATAGTTTTCCCAATGTTATTCTGTATTCCTTAACAGCAGCCTCAAATGCCACTGCTCTGAATGGTATTCAAGTTCCTCAGGTCTTCTGGCAAAACCTGGTCACCAGTGGATTCTGGCTACAGACTGATGTGGGATAAAGAAGTTAGCATTGACTGAAGTCATTCCTCTTGAGATGCTCTGGGGAAGTAGTATGGGGAAGGAAAAAAATAAAAATTAAACCATTTATATAATTTGTAAACCAGTTTCCACATCCTTAACTGAATTTTTAAGCCCTCCAAGTCAAGGAAATTTAAAGTTTTGCCTGAGAGGGGAAAGGGGCTCATTTCTGTCATTTGCTAATTGCCTACACTATTCTGAAGGCAATAGCACTTCTATGGTGAGGCAGTGGGCGTTTAAACATTGGTCCCCAAACTTTGGGACCCTCAGTGGAGAATGACACATTGCAAGGATTGTTCCTATGACTAGTGAAAGTTGTATGAGTGAAGGGGATTCCTTATACAATAAAGGAAGAAATAGTGGCCTGGGATGTTCTACAGAGGGAAGCCAGAAAAAACCTTCATTTTCCAGAGAGTATAGGGGATGAAGTTAAGTAGGAGGGAGTATGGTGTTTTTTAAAAAAGAGTCCATGTCCCCCACTTTTTCTTTTGGGACCTCAGTGCTGCCTAAATGAAAAAGAGCTCACCGTCTTGTCCATAAAGGCAGAGAAGCACCTTTTGTAAAGTCTGCAGCTCAACTCTTTTCCTCTGTTCCCCTCACTGCTAGTGCCTTCCTTCTGAGATTGCCTTCCTTTTATTTCATCTTTATCTTGTATGTATAATTTTTTACATATCTCCCCCATTAGAATGTAAACTCCTTGAAAGCAAGGACTGTGTTTTTGCCTTATTTTATATACTGAGTACTTACCATAGTGCCTGGCACATAATAAGCATTTTATAAATGCTTTTTGACTGAATCTGAAGCCAAAAATCAGATTTGAATTCATTGGAGAAAGATTTGAACTGAAAAAAGGTTTGAAGTGAGAGGAGCCCAGTCTCTGACTGTGCAGGTCCTTCCTGGACAGCGAACTGTGAGTGAGCCATTTCCTATCCCAGATGTATGAGGCCCAATCTCCTTACACACTCCAGGGATGGGCTGTGAGACTCACAGACAGAGGCAGCCTAGCTGCAGATGGCTGGGTCATCAATGTGGTTTACAAATGACCAAGTAAGGTTAAAACCACAGTCACTGTGGTTACAGATGACTGTGATTAGTCACACAGTAAGTGATCCAATTATGGCAAAATCCCTGTTTGGCCTGTTAGCTTGATTTTATAACTATATGGCATACAAAAGGAAGATGAACTATCAAGTGTGAATTGTTTAGATTGGATGGTAAAGTATATGTTCACTTAAAATGCGTATTTTGTTTTAGTTTGGAATTTTTTCTTTCTAAAAAAAAGAGCATAATAACTCTGGTGTCTGTTTTCAGGGCAAACAAGTGTTTGCTCTGACAGGAGACTATAGGGTTTTCCAAGTTCATCTTTGGGGCCTTTCTGAGGCAGCCCTGAAAGGAGGATGGGGAGATGGTTATCCTGGAGATTGGGAGGTGTTCGCAAAGGGCATCTTGGGCAAAGTGGGATCTTCTGCTTGATTTATTCATACATTTGTGGCCATTTGTAAAATGAAAGCCGAGAGACAGGAAGGGGAAGAAGACTACAACATATGGAGGCTTATGTGGGTTTTTATTTTTCAAAAATAACATTTTTTTTCAACCACTGTAGCATAGAAACATGTAAACACATGTCCTTAGCAATATTCAACATATTAGTCAAGGTTCTTTCATCTGAAAAGTAAGTTGTGTAAGTTGGTTGGTTCTCTCTCTCTCTTTCTCTCTCTCTTTCTCTTCCCCTCCTCCCTCTCCCCCTCTTTCTCCCCTCCCCCCTTGTCTATCGCTCTGTCTCTCTCAACAAAAAAGAAATTACAAAGCCAAGATCCACTTCCTCTTAAAGGCTTCTTTGCTTTTTGCAGTGAGTATTTGTCCAGGGACAAATACCCTTTCATTCGTGTGGTCTCCAAAAGTTCACAAGCAGAAAAAATGTTCAATGTCTGGTTACCCACAATCCATTCAGCAGCTATATAGCAAAGCTCTTCTGTCCTGAGTTTGTGAACTGCTAGCAGTCCTTTAATTTCTTTGAACAGAAGGCTCTTTGGGGGAAGAAAGTCAGGGGTGGAGCAACATTCAAACCGGTCTTTTATTTCACCGCCCCCTTTCGTGGGCAACTTGTTCTTCTGATCTTTTTCTCAGTATTTTATTGAAGTGAGGGTTATGGAAGGGTTAAATGAGGAGGCCACAGGCAGGTTTCCCTGCTGCAAGATTTTGCTGGGGTGGAGCAGCTGACTGGAGCACCGCCACTGCTGAGCTGTTCACAAAATGAGAAGCCCCACTCCTCCTTACTCTCTTTTTTCCTTTAGACTTTTCCCTTTTGGAGAAGCATTTAATACCATCTCCAATGGTGAACATCTTTTTAAAGCCATGGGAGATCCTTAACTCTTAGAATGCTATAGATATTTCCAGCATTCCAAATATTACAGGGAAAAGGAACACAACAATCAGAGAGGGGGTGAACTGTCACTAAGGAATGGGCAAAAACTGCTTTAAAAATCAACTTCTAAATTAATCAGATCACTCAGCAAATACTCACTAAGGGCCTACTATGAGTCAAGTACTATAGGGAAGACTCGCAAGGAGCTTAGAGCTTAGTTAGGGAGATGAGACGTGATAAAAAACTATAATACTCCCTTCCCCCCAAAAAGCACTAGATTTATGGGATGGCTTTCCATGAGGTCAGGCCTGTATCTTATTTGTCATTGTTATTTTCCTCTCTTCCTAAGCTACTACCTCCCGTGTCCCAGTGGTTTTACACATATAACGCCCGGGGCATCCTTGGCTCTCAGGGTGTGTCCCCAGGGAACAGTTCTTCCAGGTTCCATTAAGTCTAAATCTACTAAAACCGTATCTCATCAGCCCCTATCAATGTGTTTAACTTTAAGAGTCAGACAGAAGACATATAGAAAAAGCATTTAATGAAATGACATAGTAAGAAAAATAGCAACAAAACATTTCCCTCCTACATGTGGAGCTTACTTTCCTATAACTATGTACAACATGAGTAGGAAGAGTGGATACATGTAGGAAACACACGTGGAATGGCATGTGTAGTGGGAACAGACAGGGTCAGGGCTCATTCATATAGGAGTATACTTAGAATTGTGTTGGGAAATGTTTAATAATCAGCTTTCTAGAAAATAAAGATGTGTACATGATATACTTTTAAGCTTAATTTACATCATTAACATTTCCCCCATAATTTTTTTTAAGTCTAGGCAATCAACAAAAGACTAATCAAGGCCTGGATTTGTAGCATTTGCCAATTTCTGAGGTGCAAATGCTCACATTAAAAAATTTAATAATCAGATCTTAGGAGCCAAGCTAGCTCCTGCACACCCCTGAAGAGGAAGCAGATGTGAAGGAGCAACTCACACACCCAATATTTTGTGTCTGCTGATATCTTCCAGAGATTCCAACCAACTGATTTCCAGGCCTATCTCCTAGCCTGTACTTTATACTGTTCAGACAGACCCATCCAGGCTGCTGGATGCTGTTCTCCTGGACTCTATTCCACCAGATGTTGCACCACTGGACTCATGATGTCCATCATCTCCTGCTTCCAATCCAGCTGAAATCCTTGGCTCTCTCTGCTCAAGGGGAAATAGCTACTTTATGTTGGAGACCTCACTCTAGCTTATTCCATATATCTCTAAAATATTCATCTCTGAAGACTAACATATAAGCCAGGTAACAGTTCTGGGTTCCCAATTTTTCAAACCTTAAGTTTTTTTTTTCTTCCTATATTGATTAATAGGTTGGAGGAAAAAAAAGCACAGGAAAAGCTAAACTCAGGGGTTAAGCGCATTGTGTCTTCTACTGAAACTGCTCGCTCCAAAGTCACCACTGATCTCTTAACTGTCAAATCCAATGACCTCTTCTCAGTCCTCATCCTTCTTTACTTCTTTGCATCCTTTGACACTGCTTGTCACTCTCTTCTCCTTGAAACTCTCTCCTCTCTAGGTTTTTATGACACTGTACTCTTCCCATTCTCTTCCTACCTTTCTGACCACACTTTCTTACTATCCTTTGCAAGATCTTTAACCAGATCAAGCTAGCTATCTATGGATATCCCCCAAGGCTCTGTCTTAAGCCCTCTTTGCTTCACTCTCTATATTATTTCACCAACTCCCATGGTTTCAATGATCATTTTTATGCTTATGGTTCTTAGATCTATTAATCCAGCCCAAATCTCTCTCTTGATCTTCTCCAATGGCCTGTTGGGCATCTCAAACTATTTTAGGGGCATTTCCCATAGATGTCTTACCCTCAACATGTCCAAACCTGAGCTAATTATCTTTCCCCCACAAACTCTCCCTTCTTCTAAACTTCCCTATTACTGTTGAGAACATCATGCCAGTCACCCAGGGTAGCAACCTAGGTGCTATCCTCTCTTCTTCATTGTCTCACACCCCTCAACAGCCAAGTTGTCAAGTCCTATATTCATAACATCTTTCATATATGCTTTCTTCTCTTTGCTGATCTGCCATCACTCTGGCACATCATCTCATACTTGGATTATTGTAATAGCTTTCTGGTTGGTCTCTCAGCCTCTAATCTCTTACCACCCTGGTACATCTTCTGCTCAGCTATCAAAGTGATATTCCTAAAGTGCAGATCTGATCATGTCACCTCCCTATTCAATAAATCCCAGAGCTTCCATATTAACTTCAGGATCAAATACAAAATTCTCTTTTGGGGCTTTTTAAAGCCTTTTATTGCCTAGCCCCTTTCTACCTTTCTAGTCTTGCCGTACCTTCTCATGCTCAATGGACTCCATCATCCAATGACACTGGCCTCCTTGTATTTCTTCACATAAGAAACTCTTATCTCCTGATTCCAGATTTTCGCTGGTTAGTCCCCATTCTCTCCTTCTTCATCTCTACTTCCTTGCCACCTGGCTTCCTTTAAGTGTCAGCTAAAAATTCCATCTTCTGCAATAAGCTTTCCTGGTCTCCATTAATGCTAATGCCTTCCCCCTGAGATTACCCCCAAATTATCCTGTATATACGTGTAGCAATGTACAAGATTGTACATAGTTGTCTTCATGTTTTTTCTCCTACTAGATCATGAGCTTCTAAAGGGCAGGGACTGTTTTCACCTTCTATCATGTCCTTGGCACTTAGCATAGAACCTGACACATAGTAGGAACTTAATAAATGCTTGTTGACATGGCTTATGTTTTACCTACATAACTGTATTTCTGATCTTTACATATGCAGAGACAACCAACCCCAAAACCTCAGAAGAGCTCTGAAATATTCATACTCTCTCACATATAGTAGGTGCTTTATATGTATTGATTGTACCTAGTTGCCCTGGATGAATTGAAGTTACCTGACCCAGATGAACTACATTTTTGGCTACTGAAAAAAAGTTATTTGCATGTTGTCTCTCCGTAATGGTAATGAGAATTTGAAGATCTTCCGTGCCCCTTAATAAGCCTAAGGGAATTTGAAGACCTTCCTTGCTTTGAAGATAAACTCTGCCTCCTAACAGGCCAAAAGTAACATGGAGCCTGTGGTAAGAGGAGTTTGCTGAAGGGTGAAGCAGAGCCCACAGGAAGTTGGGAGTTAGAATAGTTAGAGACGGGAGAGAGGAGAGGATGCTCCTGAGGGAAACAGGCTTGTGAGTAAATGTTGGTTTGTGAGAAGGCTAAAGGATGGTGTAGCTCTCTGTGCTGTTATGGCTTATTAGCTTCTCTGCTACTATGATGGAATTGACTTACTGGTTTTGGGATTTGGTTTTCTGGCATCTGAATAAATGTTTTGCTTCTGTCTTCTATGTGGAGAGTCTGTTATATTTTGTGATTGAGCACTGTGCTGGCATATTTACAGTGACCATTGGCACTGTGAATATTGGGTTGGTGCTATACTCCCCCATTAGACTGTGAGCTCTTTGAAAGCAGGCACTATCTTTGACTTGCTTTGTATCCCTAGCATTCAGTACTATGCCCAACATATAGTAGGTGCTTAATAAATTTTTGTGGACTTGACAGTCCTATAACTGATACGCACAGTTACCTTGAGTGCTTCTGAAGAATCTGAGAATCCTTTTACTCATATCTGGGAATCCATTTATATCTGTCTTTAGATTTCAGCAATCGTCATAGATTTCCTAGAGTTAATACAGAGTGAATGCAAATCAAGCTAGAGATATATGATATTTTGTGGACTCTTTCGAGGTTGAACTTGTACTATATAAATGCAGAGCATGATGAGCTTAACCATTGTTTACTTATGAGTCAATCACTAGATCATTCAACAAGCATTTATTAATCATCTATTCAGTACCCTGAACTCAAGGAGCTCATAGTCTAATACAGGGGAGTGTAATGGTGATAGTAATTAGAAGATCTTCCTTGCTCCTTAATAGGCGCTGGGGAAGAGGAGCTTGCTGAAAGGGTGGAACAGGAAGGGTGGAGCTGGAAGGAGTAGGAGAGAGCTAGAACAGATCTAGGAGCAAGCAGTGTGGAGGCAGAGCAACTAGTATGAGTGAGAGAGGGGCATTTTTGCTTAAAGGGGCCTGTTTTGTTTTGAAGGTTTGATGGAAGGAAGGCTTGGGAATGTTGGTGCTTGCTACATTGGTTATTCTTGGTTGCTCTGATGAATCTGGCTTTCTGGTGTTGGGATTAGGCTTTCTTGTGTTTGATTCTGTTTTCCATGTGGAGAGTCTGTTATCTTTTGTAATTCACAACTACACAAGCATATTCATAGCTGCTGTGGATGCTATGAATATCACATTGGCATTATAGGGAGACAAAATGCAAACAACTATGTACAGGATATATACAAGATATGTATAGGATAAAATGAGGATATTCTCAGAAGGAATGTATTAGCAGTAGGAAAGACTGGAAAAGACTCCTTGCACAAGTTGGGGTTTTAGCCAAAGGACTTTGAAAGTCAAACAGAAGATTCTGTATTTGATCCTGGAGGTAAAGGAAACCTCTGGGGTTTATTGAATAGAAGGGTGGCATAGTCAGACCTGGGGTTCAGGAAGACCAATTTCACAGTTGAATCGAGTATGAACTGAAGTAGGGGAGAGACTTGAGAAAAGGAGACCAGCTAGAATGCTTTTGTAATAGTCCAGGTGTGAGGGTGGTTGTAGTGTCAGAAAAGAGAAAGGGAAATACTATCCAAGAGACTGTAGATGTGATAGGAGTTGATAATAGATTGGATATGGGGAGCAAGAAAGAGTAGGGAGTTGAGGATGATATCTAGAGTCCTATGATAGTAGGGTCCCTAGAAAGAGGGAAGGATTTGGGGAAAAGATCATGAATCAAGTTTTGGACATATTGAGTTTAAGATGTCTTTAGGAAAGGCATTTTGAGATGCCCAATAGGCAATTAGAGATGTGAGACCAGAGATCATAAGAAAAGATAAGGTTGGACAAATAGACTGGAGAAATGATCTATGGGAGCTGATGAACTCCTATATTACAGGAAAAAAAAATGAAAGCCCAGAGCAGAGTCTTGGAGAATAGCTATCTATGATTAGCAGGCATGACTGGGTGAAAGTACAGCAAAGGAAACTAAGAAAAAAGGGGTTTGACAGGTAGTTGAAGAACCAGGAGAGATAAGGGTTATGGAAACCTAGAGAGAAGAGAGTGTCAAGGAGAAGAGGGTGATGGGCAGTGTCAAAGACTACAGAGAGGTCAAAAAAAGATAAGGATTGGGAAAATGCTATTAGATTTGGCAGTTTAGAAATCATTAGTAACTTTGGAGACAACAGTTTCAGTTGAATGATGAGGTCAGATACTAGAGTTCAAAGAGTTAAGAAAAGAATGAGAGCAAAGGAAGTGGGCCACCTATTATTGTAGTCTTCCCAAAGGGTATAGTCATAAAATAGCTAGCAGGGATGGATGTATCAAGTGAGAGTCTTTTAAGGATGGGGGGAGACACAAGCCAGTTTGTGGGCAATAGGGAAGCAGCTAGTAGATGGGGAGAGATTGAAGGTTAGTGAGAGAGTCAAGATGACAGAGGGTTCAATCTGCTGGAGAAATGGCAGTGAAATTGGATCATTTGTGCGTGTAGAGGGGTTTGTCTTGGCATGAAGAAGGGCTACTTCATTATGTGAGATGGGTGAATGAGGAGATAGCAGCAGAAAGCATCTGAGTGATGTGACATGAGAAATTAGTGAGAAAAGGGAGCTTTCTCTGAATGACCTCAATTTTTTTTTTCAGTGAAATATTAACAAGCTTGTCATCTGACAGGGTGAGAGAGGGAACTATAGGCGGTGTGAAAAAGTTTGTAAAAGTGGCTTTGGCGAATAGGATAATGAATCAATTAAAGAGGTGTAAAAAGTTTGCCTTCCTGCAGTGAGCACCCAGTTGAGATCATGTAGTATAAATTTATAGTGTACCCCATAAGGACAGTTTCATGATTTTCTCCAGTTTTGTTCAGTAGCACTTAAGGAATAAAGGCAGTGGATGATGGGAATGATCCAAGACTGGTTTGGAAGGACAATACTTTCAATAGGATAAAGAAGCAAGGGACCTGTGAGAAGAAGTCAGTTTAGAGTTGCCCAGATTTATAATAGGCCAAAATGGGGGAAGGGAAAAGGTTAGTCCATTGCTGGACCTGGGAAAGAACTGAGACCCAGAGCAATTGGACATTGTTGAGGACAAAGAATAGGGTCTGTAGTTATGAAGTTGAGGAGGAGATGGAATAGCAATAGATTATAAACATATAAAGGACTTTCAGATGATTTCACATTCAAACATGAAGGTGGAACGTTTCCTGGTGATGGCAAGATCACAATACCCTATGACCTCTCTTTTGCCCTCTTTCCTTCCTAACAATAAGCATTTCCCAAGATTAAGTACCAGCCTTCAAATTCTCTATACTTTCACTCTTGGAATTCTTATCTATCCTCACTGCTTCAACTATCAACTTCATGTGGATCACTTCCAAATCTCCAGCCCTCTCTTCTTTCCTGAATACCAATATTGCTGGTCTCTCTAATCTGCCTACTAGAAAGTCACTTGGTTGTTCCATTATCACTTCAAATTTTACTTCTTTAAAAATGAACTCATCAACTTTCCTCAAAACATCTCTCCTCTCATCAGCACCCCAGTTGCCTAGGTTTCAAATATTAAGGTCACATGTCTGTCTGTCACCTCCCAACTCTAATTACTCTTTCTATGTATTTCTGTGTATTATACTTATTTGGACAATTCTATAGTGATGGAAAGTATTTTTCCTTTTTAAAATTCGCTTTGAAGTTATGATTTAGTTGTAGTAGATGCTACAGTGGATAGGGTCTGGAGATAGGGCCAGGAAACAGGAAGATCTGAGTTCAAATCCAACCTTTGATACTTACTAGCTGTGTGACACCGCACAAGTCACTTAATCTCTGCCTTAGAACGTTCATCTGTAAAATTGGGAAAATAATAGCACCTGTCTCCCAGGTTTGTTATGAGAATCAAATGAAATATTAATTGTAAAGCACTTAGCACAGTGCCTGGAACACATTAAGCACTATATAAATGTTTGTTACTATTATTCTTATTCTTATTAATTCTACCCAGAATTTTCTGTGACTTTACTGGCTTGCTTTTTTTAGGTTACTTGAAGATACCGCTAATTTATAGCATCAGAAGTTAGAGCTAAAAGGGAACCTCAGAAATCATTTAGTACAACAGGGTGTTTTTTTTAAACAGTTGAGAAAATTGAGGTAGAGCGCAGTTACGCAATTGACTCTAAGGTCACTAGCTAGTTGATGGCAGAGCCTTCTCAAAATTTGGTCTCTGATTCATCCCAGGATTTTTTTTGATTACTCCAATTTAGGGTCATGGAAAGGAACCTCAGAGTCCAGTTAGTTCCTCTCATTTTAGATCTAAAAAAAAGAATGAGTGAGTCCAGATCCCACAAGAAATAAACGTCAGAAGCAGCATTTGAATAGAGGTTCTCTGATTCCAAGGCCATTGTTCTTTTCAGGCACCATATTTCCTCCAACTAAAATAATTTCAAAAAATATTTTTAAAAATACCTATTATGTACAGAGCATTGTCCTACAAAGAGGCATGATGATTAAGAAAAACGCAGCAGTGCCCTCATGGAGTTTACAACCTTACGGGGGGAAATAACCAGTGTGTGAGTAAATATGAATAAAAATGATAAAGGCCAAAGGGGCCCAAAAGGTAAAGGGTTCTCAGAAATGTAAACCACAGTGGGGTCCTGTAGTTCCAATACACTGACCATGGCTATAAATATTCCCACATAGTGTTCAATCACAAAAATATAGCAGACTCTCCATATAGAAGAAAGAAGGAAAACATTTATTTAGATACCAGAAAACCAAATCCCCAAACCAAAAAGCCAATTGCATCATAGTACCAAAGAAATTAATAAGCCATAACAACACAGAGAGCCACAGCATCCTTTAGCCTTCCCACAAACCAATACAAGATCAATATTTACTCACAAACTTATCTCCTTGCCCAAGCATCCTTTCTCTCCCCCTTTCCATCCCTTCCCCCTTTCTCTGGTTCTGACTCCCAGCTTCCTGGGGGCTCTGCTCCACCCTTCAGCAAACTCTTCCCACCACAGGCTCCATGTGATTACCTTCAGCCTATTAGGGGGGCAGAGTTTATCTTCAAAGTGGGGAAGGTCTTCAAATTTCCCCTTGGCCTAGTAAGAGGCAGGGGAGATCTTCAAATTCCTATTCCCATTACAGGTCAGTGAAAAGAAAGAAATTATTACCATGAGGTATCAGGGCAGGCTTCATGGAGGAAGTGGCATTTGAGCCCAACCTTCCAAGACTAGCTAGGATTTCAGCATAACAGCGATGAGATGAGCCCTTTCTTTATCACCTTTGTTCCCTTACCTCCCCAGTCATTTGAGCTCTCTCCTTTTTCATATAACATTGTATATACTTTCTATTTGCTTACTTAATAGATATGTAAATAAATATGCACTTGCATAAATGTCATATCCTTCTCGTAGCTACATATTCCTATAAAGCAAGAGCTGTTACATTTTTATCATGTTTCCAGTAGGTACTTGATATGTTTGCTGAATTAAATTGAATGGAAAACATTTTACCTATAGGGAATGGCCCGAGCAAAGAAAGAGAATCTGGAAAAGGCAAGACCCCTAAAAGGAGAAGTAACTACAACTTTGGTTTTACTTTAACAAGCCCTTTAATCTTCTAAAACTCCTCCATGTTTTCTGAACCACTCCAAATGTTTCTTGTTAATCAAAGGGACCTCCAGGTGATCTATGCACTAGTTGCTTTGGTAAGGGCAAAGAAAGTATTGCCTTTAGGTAAGTCTTAACTCTCTTCCTTTCAGCAAAGGTAGAAAGCAACAATCTGAAGTAGACAAGAGGCATTTTTGTTTTAAATTTGTTCACTTTTAATTCAGTTCTCCAAGACCTTAATTTTGGTTTTTAACATTTTACATAGGTTCCTAAAGGAACAAGTCTGGAAAGGACTTTGAATTGGAAAAATGTTTATTTCTTAATATTTTCAGCTGAACTTAAAAGGTAATTTTTAATATGTATCCACATGGTACTTTCTCCCTCTCTTACATTCCTACAGTGCCAAGGAGAAACTTTTGTGGGCTGATGAAGGAGACACCAGTGTGTTGGGATTGCTGTTCTTAACCTGGGTAGCAGGGTATGAATGGGGGAAGTTCCAAAGCTGTCCTAGGAAGGAAACAGGCATTTATTTATGCTATGTGCGCACTGTGTTAAGTGCTTTACAAAGATCTCGATCTCTCTCACTGCAGGCCTTGTAAGGCAAGTGCTATTTTGATCTCTATTTTTCAGTTGAGGAAATTGAGGTAAACAGAGGTTAAGTGACTTTTCCAGCTAGGAGGTAAAGCGAACAAAGTGGAACCTGGGGTCAGGAAGATGAATCTTCCTGAGTTCAAATCCAGCCTCAGACACATACTAGCTGTGTAACCCTGGGCAAGTCACTTAACCCTATTTGTCTCAGTTTCTCATTTGTAGAATGAGCTGGAGAAGGAAATGGCTTTTAAACCATTCCAGTGTGTTTGCCAAGAAAACTCCAAATGGGGTCACAAAGAGTCAGACACAACTGAAATAACTGAACAGCCAGTATCACACGGTGAGTGTCTGAGGTCAGATTTGGATTTATGTTTTCCTTACTCCAGGACCAGCATTCTATCTGCTGCACCAGCTAGGTGCCTCTCTGTATGGAAAACCTTCTACAGTGATTAATTATATCCTTGTGATGCAGTTCCCATAAAATCCATGCTTTAGGCTAGAAGAACATATTTTCTGAAGAATTCATACTGCAAAGGATAGATTTTTTGGAGGGGGAAGGCAAGGCAATTGGGGTTAAGTGACTTGTCCAAGATCACACAGCTAAGTAAGTGTCAAATGTCTGAGGCCTCATTTGAACTCAGGTCATCCTGACTCTGGGGCTGGTGCTCTATTCACTACACCACCTAGCTGCCCCTAGATAGTTCTTTTAAAGAGAAAAAATGCTGGACTTTGGTGTTGGCCAAAGGATCTAGATTAAATCACTACTCTGCTGCTTATTGGCTGTTTAATCTTTATTTCTCCTCTGAAGCTATTTCCTCACTTGTAAGATGGAGGGTTGAAGGGTCGGAGTAGATAATCTTTAAATGCTATAATCATTCAATTCAACAAACATTTATTGAATGCCACTAGTGGCAATAGTACAGGCACTATTCTCACCACTGAGGATGCTGTTCTCCTTCAAAGAGTTTATGTTCTGCTTAGGAGATCCAACATCTATACAGATTAGATAAATACAGTTTGAGTAGGAAAGGAGCACTGACAAGTAGTGGGATCAGAAAAGGCTTCCCTCAATGGAGATGGCACCTGAGATGAGCCTTGAAGGATGTGACTATTCTAAGAGAAGTATTCCAGGTATGTAATGCTGATCTCCCAGGCAGCAAATGGTATGTAGTTTGTGAAGTAAAACAACTTGAACTCTTGTCTCCAAAGGTAGATTGTAAAGAGCTTTGAATGCCAAACCAAGGAATTTGTTGGAGAGGCAATAAGGAGTCACTGAAGTTTCTTGAACTTTAGGATACTGACAAGATCAGACCTTAAACCTTAATAAAAATATACAGAGTGAACCAAAAGCCTTAGTGCAGTTTTACATATTGAAGCCTAAAACAAGACTAAGACTTTTTGGGACATTCTGTACATTCTCTTTTCAAAAGCAATAGTCCAGAAGAACTGAGACAAGCAATTGCTGTAAGCTTGGCTCTCCCATATTCTGTAAGGTATATATGTGTCCTGTGGCCACTCAATAGCCCTTAGCTCATAGTTTAGCCCAAAGTTGGAAGAGAAAATGTGTTTGGGTGAAACCCGTGTTTTGCTTCTGTAGCAGCTGAATTTTCCTATGGTTTCCTTCCCCAATCTTAGAGCAGCATCCTACATTCAGGTGGTAGGTTAGGAGCTGGTGGGTGTTTGAGGCCTGTTTGATATTGTACTTGCTTGTTACCACATTGGGGGTATCAAATATCTGTATTGATTTTTGCTTGATTAGTTCATCCTAGAGCAGGATCAGCTTAGAAAAATGGGACAACTTGTGGTCTGAAATCCAATATATGTTTTAACAAGCCATTCCTTACTATCTTCTCACCAAGAAAACAGAGGAAGGGACTTTTGTGCATCTTTTCTTGGATTTCTCCACCCGGTCTTTCTTCTTACAAACCTCTGTACCCCCTTCTCAGGTCCATTTTCATTCCTTATCTCCTCTAACTGCCTTCAAACAATGACAATTCAAGCAGTGTTCCCTAAAGTTTTAAAGCCCCACCTCCCTTAGCTCCTGAATCATCTTGTTGCTGATTCATTCAAGAAATACACTATTGAAAATGTAGCCCTTGCTAGGAAAAAAAAAAGAAACAAACAGCTTCATTCAAGGGTTTTGGAGTTGGGATTCCCCTTTTAAATTACTCAAAGGCGTAGATAAAGGAGTTCAATTTGCAGCTACAGCTCAAGAAGAGAATCCAGTTGTTGTTTTTAACAATGAAATTCCCGGATTGTTGGAGAATTCCAACATGAAGCTTTGAATATTTTCCATGTCAGCCCTATTTCGTGCTACCTTTGTTTTCCAGCCTGCTTGCCTTCCTTCCCTTGAACAGCTGGACACATCACTATTCCATTTTTCTATTGGTTGTGACTGAAGTAGCTTGAGGTCAATTATTTCTCGAGCAATTGACAAAGAATCTGGAGGAAGAGGAAAGTGACATTGTCCCTTAGACAACACTGCTCTCTTCCTCCCCCCTCCCTACCCTTGTGTGAGAGGAGGGCATTCCTTTCCTTTTGCCTAGAGCCCAGCATGACTGTGGCAATGAATTCTGTGGAGTGCATGGGCAACATATGGTAAGTGGGGAAAATATTTATATTCATGGTAAAAGAGCAGAAGATCTGAAAGAAAGCCACTCTTCGGAGAATTCCAGTTAGAGAGATGTACACTTCATCTCCTGTCTTTTATATGGATACAACAGGGAAGCTTTAGAGACCTTTTTTTTTTCCTGGCCTCTTTGCTGATTGGACCTATAAAAGTATGCCCTCCCTCCTTTCTCCCTTCCCCACCACTAAAGGCAATACCTGCATTTAGAAAATTAGAGCCCTCCGGGGCCCCCACCCACTCACCCATTGAATCATTTGCTGGGAGGCCCACGCCAAGCCCATATCGCGGCCCGAGCTTCCAAGCTTTCCCAGAGCCTGGCCAGGGCTCCAAACTGTTTCTCCCCTCCCCCCTTCTCTGCCCCTGCAGACCCAGAATTCAAAGAAGCTCTCTCTAGCAGGCAGGGCTTTCAGCCTGTTGGCGTTTCTTCTCGTTATTGTTTTGACAGGGAGACAAGGTAATGCAGAGCACACATGCAGAGTGGGCATTTTGGGCTACAAGTTCTTGAGGAAGACATAAATAATTAATCGGTGTTAGATTACTTTCTGATGAGTCACATGAAACCTCCAGTTCTTTTCATCAATGTTTCCCAGACTGTATTATGCAAAATAGTTCCCTAAGCAAGTTTAAAAGGCCCCAATTGACCAAACTCTAGGTTCTTGCTATCATGGGAGATCCGAATCTTAGCCACCATTCATTCCCTTCTATGTCTGTCTTCACATACATACAGAGCATACCTTCGGCAATTTCTTACATTCTTTCCCAGTGGAGCAACTGTTTGCCTTCATTCTTCTGTACACTCAGTGGCACGGTCCAAGAATACTCTCCAGGGCTAGGAGGCTTTTGTAAATTAGTAGAGGGGGTGGGGCCCATTTCTTTGGTCTTTAGATTTGATGGAATTGTGGGGGTGCCTTGTGTATGCATGAATACAGGCACTATCATGGTGGATGCAGACTGTCACTGTTTTCTCAGTCCCTCATTTATTCTTAGAGTAGCTGGAAGAAATCAGCATGGACAGAAAGAGAATAAAATGGATGACTGCTGGTAGCTTATTGGCAGTTCCAATTTCTCCCTGTGGCCTTTTGCAGACAAAGTCCCCAAGTACCTGAGTGGGGTGGAGGCCTAGGCAAGGCCCAAAGCACTGGTGTTTCTTCCTGGGGCAGTGGTGGGGTCCCATCGGGGTTGGCCTCTTAGAACAACACACAGAACTGAGCAGATCAAGTGGACACAGGAAAACCCTTTAATGGGTTCTTTTGTATAAAAGAGCCTGGGCTACCTTTCTTCTCCTATAATGGCCCCTGAGGCTGATGTCTTAAAGAGGAAACAAAAGGATTTTTTTTACATCACACAAGTGGGGCAGGAGCTCTGTGGGTGAAAGAGGCACTTGAGTAAAGCAGTACTGCCTGGGCTCTCCAGTGGAAAAGGAAAGGACAGCAGCATGGAAAGGGGAGGCAGGCAGGCTGGGGGAGGGGCACAGCTGGGCCTAACTTCTGCTTTGCTCTGTGGCCTCTGTTATTAAACTCTTAACCCCTTCACTTCTGCTGGGAGGCGGCCTATGGGTTTCCAGCTGGGGTTTTCTCCTTTTGAACATTGGAGCAGGTAGACATAGATGTAGAGTTGGGAGAGTTGAAGACAATGGAATCCACTGAAAGGCCTGACCTTCTTTACTTCTGGACCATCCCTTCCCCCCCACGCCCCCAAATAACCTTTAAAGTAGAGATAAAAGGAAATGATTAAGGAGGAAGGAAGGAAGGAAGGAGGGAAGGAAAGAAGGAAGAAGGGAAGGAAAGAAGGAAGGAAGGAATGAAAGAAGGAAGGAAGGAAGGAAGGAAGGAAGGAAAGAAGGAAGGAAGGAAGGAAAGAAGGAAGGAAGGAAAGAAGGAAGGAAGAAAGGAAAGAAGGAAATAAAGAAGGAAGGAAGAGAGGGAGGAAGGGAGGGAGGGAGAGAGGAAGGAAGAAAGAAGGAAGCTTCTTGAGAATCTAAGTGGACTTCAAATGCCATAGCCATTTAGCCTTGTCCTCACTACCCACAATCACATCTGTGCTCCAAATTTTGGTGCATTCTAGCTAGCTTTGGGGATAGTCAGGAGAACAGGTGTGAAGACAGGAGAGACAAAGGAAAAGAACAGAAAAAAAATAAACCCCACTAGAAAATTTGGAGACCCTCAGAAATCCCAGCTTTCCCTTTTATTTAAGATTCTTAAATTTTCTTTAGAAAAAGCTCCTTCTCAGGGATTTCTCTCTCTTCTTAGAGGAAGTTTACATTTGCGAAGCTTCAGAAGGTGGAAGAGGGGAAAGCTGTAGTCACATCTGTTTCCTCGATGTTTGCTCAGGCTCCTGGGTAAGATCAAAAACAATAGCTTATTGGAGGCGAGGAAGGTAAGAAATAAACAAATGGAAAAAAACCCCACCCACACAAAGATTTTTAACTGGTAGCCATTTAACTCAAGGGAGCCTCGTTAGTGTCTATTATGTTTGACCTTCTGACTTCTAAATTTGGTTCCCAGCAGATGATTATAACATACATTCTTTTTTGAATATTTCATTTTCTATAGATGTCTTTTTGTTTTGATATCACACTCATTTTCATATATATATATATATATACATATACATATATATATATATATCACTTCCCACTTCTAACCAGACATCTCTTGTAACAAAAATTTTTAAAAAGAAAAAAATCAGCAAAAACAAACAAACAAAAACCCCTAGCACCCTCGCCTGACAGTGTGTGCAATATTTCAAACTCACAGCTCCCCACCTTTGCTATGAAATATGGAGGATGCTTTTGTCCAAATCTTTTCCTAGTCCATGTTAGGTTATTATAATTAGTGTTTAGTTTTGAATAGCATATAATCATATGAACTATGTCCTTCTAAGCATTCCAGCTTTCTTGCCAGCAATTCCACTGTGTTGCTAGTTCTCTCTTTATATATACAAGGGTCCTGGAATAGTGTTTTGCCTCTTGGGACCCGGACTCCGTCCTTTAGGATCTCATCTCCTAAACCAGCTGCCTCCCTGGAGTTCGTTGTACAGGGGTTTGCAATTCAGCTGTGCCATCTCTGTCAGCTAGTGGGTCATTCTACCCTAGGTCACTATCCCTCAGCTAAATAATTAGCCCTTGCCTGTCATCATGTACTCCCATGACCATCATTTATCCCAAAGCTTACTCCTAACAAGGCACCTGATCCAGCCTGGAGCTGCCTTCCCCCAGGACCAAGTCATAGAGTGTGTATGTAGCATCTACGTCAGGGCAAGCACAACAATGAGATTTTGTATCTGCTACATCCAATAGGCTTCATAAAGGACTCTGGAGCTCATGCCCCCAGGGGGAGCTGCTTGATCCTGCCTTTCCCTTCCTATAATTACTGGGATGGGAAAAGGAGAAATTCCACTCAGTGGCATCAGGAAGCTGGCTGACATTCAAGTCCAGCTGAAACTTCCTCAGTTGATGGGTCCTGATAAAGAATCCGGCTGTGTGTCTTGCGAAGAGTGTCACCACACTCCTTATCCCACACGGCTAGTCTTCAATTTGAAATCTTGATCCAGGCTCTCCTTTATAATCCATGCTGATGAATGCTTTCCCTCCCACACTTCCTCCTGCTCTCCCATCCCCCATCCTTCTTCAGCCTTATTTTAATAGGTCTCTCCTTCCCTACCTTACTTCTCTCTGATTGTCAGTTCTTCTCTACAGAGCCTACACTCTTCCTCTTTCTTTCCTTAGTTGGGCTCTCACAGAAGATACCTCTCCTGTATAATTATTACCATCTCTTTCCTTCCCTGACTCTCCAGATGTCAGAACTAATTTTTCCTTTCGCTATCTATTCTAACAGAAGGCTCCTGGGATGGATCCTACTTCTCTCTCCTAGCTAGCTTAAAATTTTTTTTTCTTTTCCCTCAGACCTTTGAGTGTCAGCTGTTACTTTTCCATTTCCTCATGGTTCCTTCAAGTCAGACACATGACTCACCTCTGCTGTTCTTTTCTTTCTCAAGGAAATGTGGTTAACTTTTAGTTGAGGTCACATAAGCAACCTGTGTCATTGTTCCCTTTGGGTCCTATCCCACCTAACCCAAGTTGGTAGTCTCTCCACCCTGAACTCTGCCCTCTGCTTTAGTTGTACTTCTATTACTATCATCAAGGAAATTAAGAAGCTCCTTTTCCAAAATAGGATCTTTATGTTGCTTTGCTATATAGAAGTACCTTCTAAAATTTTGGCAAAGTGAATGCCTGGCAATGTCTTGTACTCAATCACTAATATTTATTAAGTATCCGCTATTTGCCAGGTACTGTGCTAAGTGTTGAGGATACAAAAAATAAGGCAAAAAGACAGTTCTTGCCCTCAAGGAGCTCACTGTCTAATGGGGGAGACATGTAAACAACATGTAACCAACTATGTACAAGCAGAGAAACATTTGAGATGACTTAGAGATAATCAGTAGAGAGCAAAGCACTGGCATTAGGGAGGATTGTTGAATTTGGAATTTCTGTGGGATAAGAAGGAAGCCAGGGAAGCCAAGAGAGAAACAAGAAGGAAGGAGAGCACTTCAGGCATGGGGGAAAGTCAGTGAAAGTCCCCAGAGTTGGAAAATGGAGTCTCTTGTTCAAGGAACAGAAAGGAGACCAGTGTCAACTAGATCACAGTGGGGGGGGGGGGGGAGGAGAGGAACAAGGTGTTAGAAGACTGGAAAAGAAGGTGGGACAGGTTTTGAAGGTCTTTGAATGCCAAACAGGATTTTATATTTAATTCTGGAGGTGATTGAGAGCTTCTGGAGTTTATTGAGTAGTGGGGTCACATGGTTAGACCTGTGCTTTAGGAAAGTCACTTTGACTACTGACTGAAGTAGGGAGAGGCTTGAGGCAGGGAGAACAAGCAGCAGGCTATTGTGGAGGATTAATCAATGCAAGCTGAATAAATGAATATAGTTTTTTTTTTAATCCCTTCCTATGTAGCTGAAACAGGATGAGATATAGGCCAGGTAATCAACAGCCGAGATCAGGGATGGGGAACATTTGACTTTGAGGGTATATGTGGCCCACTAATCTCAAGTATGGCCCTCTGACTGAATCCAAACAAGATTTGTTCTGTGAAGTTTAGATTTAAAGGGCTCCTGCACTAGAGTGCCACATGTGGCTTAGAGGCTGAAAGTTCTCCACCTCTGATAGGAGATCTGGGTTTAAGTTCTGGCTCTGAAATTGAACTAGCTATGTATCTTTGCCCAAGGCTGTTTACCACCCTCCATTTCCTTATGTTTAAAATGATGGAGGTGGATTTCATAATTTCAACCTGAAAATGATGTCATTCTAAGTTTCTCTTATGCCTCTGTGACTTCTTGTTCCATTTCTTGGTCAGCTTTTGCTTGGATGACCAATGAGAAGATCTGAGGGAGAAGAAGAAGGGATTAGACAAGAGGTGAGGATGACCATGGTAATCAGTCTTATAATTTGTAAGAGATTTGGGTAGTCATGGGAGAGTTCACTGAGGGACAGGAGGTGTTAAAGGACAAAGCTAGCTGTTGCTATGTTGTTACAGTAACTATTACCCATCTTTATTTAATAACCAAGGGCCATGGCTGCCATGAATATAAGGCAGCTGAATTTGGGTGCATTGGGTGTTTCCACTGGCATGATCTTTATGAGGCAAGTTTCTGACCCTCTCACCTGTTTGTCTCTCACCCAACAAGTTTGCAGGACATTGATGTGTCTAAAGCTTATTGTGTATGTATGTATGTATGTATGTATATCTATCTATCTACCCATCTATTACCACAGTCTCTTCATGATGATAGACTAATATCTTTTTTCAGTAATTCTAGAACACCACAAAAGGTTCTGGTGGATTTCTCTTGCTTTCTGACTTCAGATGCTATGTGGTATAGTGCTAGAGAACTGCCAGAAAGTCAAGAAGATCCTGAGTTCAAGCCATCGTCTGACAAATATGGCTTTTCAACCCTGGGCAAGCTACACCCTCTCAGTGTTCCAGGCAACTCTCTGAGACTCTACATTGCAGAATATTTTAACCTGTGTTGAGAGAGAGAATTTCCTTACCTGTAAGTAAGTACTCTACGCAACCTTAGATCAATTTCCTATTGCTTTCTGCCTTGGCTCTGTCTTCACATAGGTATTTAGAAAGATGAAATAGATTATTTTAATAATAACTGACATTTCTGTAACATTTCACATTAAAAGAAACATTTACGTATTTTATTTTAGTTGATCCTTGCCATAACCTTGGGAGGTTAGTACTATAGATCTTATTATCCCACTTTTATGATAGGGAAACTGAGGCTTGAGTGGTTGTGACTTTTTCAGGGTCATACAGCTACTAAATTTCCTGGCCAGTTCTTCTTGAATCCAAATCCCTGCATATGATTATCCACAATGCCAAGCTTCTTTGGTTATTCATTGTTAAGATGAGTTACCTAACTTGAGATCAGGTGACTCTCCTTTCTCCTCTCTCATTTTCGTTATGTTAATATTTCTGTTGTTTTTAGTTTAAAAAATATATTGAGTGGAAAGAGAACCTATGTACAGCAGCTTTTCTTCACAGTACAAAGACCTAGAAAGGAGGTGTGCTCTAAATCCAAGATAATGCAGCTTAGAAGTAGTCATCTCCATTTATTTCAGGTGAATCATTCTGCACCAGTTGATGACTGGTGAGTCACTGGAGTAGTCGACGTGTTAGAGCTGTAGAAAATGATTTGTCAAAGGTCTGATCTCTGGAGAACATTTCCTGTCTTAGAACCTTCTCTGAAGAAATCGGGGGAAGTGTTTTTCCTCTTCCTTTGGAAAAATGGTTAGACTCACACAAACATACTCTCTTAGAGAGAAAAAAAAGAAAGAGTGAGGCAGGTCTGGGTCACTGGAATAGGTTCCACTTCACCACTTGTCCTAAGTTCACTCTCAAAGCATGTCTTTGAGTTGTAATTGACTGGCAGGAAAGAAGAAGCTGCTAAAGAGAGGATGTGGTTACTGTGCAAGACGCTGGTCTGTTATAAGAGCAAAAAAAAAAAGATTGCAAAACATTTTCACTTACCAGGTTATGATGTTTGAAAGCTCCTTTAAACAGCTTTGGGTAAAATATATTTTTCTGTGTATTACTGTATGGAACACAGCTCTAGTTGCTCATAAGCTTCTGGGGTCCAAGATTTTTTGGTACGAACATGCTGATTTACAGCATGCTGGTGGTTGGTTGTCTTGCTTTTTCCTGGAGTGACTGCTAAGCCAAGTAAGACCATGGGAACACAGTCATTACACAAGTTTACTCATTTCAACAATTCATTCACAACATTTCAACATAGACAAGAGTTTTCATGGTTAAAGCAAGTATAGGAGTACAATTGTGGTACTTTTTCAGAATCTGTTTATTTTTTTACTATCCTGAAATACTAAATTAAAATGCAAACAGTCTACTGTGCTGCATATCTGTTTACTGACAAAATATATGAATGTCTTGTGATAGGTTTTGTTTGTGCTCTTGGTGTTTATAGTACTCTGAGAAGACATTTCAAGTCTCATCTTCCCTTTCCTGGCTGCACACAATACCTGCACCAACAAAAGTTGAGACAGGTTTAACTACTTGAGTTTTTCCAGATTCTTCTGAATAGTACTCCATTCCGTTCTCTGCAAAAACAATATGGAAACAGTTGGATACAAACTACTGCTGGTGGCTTACCTGTTTCAAGAAAGGCCAGAAGTGGTGTATGGAAAGGCCCTTAATTGGTTCTTCATGTCTGTCTTTCATTCCATCCCAGTCCTATTTAGTCAGTGGGAATAGGTACTTGAGAACCAATTGGGAAACACTTTCCTGGTACTTCTAACCATCTGCACATCATGACAAATTTATTTTCAGCAACACAATCTAGACATTGAGAATCTGTTACAAAGGAATTTTTTAGGCCACATGAGCTCTTCAGTGAAGGACCAAATTGTTTTTCTGATACAGAAACTGAAGGTATACAGAGGTTATGGGATCCAGAAAGGAGAAAATAGTGTTAGATATAGACAGAATATGCCTCTTTAAAAATTACTTTTGAGCCAGGATCAGTGGTGTGTGCCTATAGTCTCTCCTGCTAGGGAGGCTAAAGATGGTGGGTCATATGAGCTTTGGAGTTCTGAGTTGCAGTAGGGCTAAAGCCAATCAGAAGTCCCCGCTAAGTATACTATCAACATGGTCAGCCCCTGGGAGCAGAGGTCCACTATGCACAAAGACAGGTAGACTGGCCTAGGTTGGAAAAAAAATGGAACAAATAAAAAGCGTCTGTGCCAATCAGTATTGGAATTAGGCCCTTGAATGGCCTCTGACTTCTAGTCTGGAAGAAACAGGGAGACCCAGCCTCAAAAATCATTTAAAAATTAAAACAAGTTTTGTGAGACTGGAAAATTTCTCTTCATTTACATGCAAACTCCCATTCTCAAAATAATCCAGTTATTTCCCCACTATTATATTAAATTAATAAATCTTAAAATTATTGATAACTTTCTAACAATAAATGAGTTGTATGTAAATATATGTGTATACATATTCACAGAGATACTCTCTCCCACACATATGGGGCCCTTGATAAAAGCTTTTAAGATTAAGTGAGCCTGCTATTTCATAGAAATATCAGAAACTTAGATGAAAGCTAGGAAACTGAGACAAATTTGTACAAGAAATGGGATTTCTAAAATAAAACTTTAAAAAAGGGATATGATGGGTGAGGTGAAGAGTGTAATTAGAATATAAGCTCATTGTAAATAGGGATCATTTCATTCTTTTTTTTTAAACTTGTATTTCTTGTCCCTAGCACAAGGCCTAGTACATAATGGATACTCCATAAATACTTATTGATTAATTAATTGTCCACCAGTCTATCACAGTTCCTATAAACATGCCAGAGATGAGACCTGAGAGGCAGTGCACATTTATACCCATTTATCATATGTAGTCAATGGCATATTTGAATAGTTTGGAGCATGGTAGCCATGGTGGGGGTGGGAGCTGGGGAGAAGCTGGAGATGGAGCATTATAAGACATGATTTTTTTTTAGTGGATATTCACTGATTGGAAATGTCATTTGAATTAAAATCAATTAAAAAAATTTATTCGTTTCCAACTTTGTGCAAGGCACTGGGCACATAAAAGACAAACAAATATAGTTTCTGCCTTTGAGGAATTTCCAGTACCAGGGGGCAAACAACCTGTACCCAGATAATGAAATACAAAATAGAGTGTTGGAGAATAGCTGTGTGATTTCACTGGTAGTGGGACTTCCCAAGTGAGGAAGTTCCCACTCCCAATGCAGTTTGGTACTTTCTCTATAACTTAGTCTCAGAGAGTTTAAATGATTTGTCTAGGGTTAAGATAGCCAGTATGTGGCAGAGACGGGACTTGATTGCAACCCTTCCTGGCATCCAGGTCAACTCTAGCCACTAAACCAGGCTGTTTCTTTAAATACAAACTTAATAGGAAGTAAAGTTTTTTTTGCTAGGGAGAGCGTTAACAATGTGGGTGGGTGGTGGGTGATCAGGAAAGGTCTCTTTTAGGAGGTAGCATTTGAGATGAGATTTGACGGAGTTGGGGATGCCAAGAGTTGATATAAGGATAGATATTGTGTTAGGCATTTATTCTGTACAAAGGCATGAAAAGTGAAAGACAGAACTAGCAAATAAACTGATTTGACTAGAATGTTTGAAGGGAGGTGATGTGAAAGCCATCTGGAAAGATGGATGGGAACCAGGTTGTGAGGGGCTTGTGTTTTTTTCCTAGAGGCACTAAGGAGCCAGTGGTTGCTTTTTGAGATTGGGGACTGCTTTGGTCAGACTTCTGTTTAAGCAATATACATTTTATGATATATGGAGAACGGATTGAAGATGGCAAAGACTGGAGGTTATTGTAGTACCACAAATAAGAGGTGATAAAAGCCTGAACTAGAGTGATGGCCATGTGAGTTGAGAGAAGAGTATGAATGTCAGAGATGTGAAGGTAAAATGAAAAAGAAAATGGCTGATTTGATCCAAAATGATCGGATCTAGAGGGTGAGAGGAAATGAAGGATCAAGGAAACTGGGAGATTGGAAAGATGGTAGTACCCTTGACAAAATGGTTTGGAAGAATGATTTAGGTTGAGTTCCATCTTAGATATGTTGTTTGAAAGGACTATGGCACATTTAAATGTGGATGTCCAGCAGGCATTTGGTGATACACTGGAGCTCAGGAGAAAGGTGAAGTTGTAATCAATAGATTTAGGAATTATGAGCAGAGTAATGATAATTGTATACATGTGAGCTAATGAGATGATTATGAGATTATGAGGACAAAGCCTTAGAGTAGGATGGCTAATGATATGACAAAAGAGACTGACGAGTGATGAGATAGAGGGGAACCATTAAAGAGTAGTGTCATGAAAACACAGAAAGGAGAGTATCTAGGGGAAAAAGTTGACCAACAGCATCAAATATTGCAGAGAGGTTTAGACATATGAGAATTGATAAAGGCCATTGGATTTTGCAGTTAAAAGATTATTGAGAATCTTTGCAGTGCTTAGCATGCAGTAAGCACTTAATATGTGCTTTTTGACTGACCTTGACATCATCTCCCAGTTTTTTCTCCATTCCTCCAGCCTGTGAAAAAGAGGAGACCCTTCTTTTTCCTAGGACCAATTGTTTTACATATGTACTTGATGCCATGTCCTCCCCTTTCCCTGCAGATTGCAGCCTCAGTCATTCCCCTATTGAATCAAGTCATTCACTATTCCAGTTCATTCAATGCTACTGCTAAGCCAAGTAAAGTCAACAGGCATTTCTTAAGCACTCACTATGTGCCAAGTACTATGCTAAGTGCTGGGGACACAATCTAAGGTGAAAAGAGTCACCAAGCTCAAGGAGCCCACATAGAACATGGTGGATATCATATAGACAACCATGTACAGGAAAGGTTACATACTATATGTATATATATGCATATATACTACATATTAAAGATTATTAAATATACATATATGTATGTGTGTGAATGATAACCTCCTAAGGAAGGCATTAAAATTAGGGAGAATCAGGAAAGTCTTCTTATAGCAGGAGGCACTTCATCTGAGACTTGAAGGAAACCAGGAAGCAGAGATAAGGAGAGAGAGAATTCCAAGTGTGTTGGATAATTGGATAATCGCTAAAACTGCCTCCAGTTGGGTGATGCTGTATCTTGTGAGAGGAATAGCCAGGAGGCCAGCATCAGTGGATCCTAGAGGACATGTAGGGGAGTGAAGTAAGTAAGAAGACTGGAAAGGTAGGAAGGGGCCAGGTTGTGAAAGGCTTTAAAAGCTAGAGGATTTTATATTTGCTCCTAGAGGGGATATGTGTTTATTGAATGGGAGGAGGGTGGGGAAACATCTTCAGACCTGCATTTTAGGAAGACCAATTTAACTACTGAGTGGAGGATGTACTGGACTGGACAGAAGTTCAAGACAGAGGCCAACCAGAAGTCCAGGTGTGAAGTGATGAGGGCCTTCTACAGGGTGATAGCCATGTTAGAGGAGAGATTGGCACATATCTGAGAGATACAAAAGTAATGTTCTTTAAGTGCAGACTTGACCATGGGACTTCTCTATTCTGTCAACTCTAATGGCTTCCTATGGCCGCTAGGATAAAATACAAACTTTTTTGTTTAGTTTTTAAAGTTCTCTGCAACCTATCTTTCCTGTCTCATTGGACATTATTCCCTCTCCCACAATCTCTGATCCAGCTAAACCAGGCTTCTTTCTTTTCACATACAACTACATTTCCTATCTTTGTGCTTTTGTCACTCTACAGTCCTGGAATGAATTACCTCTTTACCTCTGTCTCCGAGGTAGCTCAAGCACCATTTTCTGAATGAAGTTTTTCTGATCTACTCTCTTTAACTGCTAATCTGCTCCCTTCCATACTACCTTGTATTCAACTGCTTTATATATATTTGCAAAACTTGAATTTTCAGCCACATCCAGAACATTTTGCTTGAGACTTTTGTGATAAGGTGCAGAGAATGCTGACACAATGCTGTATGCCTGCCTGAGGGGCAAGACTGATTTAAGAGCTTTGGAGAGGAAAGACATTTCTTCTTCTTCTTCTTCTTCTTCTTCTCCTTCTTCTTCTTCTTCTTCTTCTTCTTCTTCTTCTTCTTCTTCTTCTTCTTCTTCTTCTTCTTCTTC
>CM053580.1:378727305-378743945 GCA_028627135.1 Pseudochirops cupreus | reverse complement strand
GAAATTTTCTTCCTTACCTGTAAAATGGGGATAACAATAGCATTTACCTCCCATGGTTATTGTGAGGACCAAATAAAATGATAATTATAAAGCACTTATCATAGTACCTGGAACATAATAAATAATATTTAAATGTTTGTTATGATTATTATTGTATTCACTGACTTTCTATTTATGATGATGTACTTGTTTACTTCCCCATTCATACTGCAAGCTCCTTGCATGTAGAGATTGTTTCATTCTTTGTACTTTTATCTCCAGTGCTTGGCATATAGTAGATGTTTATTAAATACATATTAATTGATTGACTTTGGAAAAAGTCATTTCAGTCAAGTGATGGTGTTGGAAGCAAGATTGGAAAGGGATGAGGAAAGGTTGGTGAAGAAATAGAGACACTGAATATAGAAAGCTTTTTCTAGGATTTTGTCTGAGAATAGCAGATATAGGATGATAATTTGAGATGATAAGGTCAACTGAGGTGGGAGAGTTTTAAGATGGGGAAGATTCAGGTATGTTTTGTAGGCAGTAGGGAAGGAGTCAATGGATAAAAAAAAAAAAGAAATCAGATAGGGGGCGATCAAAGGACTGAAGTTCCTGGAGGAAGCAAGATCAAGGGTACAAGTAGAGATCCTTGGAGAAGAAGGACCACCTCATTTACCAAGGCATAAATAGTCTTTATTACCCACCAAAAATGCATCATTTTTGAATGCAAGCATAATAAAATTGTAAGAAGCTACCAAAGAACACTTTTAGGATTCTCTGACCCTCATAAGCTGATCTTATAAGATGAGCAGACATGGAAGGATGGCTTACAGAGCATGAGACAGCATTACACAGATCTTTACAGGAGCTACCTGAATCAACTGCAAACTCATACAATTTGTTTTGAATCCAGGTTTGTCAAAATCTCAGAACAAGAACAATTTGCCACTTGATGGTGGACTGACTTTTTAAAACCACCAATGAAAGGAGTAGAGAATTGCTTTAACTGGCGCTGGTATTTAGGGCTGTATTTTGCATTCCCAAGTTTCTGAACCATGGCAGAAATAACCTCCAGGGAGCTAATAGAGTAACTGATACACTACCATGGAATTCCATACTTTTTAGCTTCTGATCCAGGATCCCACTTTGACATGGTGGAAGTCTTAGTGATCCCAGGAATTTAGAATAAAACTGACTTTCCATATGCCATAGTACCCTCAAGTGACCAACATTATAGGCTGCTGTGATGGGTTATTTAAAACTCCAATTAAATTATTGGTCATTTCCAAATTTGGGGGTGGAAGTCTCCTCAAGGTATTTAGGGAACAATATTTAGCTATTAGAAGAAATGGTTGGGAGGAAATACTATTCTCTGGGCCATGAATTGTGGCGGTCATTACCTGGTAGGTAAGCCCAAGAGCCCCAGAAATAGCACTTCCCTCCCAGACTGGTGGCTCCACTTTCAATCCATCTGCCAAAGCCATGACATAGAAGAGTAACTCCTATGGAGAAGGGATCAATCATCCTAAGCAAGTGTTACTGGGATAGGTAAGCCAGCTTCTGGAAGCAGCAAGGTGCCCTAAAAAAGAGATGGTGGGTGGCAGGTACCAGTAAAGGTACCACTAATATTTTAATCACCACTTTCCCTCAGATCCTGAGGGAAATATCCCAGGACTCTGAATCTGGGAGTTCCTAGAACAGAAGTTTCCTGTACCTCACTGACCCTAGACTGCCAGCCTTGCTTCTGAATCACTCCTCAGAGCTAGCATCCAGGGAAGCAGTTCTTGAGTGGAAGTGGTCTGGCTACTTCTTCTCTGGGTATTGAAAGTCCTTGTCTTCTCAGCAAGCAGCCACCACTACTGAAGACAAAAAGAAAGAAAGAAAGATAGAAAAAGAAAAAAGAAAAGAAAAAAAGAAAATTCTTGCCACCAGATTTCATGGTACTATCAAATGATTCAAAGTGAGAAATGAATATGGTTTTATCAGTGGAAATAGCATTAAAGAAAATAGATTGCCATGTGCTTTATTGCTAAACTCTAATGACCTTTCCATCTGATTTATAGCCCAAACCTCCTATATATGCTATCTTCTCTATTCGAATGTAAACTCTCTGAAAGCAAGGATTGTTTTGCTTTTTTATTTGTATCCCTAGAACTTAGCATAGTGCTTTTGCACATTGTAAGTACTTAATAACTGATTTTTTCACTAAAAATTTTTGTGCTCATGCAGTTAAAAAAAAAAAAAACTTAATCAGGATTTCCTGCAGTAACTCATCAGTCTTATACACCAGTCTGATTCTTAAGATTAATTCCCACAAGGTGCTGTATTATTATGAAATAAATAAGTCCTGAATGCCACTTCTCACAGTGGGAAAAACATCTTAATCCCTGCTCCTATGCAAGTTAGACTAGTTTTTCCTTTTAAGCTATTGAAACCCTCCTCTAGATTTGATTGGCTTAGAGTGTTAAATGCTTAGGCTGTTGTCACTTCTCTGGTAAACTGAATACAAAACAGCCAAAATAGCTTCAGAAACTCTGGTGCTTGGCCAACAGACCACCACGGGCAACTCAAGCAAAGCTTGTGCTTCAAGTTTGTCTCATCCAGCTGAATCAACCTGAAGTATCATCAATGCATATCCTTGGTGAATATCTTTATCCTCTGAAGTCTGTCAATGTCCCTTTGTTAACTATTGAATGACCCTATTAGAACAAATTGTAAGACCAAACTTTGACTACCAAGGGACTGGCCTGAATTAGAACCAGCCCAGAACATTCCTAGTGAGTTGTCTTTCCAGGTTCAACGACCTGGGACAAATTTGGACACTTTTAAGACAGAACAGAACAGATCATTATTAATGTTGTAATCATGGATTAGTATCACACAGCCATACAATAAGAAAAAGAAGGGCAAATTATTTATACTCTATGGGCATAATAGTACCTTTGTATCTTTTAGATGACTGGGTGATGATCTGTATCTGATAAAGGTGGTGGGGAGGTTTTATTGGATTTGATATTGTGTATTGTTATATATATATATATACATATATATATGTATATGTATATGAGTATGTATATGTGTATATATGCACACACACATATGATTATATATGCAATTGATTATATACACTATTGTAGAAGATGTGAGAAAAAGACAAAGAAGGTTTGTTCAAGTGTTGCTGCAGATGCCTATGATGATGATGGGAAAGAAAAGGGAGAGACTCTGAAAAGGATCCATGCCCTCAGTGATTAAGTGCTGTCAGAATGCTCAGTTTATATTGTGTATTTAATATGTAGCATTAATTGATATTGCTGCATTTACATTGTAATATTTTTATAATGTTATTGGTTGTGATGATGTTTGACATGTCTTATATGCAAGGGGTAGAATGGGGTAGATGAACAAATTAATTCTGCAATATGCTCATTGCTTACACTGTATATTTTACAACTTCTATGCTTGTAACTTTTAAATATTAACCTGCTCAGATGTCTAGGTGGCACAGTGAATAGAACACCAACCCTGGAGAACCTGAGTTCAAATCCAACCTCAGACAGTTAACACTTGCTAGCCGTGTGACCTTGGGCAAGTCACTGAACCCCAATTGCCCTACCTTTCCCCCTCCAAAAAAATGTTAACTTGCTCAGTGAGGAAATTTCGCTCCTCCTCCTTGATGGGATGGGGCCTGTTATTGGGAAGCCACTAAACTAACTGGTGTTTCTCTAATAAGGATATTCTACCATTGTGGCATCAAGTATGTCAACAAATGGATAAAGTCTAAGGGGGAGTTGCATAAGACTACTAGCTGAGAACCATCCATGAAACTCGTGGACAAGTTGAGAGAACACCCATCTTATAATGTCATATGAGCAGTACCTTTACTGTAGTGATAGTTTTCTAATGCTACATAGGGGATATTGCTATATGATTGAAATTAACACATGTATGATTCATATATACAGATGTATGTTTGTGTGTGTTTTTGAGGCCTTATTAAATTATTTTAGGATTTAAAGTTGAGTCATTTTTGTACTTTCATCTTCTGCTGAAAGACCCTTTTTCCTTGGCATCCATCTGTCCATCCATCCATCCACCCATCCATCCATCCATCCATCTATCCATCCATCCTTCTATCTATCTATCTATCTATCTATCTATCTATCTATCTATCTATCTATCTGTCTATCTAATCTATGACCCCCTGCCTCCTCTTTCTGTACTGCCTTTTTTCTGATTACAAAGCTTATGCCAGAATTCATAATTCAGCTTTCTGGTTTTCCATGCTTTAAATTTGGAACATGCATCCCCTCTTCTCATCTTAAAGGGCATCTTCAAGATGCTATGTCTCCCAGGAAACATTCTTTGACTAAGCAAAAGTGAAGAGGCTACTGTCCTCAAAACAGCCACTTATGTACTCCTTATTATGTAAGTCTGGATGCTGAATGTGGTGTAAATATTTACTTTCTTTCTCAAGAGTAGAATCATAATATGTTAGTGCTAAGAAGGATATCAGTGGTCAAATAATCTGACAGCATGGTATGGTGAAAAAAAAAGCCTTGTGTGGGACATCAGACAACCTGGGTTTGAGACCTGATTCTGCCACTTACTGTGTGATTTTAGGCAACTTATTTAACCTCTCTGAGCTTTAGTTTCCTCATCTGCAAAAAAGAAGCTAATAATACTTGCACTATCCACCTCATAGGATTGTGTGCTAGTAGATATGATGTGCCCACCTTTGCTAATAGATGGAGGGTTCTATAACCTGTACCCCATAAAGTGAGCTATCATTATTACAAGTGAGGAAGCTGAGGGCCCCAAGAGGTTGTGTTGGTTCTCATGGCTGCTTTCATAGCTTTTGGAACTGTTCTTTTTGTAAATGTCCTTTTTTGCATATGCATTTCTCTACATCAAGATTGTCTCTTTTAGGTTTTAAATTTCCAGCAGCTCTTTAAACATCCTACAGGCAGCTGGATGGTACAGGGATAGAATATTGGATTTGGAGTCAGGAAAGCATGAGTTCAAATTGAGCCTCGGACATTTACTAGTTAGGACTCTGGCCAAGTCATTTATCCTCTGCCTGCTCAGTTTTCTCATCTATAAAATGAAGGTAATGATAGCACCTACCTTCCAGGGTTGTTAACGAGATGATATTTACTAAGCACTTTGCAGATCTTCAAGGGCAAGATAAATGTGAGCTATTCTTATTGACTTCTCTGGGTAGTATGCCATGGGGAGCGCATGGATATGATTAGTTGATGATGACAGTTCTGTTTAAGGCCATCTGAATACGTTGAAGATAGCCTTGACCTTGTGCTATGTTCAAATTTAAGAATAAACAGATCAACATGAATAACACTGAAACATGATCTTCATGGCTTCTCCCCCAGAGAAAGAAAGGAACAGCTAGAATTTTCCTGTTGTTGAATTTGGGGTCCTTTATAGCAACAACTAAAGGTTAATTGAGATGGGGAGCTCTCTTGCCTGTTTCCTTCCAAAAAAAAATTAGCAAACTTCCTTCACAGAAATGCAGGTGCAGAAATAAGGTCTTTTTTTTCCCTGAAGCATATCTCTTGTTCATTTTTTCATGAACTGTCTTCTTTTGAATGAATTGGAAAGAACACCTGTAACACTTGACACCAAGTGGTGGCTGGTACTCTAAGAACACTCAGCCCCTAATCTCTGATTAAATGAGGCTAACCATACTGCACTCCTGTCACTTTCAGACCCCCTGGCATGGTCATACCCTTTCTGCCTGCCTCTAGCAGGGCAGTAACTCATTTGTTGGTCCCTGAGGCCACTTATATTTGGTCCTGATAAGAGAATAGAGTGCTAGAGCTGGAAGGGGTAAAGTGTAGGACAGAGAGGTTAAGTGATGTAGCCCAAATCCCACAGCCAATCAAGTGGCAGATCAGCAATTAGAACAAAAGTCATTTAACTCTCACTGTACAACATTGACTGCCATAATTTTACAACTAATATGAGTTTTTCATTAACAAGTTTAAAAGATGTCCATAATGACATTCACTGATTTGATAAAAATAGTCTTAAAATGGTGGCCAAGTGGTAGGAGTGAACTGGTACTGAAAAAACTTTTAGAGGCAGGTGCTGAGCTAGCAGTGAATTTTTACTCATCTTATTTTGTCTAGACCCTCCTTTTCCCTTCTCAACCTCAAGAAAAATTTCCTCTCAATATTTTATTTATGTCTCCTGACACATTCTTGACTATTTTAGCATATCCTAAGTCTTCCTTCTCTGCTCAATATTCTGTTAATACTTTCTCCTAACTCCCCTCCCCCCCCTTGTGGACTCTCTCTTTACTGGTACTTTTTGTTTGTTTCAAACAAATGAGCAAGTAAAAAGCAGTTATGTAGGAACATTTCTCAGTGGTTATAACAGTCACTGCCTCCAGAAATTTTTAGGCTCACGAGTCCACTCCAATTGTGTCCATGTCCCCTCACATCCTACTTTTCTCCTCTCAGTGGCCTTTGTGCTTGTTCCTCAGACCTTTTGCCACTTGTAGGAGCTTCCTAAAAATAACCAGCCAACTGGAGCACATGGAGTTTTCTCAGCTTGTTCAGTACGGCCCAATTGGCTAAGCCTATAGATGGGCCCTGCACCTGCTGTCATGGACATTCCAAGAGAGTTCCCCCAACGACTAGCCACAGAGGGGGAGCATTCTTTCCCTTAGGTTAGCTTTAAAGGACAGCTGAAACGCTCTAATCTAGCCCAGGTCAGCATGTTCCTGGGCACCATGGGCATCTTGTCACACAACAATCTAGTGAACTTAATTGACAGGTGCAAAGTGTGTCCCTTTTAACCCATTCACATTCACATCTGCCTTCAGGGGTGGGCTAAGTGATGTGGACTCACATGGGAGCCCAATTAGCATGTCGTGTGTGTGTGTGTGTGTGTGTGTGTGTGTGTGTGTGTGTGTATGGGGGGAAGTGAGAAGAGACAAAGAGAAAAGAAACAGAGAAGGAGGGGAGGAGAGGAGAGGAAGGGAGGGAGGGAGAATATGCATATAGGAGGCCACTTGGGTGGATAAAGTGCATACAAATTGAGAATGGGGTAGTGTAGGATGTCAGGCCCATCTGGAGGGCCATGTGTGAATAAGACCAAAATGAGAGTCTGTAAAGGTTTGTTGCTGTGCTTCTAATGGCTGAACAATGAATGAAGTCAAGTGGATGGGCTAGGACAGAATTAGATTTGAGAGCTTGCTTTTCCATGGTCACATGGCTAAAGTCTTAATCCCCATCAGCATTTCATAAATGGATGATCATGCTCATTGGTCACAAAATCAAAAGATCCAGGCCCTTCACTACTTCTGGAAAAATGACAGTAACTCAAAATGCATGACAGAGTTGATGCTGATGGACACAGGGATAACTGATAAGAGCTAGGATAATTGGGGTGGGGGTGGGGGAGGAAGTGGGAACTTGCTAACTTTTTACTTTTTTTTGTTCCCTGAGTATCTTGACTTAGTCCTATACCAAAAGAAATCATTCTCTTCTTCGCTTAGGAGGTATCATAACATATGCAGATTCTAGAGCCTCTATAAATAAAGTATTTTTGGTTTAATAGGTTTGAAATTGTTGGAAATTCCAGAAATTCAGAATCCTAGAATTGGTAAGAGTTTATTGGGGTATGGGTTCAGAAGGGACATACTAAAAGTGGAAAGCCAATTCTCAGGGGGGCATGTTAGCTGTCTTCAAGTATTAGGATGGCTATCAAACAGAGGAATTCCCTTTTGTCTTCTTAGACTCATAAGGCAGAACTTGGAGCAATGGGTTGAAGTTTTGAAGAGGCAAATTTAGCTTTTATTTAAGAACCAAATTTCCTGACTGACGGTTAGAGCTGTCTGAAAGTGGAATGGGACACCCTGGGAACAGGAAGGGGGAACAGTAGGATCCTCCTCCTTGGAGGTTTTCAAGCAGATACTATAAGATCATGAGTTCAGCCCTTCCAACTCTGATGCTGTGACTCTGGGATACTGCCCCCCATCCTACATGTTGGGTCTATTGTTATTTAACCACTTAAGGGAAATACATCCAGGCTTTTTGAATAGATGAGGTGGCACAATGGATAGAGTACTGGATCTGGAATCATAAAGAACTGAACTCCAATCCTGCATCAGATATTTACTAGCTATGTGATCCTGGGCAAATTCATTTAACCTCTGCCTGCCTTCATTTCCTCATCTGTAAAATCGGGGTAATAACAGCACCTGTCTTTCATGGTTGTTGTGAAGATAAAAGGAGACAGATAATATTTGTAAAATGCTTTGCAAACCTTAAAGAACTATATGAATATTAGCGGTTACTATTATTATTTTTATATCATAGCCAATCATACACATGTAAAAGATCAAAACCTCATGTATACAATCATACATATATAAAAGATCAAAGGAAATGAAATATGAATTCGAAGACAATAACATTAGCTTTCCTGTGCTGTGACAACAATATGTGATTATTTTTTTAAACATGTATTGTTGTTATACTTTGAGCAGATCTTCAGTTGAGTGAGGCCTATTCTTTTAAGTTATAATATTTAATACATCACACAGTTTTTAGAATATGTAGGCAGAAATAATTGTGAAGGTATTAAAATATTTACAACTCACGTGTATGTATATATCCATGTATATGTAAGCACACAAATAAACGCATAGTGCAATAAGATCCATGAAATATGTGCTCCACAACAGCCCAGTGAGCTGGTGACATGATTCCCATTTCATTGATTAGAAAACCGAGGCAAGATCTCACAATGTAGGTATCAGAGCTAAAATTCAAGTCCAGGTCTATCGGCTACAAGTCTTTCTCCTATCCTTGCAGCCTGAAGAGAATTTGTCAGCCTCTTGCTCTTTGACATTTGGAGATTAATCTCTGAAGAGTAAACACAGTTCTAAACTGAGTTTAAAATTGTTTTTTTTTTAATTTATGTACTGCCAGTGTATGTATGTATATAGTTTTGATATAATTTCATAAATCGATGGACAACTGTGAAGTTGTTACTTTCTTCAGTCTGGCATTTATAACCCTCCATAATCTGATTCCAACACACCCCCTCAGCCTTATTTCATACTTCACCCCTTGACACCCTTTACAATCCAGCCAAACTGGGCTATTAATTGTGACTCTCAGGTCTCCCTATATCACACATCTCCCATGTGGCTGAAGTCTTTTTCCTCAGGACTACCTGTTGATATCACTCTTTGTCTTTGAGTCCCAAATCAGGAAACTTCATCCTCTCCAAGCTAAAAGCATTATCTCCATTGCCCTTATTACATTCAATATTGAATGCCCTACCTATTTGAGTTTCTTTTCCCTCATTAGATTGTGAGCTCTTTGAGGGCAGGGACTGTGGTGTTCATCTTTGTGATCTAAGCACTAAACATCGTCTCTCGAACACAGTTTGTTGTTGTCCTTTGTGCTTGAAGAGGGTCAAAATGACATCTCTATGTCAGGGTCAAGGGACAGTGTCCAGCTGTGGCTGATCAGACCAAATATGGGCTCAGAAGGGTCTACCCTAGGTCAGACATAAATACTCAATATGAACATTTGGAGTGGGGTTGTCTCTAAATTTGCACATCACATTTTTTGAAACTAGTAAGTACCTAATAAATGTTTGTTGGATTATTGCATTGACTACAAACAAATCTCTCTCTCTCTCTTCTCTCTCTCTCTCCTCTTTCTCTCTCTCTCTCTCTCTCCCCCCCTTTCCCTCTCTTCTCTCTCTCTCTCTCTTCTCTCTCTTCTTTCTCTCTCTGTCTCTGTCTTTGTCTCTCTGTCTCTGTCTCTGTCTCTCTGTCTCTCTCTCTCTGTCTGTCTCTCTCTGTCTCTCCTAAGATTATACTTTCCTCTGAAAATTTCAGAGCTCTTGAAACCCCATGTAGAAATGACCTGAATCCCCACTAACTACTCCATCAGTTGCAGCTTCTGTGTTTGATTGTCAGCTGACTGACATTAAGAAAAACATGTTTTTGGATGCCTCAACTGAAGCTTCTAGTAGCCATATAAGTTTGCTTAAGTGTGCATAGTTTGTGGGTTGCCTTGGGATGGAGATCGTCTCAGCCTCAGCTGTGTTAAGGGCATCAGTTTGAGAGAGCCTGCGGTGGTTGTATCCATTACTCTCTCCCTGTCCAGGGTGGATGAAAATCCAGACAATCTCATTCTGTTCAGCCATATCCTTCAGTTGTCATTTATGGATATTTTAAATGATGCAATACTTGGTTTGATTCTGATTAGCTGTCAACTCTGTTTTAATATCTTGTCAAGTACCCCTTTTATTTGCAAGTAACTTGAGCTGTGTCTGCAATTTGGTACTAACCACAACTGTCTACTGAGGGGGCTCAAGTTAGAGACTGAATGGAAACAAAACACCAAGCTGGGCACAATCTTTGTTCACATATGCTTGGTTACGTGTTATTTTTCTCCTAAATTAATAGTGCCGATCAAACCCTTGGTTAAAGAACACATCTGCCTGGGGCTTGGATAGCAATTCACAATATGTTTTTATTCATTATTGCTTTAATTATGGATTGAAATTCTTTTGACTCGCTCCCAAGTAACAGGTGGTTTCCTGACAATGGTAAGTACTAAAAGTGGCACAGAATGAAGGAGTTTTGTCCGATTTTCCAAGCTGTGCTTGTACCCAGGTTCCAGGCATGTTCAGAATTAACAGCTAACCACTGATTGGAGCTCTGCGGGGATCCCACTTAACTCTTTGGCTGCTGACATGTCACCAAACCTGCTCTGTGCCAGCCACCCTGATGACCTATAGTTTCTTCATGTATCCAGCAGTCAGGCAGATGTATCACACCTTTGGAGGTAGCTACATCATTCAGGGTAGGTCAAAAAGTTAATATATCCAAATGAAGGTTGGGAGGTGGGCCTGGGAATAGAGAAAAGAGGATTATTTAAATTCAGACTTCTTTTTAAAGAATAAAAGTATTCTTTAAGAAAGCTGCAATACAGTGTAACAATTAAATAAGTCACACATGAATCATAGAAATTAGAGTGAGAGCAAAGACCTATTAGATCATCCAGACAATTCCCCAGTGAAGACAAAATTACTCCCTACAATATTTTCTTTAGTGCTTTGTTCAGGATTATTTCAAAAATCTGAGCAATTGGGGCCTTCATTATTTCCTCAGGGAGACCTTTTTTGGGTAAAAGATTTCAGTGTTATCCTTTTTGGCCTGATATTCAGGTGAAAATAGCATGTGGGTATGTACAAGTATCTACCTACAGTCACACAAAGTCATATATCTGTTGTACTTACAGGGACCTTATGCCTATAGATTTCATGGGAAAAATCCTTATTACATGTTCTTCATTGGATTTGTCTTGCTGTCTTTGGCGGTGATGTTAGCTGAAATACACTTTAAAAGGCATGTTTTTTTTGGCATAGCTAATGGCAATTGGTAACATCCTTATTAATTTAAAACCTTAGAAAAATGGAAAGAAAAAACAAGAGACTTTGAATTAGAGAAGCAACATGATGATATGGAAAAGGCTTTGGAGTTGGCCTCAACAGACCTGACTTTGAGCCCTGTGTCTATGACCTCTGACTATGTGAACTTGGACAGAGTTGCTTGAACTCTTCTGTAAAATGGTGTTTTAAGAAAAAAAAAATAACAAAATGCTTGTATTACCTCTCTCTCAGTGTCTTATTACAAGGTAAGCACTTTAGAAAATGTAAAGGGGTTGAAAACCCCCTCCCTTTTTTTTTTTAAGGTGGTGGAAGGTGGTGTATTTAATGGGTAAAGTGTTAGATTTGGAAACAGAGAACCTAGGGTCAAATCGTATCTCTGCCACTTAAAACCTCTGTGATCTTGGACAATCACTGTACCTCCCTGAGCCTCAGTTTCCTTCTCTGTAAAACTGGACTGGATGGCCCATGAAGCCTCTTCTAGTTCTAAGCATCTGCATTTCAAAATGTGAAATAAAACAGCAGAATCTAGAGTAGGAGAAAAAGAATACAAAACCTAGTTAGTTAACTGGGGCAAAGTAGTTACCTGGAATTACATGTAATTCTGAACAAACTGATATTGTCTTTAAAAAAGGCTTTGTTGAGCTTGGACAATCTACTTGTTGGGAATGCTTGTGATTCAAAGGCAGAGACTATCCTTTGGTTTTGTTTTTATTTTTTTTGAGAGTCCCTCATTGGAATTCTGTGGATCTAACAAATTGCTCGATAAATGTGGCTTCATGATGGGATGTCATTATGCTGCTGGGGTGTGGGTTCTTTGTTTTGTTTTTTTTTTTGCATGTGACTGTTTTCACTTTCAAGGTATAAGATTCTCTTTCCTGGGATTCACAGACACTGAAAAAAAGAGGGAGTTGGGAAGATGGTACATATTTCCAAGGCTGCCATTTTGTGTCCCTTCTAATTTTGTGGAATAGTATAGTCTTACTAATACTCTGCTTCTTTTTGTCTTCAGCCTTAATTTTTTTTTCTGTAAAAGCAAAGGAATTAGGTAATCTGTGGATAATTAAAAACAATAACAACACTTCTTCCTTTTTGAGATAGGAGATATCTTCTTTGTTTTTAATAGTCAGTATCCATTGTGGCACAATAATGGCGTGGGAAATTTAGGAGATGAGCTTTCCAGTTCTACTGCTGGCACAAAGTGACTGTATGTCCTTGAGTAAATCACTTCATCTCTTTGGCTTTTTTCACCTATAAAATAAGAAGCTTGGACTAAGTTATCTCTAAGGTCTCATCTATTTCTAAGCATCAGAGAATTTAAACTATTAGATTTAAACATAATTTTCAGTGCTATAAAATCATATGCCCAGTGACTGGCTTGATTAAAATAAAAGGCAGAGAAATGACCAGAAAGAAGGTTGCAAACATACAGACTCTGGTTCCCTGGAGGGAGTCTGTGTAACCTCATGGTCCCACAATCCCCTGTAGCAAGTCCTAGCTAACAAGGGGGAAGTGCTCACTGTAGGAATCATTAGCTTGACTCAAGCAGCCCTGAGTTCTTTCTCCTGCTGCTGGGGAAAGGGAGGAAGAATGGGATAGGGGTGGGAGGGAAGAAGAGACCTCAATGCTAGTTTATTGCTATAAGACTGGAAGAGTGCCTAGGTCCCCAAGAGAGGTGGAGAGTCCCTGGAGAGAGAAGGAGAGTTGTTTTGACTATTTATGGGCTCAGGTGTTAGTCCTTTGTATTTTGCATTTTCTGTCAGGAGAAATAAAGCCCGACTTGCATCCTATGTATAGTTTGCCTGGGTGCTTGCATGGTAGGGGAGGGTTCATTTTCCATTTGTTGTGGAGACCTACACACAAGCCAAATCCTGATGTTCCAAGGGGAAATCTTGGGTGGGGGAAAAGTAAGTCAGATTTTGATGTTTAAAGGGGAAACCCTGCATGGGTACATGAACCAGGGAGTGATTTGTGAAAAGCCCCTAGGATTGAACCTGGTTCCTATGAGCCCACGACTTTGGTTCTGGGCCTTATTCATTACAGATTAAATAAGTCACATGATGAAGTGCTTTCAAATGGTCCAAACTCTTTGATCTATTTTCTTCCTTCTTACAGCCAAAAAGGTGGGAGGAGGAGGAGGAGGTTTCAGGGCCCCAATGCACCTGACCCTAAACCTTCCCTTACAAAGCCCTTCATTTTCCCCTCAAAGGGAAATATTGTCTTCTTTTGCAAAAATGCTTGAAGGAAGGGCAGGCTCTAAGGCAAGAAGGGGCAGGCTCTCCTGGGCTCACCCTTTCTTTCTCTAATATAACGAACTTGGGGGAGGAGCCAAAGGAGAGAAAAGTGATATTTCCTCATCTAATAGCAAAAACCGAATGGTGAGGTCAGACTAGCTTGGAGTTTGGAAGAAGAGAATGGCTATGTGAAATACGGAAGAAACTGACTTTGTGTTAGGTGGTAGGTTTTTTTTTTAATGGCTAAGGGGAACTGGAGAATGGGACATCTGAACAGGATAATGGATGATTTGTAACCATGGCACAACAGCTTTCCGGTGCCTAGTAAATGTTTGTTGACTAACTTCCTTTCTTCTCTCCAGCCCTTGCCCCCACCCCCAACTTTTGGATCTGTCCTCAGAAGAGGGATAAGATTATTTTCACACAGAGGCTGGGGCAAAGCCAGGTAGTAGGGTTGGCATTCCTGTCTGAGAGACATTTCTCCTTTAGCTATTATGATACCCTAAAAAGATGTGAATGATTCTGTTGGAAAAACCACCACATGATGCCATCTCTAGACACCTTGGCACCCAAGATTTATGCCCTATTTTAGAGGGGATGATGTCCTTTCTGTATCAGCTGAAGCTGGATAGGCAGCCAAAATAAGATGGATTTACCTTCTTCATCTTGACAGAGATGAAGTCAGTTAGTCAATCAGTCAATAAGCATTTATTAAGTGCCTACTGTATACACGACACTGTGCTAAGTAAGCACAGGGTGGAGGCAGGCACCTCTATGGTGATTTCTTGGCTAGCAAGGATATGTATACTTTCTGAATTCATGGAGACTGTTCCTTGTGCTTAGCATGTAGTAGGTGCTTAATAAATTCTCACTGAATTAAATCAAATTAATTAACAATACGTGCTCAGTTAGGGAGCAAGGCTAAGTGCCTATCTTTCAGATACTGACCATATTTTCCTGTCATTTCTACCTTGCTAACTGGCTTTTACTGAGGCATGTGCCACATTAAGGGCATGGCTAGTGTATAGGTCATCCTGGCTTAGGGACAAGGACGTGAATTTCCAAATCCCATGCAAAGATTCATTACATTCAAAGAGGAAATCAGTTCCTGCTTGCAACTATGTTTAAAAGCTTTAAAATGTCCTAGAAGATTGTTATGAATAGGAAAGTAGTGTATACTAAATGTCAGATAAAGGAAACATGTACTAGGCACTGAGGGACAAAACAAACAGGGGCAGAGTTGTTAGAACTGAAATTAAATACTGGGAAAGAAAAAGTCAACTTCTTGTATTCATTCAGTATTTAACTAGCATTTATTAAATGCCATATTGGCTAGGTGCTCCTGCCAGGGTGCTGAAGATACAAAGACAAAATTAAAAGAATCCTTGCCTTCAAGGGGCTTACATCCTGTTAAAGGGGGGAAGCAGCAGATACTCAGGAAAATAAATTTTAAAGATAGATAGATAGATAGTAGAAACAAAGTAATTTCAGTGGAAGAAGGGCCCTAGGCAACTGGGAGGATCAGCGAAGGCTTCATGGCACTTGAAGGGAACTTTCTTTAATGGAAGGTTGAGAAGTTGGGAGGAGGAGGTAAAGAAGGATGCTTTCTGAGCATGAGGGACAATGAATGCAAAGCCATAGAGACAGGATATGAGAGATAGAATACCACGCACGGAGAATAGCAATATTGTCTTAGGGAAGTCAGGAGTAGAGAGAGGCAGAGAACAAAGGGCGCTTGCAATGCAGACTTACAGTTGGTTCATTGATATGTAAAGTATGGCCCTGGTGGTAGCAGTGAATGTACTAGCTCTCTTTTCCATCATGGAAGTATCTAATGAGCACTCACCAGTGCTAGGCAACCTTTTAAATACACTTGTTGCTCATCCTTCACTCAATTAACCAGGGGCCATTAGGTAGAGCCCAAGGCAAAGTGTATTTCTAGGGACCACTCATGTTCTATCACAGGGCTTGGCAAACTTTCAGAAGTAGGAGTGAAAGAAACCCATAGGACTCTTTTGACTTTTACCTGGTATTCTAGAAACTAACCAATCCAGCTTAATCTTCATTTGGACAATCATTGAAGTTGAAGGCCCACTTAAATCACCTAAATTCATTTCCATTGTCATTCTTTTTATTTATTATTTTCTTTTTTAATTTATGAACTAACACAAGCATTTCCACAGCATAGTAGAATTTTTAAAAAAATGATTGAACATGAAACTGCAAATCTATTATGTACAACTTGCTATTCCTTTTAAGTGTATAATAAAGTTGCCATGTAACTTTCCTTTTTTCCCCTCCCTCTTCCCTCTTCTTTTGCTAGCCATTTAAAATAGCCAAATTTCTGAGATTACTTACCCACAGAGTCTGAATGTCTATCTTCCATTTCCTTTTGAGTGTTGATTTTAGCCTTGCAGCCTTCTCCATGGCTCTCGGAAAAGCATGGTTTCTTTGAATATCAGATTGATTCAGGAGTACCAAGCATGTATGAAGGCCTTTGGGACCCCCCCTCCCCAACTTCCCTATGGTCTTCTGAAGCAGAGATTGAATTGGTTGACTTTTATCCTTTAGTGGGATCTTGTGATCCTTCATAGAATGGCAAGATTATGGTCCCTGGTATTTTATAATTCAGAAAATAGGATATTTCCTGTCTGTGTCAATGGGAGTCTCTAAAGGTATGATGGAAGGAGGGCCAGGCAGTGTGGTACAATGGAAAGGGCCCTAGATTTTCAGTGAGAAGAGCCGAGTTCAAATCCAAGTTCTACTCCTTACTCATTGGTGAATTGAGGTCAGTCACTTCATCTCTCTAGGCCACAGTCTACTTACTTGTAAAAGAGTGAGTTGCTCGATTTGGATTTGGTTTCTTTTTTCTCTGCCATGTAGGATGATCTTTACACTGGAAAGGACAGAAGTGAATGACTAATAGGGAGTTGATAGCTAAGATAAGTCAGGAGTGTATCTAGTTGACCCTGATAAGGTCAAGTC
>CM053580.1:378705488-378726805 GCA_028627135.1 Pseudochirops cupreus | reverse complement strand
TTCTACTTAGATCAGGGGGTTCCATGATTTGTAGCCATATGAAATTACTGAGAGGATGTTGGGTTTGAGGGTTCAGGAAGCAGGTAGAGAATGTTGAAAACAGTGTAGAAAATTGCCAAATTTGATCCAACTCAATTTTCTATTCAATTATGGTTCTAGATCACCATCTGCTTTAACTGTCAAAGTTTCACACACACACACAAACACACATTCACATGCTCACAAACTCAATGGGCTCCCCATCTAACCAAATGTCATTTTCTGGCTAATATATTATTTTCTCACTCGATTCCCCCCACGCCCCAATAGCTATGTTCATTACTTATAACAGACTGTGGATCTCATTGAAGAGGCCCTGTAGTATTCATTATCAATACAATTAACGCGATGTCATATGCAAATAGGAGTATCTATAAGTTATCTCTCATTGTTTGAGTTTTGATGGCTCAGAGCGAGTGCAAATAGCAATTGTTTTTGTTCTGGCCAGAAACACTGAGGGTCTTCACCGCCCAGATTGATTTTTTTGTGAAGGCAAACTAGGCCATCTTTTGCTTCAATTCTTACCTAGCCTTGAATCACTGAATGGGTGTTGCCTCAGACAAACAGGGACTTGGAAAGGACCTTAGTTTAAAAGGGCCAAGGTCTCCTATTGCATCTGGGGCCATGGCCAGTTATTTTGACCTATGTTTTGTCACTGGACTCAGATGACCCTGGAGGAGAGAGTGAGGCTGATGACTTTGTACATCTCTGAATCACTTAAATCCAATTCACTTGCAAGTCAAGATATCACCCCCCTGATGTCATTGGTCCTCTTTGAGAATGAAGGACAAACAACAGCTCTTTCAGCTAAACTCTATTTAGGACAGTCACTGTGATACTGATGAACTTTTTCTTTGAGTATATATCTTCCTTCTTCATGTCTTCCTTGATACTGATAAGTTGCCTCTATCAAATATCTTATTTGATTTAAACATACGCTTGGGAAGCACCTTGTTGTAGGAGAGCCTCAAAAGGCTAGATTTTGCTCTACCAAGTCAAATGCTTTTAAATCATTAACAAAAAATAAAAGCTGCAGGATTTATATTTCTGACAAATTTCATTCAGTTATATGATTGCAAACTATTATCTATGAAGGTCTGTCTGTTCCCTTTTATTTTCACCAAGGAAAGCCTCAATACGTGCAGACTATTTTCATCAAGATTTCATAAAGATGAGAAAATGGACATATGGGTCAATTGTTGTTCTTTATTTGTTGTCTTTTTTATTATTAAAATATGTGATTTTTCCTCTTTATTTCTAAGATACCTTCTCTTCTTTTCATGATATCTCAGAAAATCAGTTTCTGGGTGCTTTTTTCAAAATGTCTTCTCTAACATGGACCTTTTTTGTCTATACTTAAGTACACCTTCCTGATTTTATCTTCTTAAGGGCGATTTCCACCACCTTGCACATCTGGTACTTAAATGTCTTTAAGTACAAATGTGATAGTTTCACTGTGAGTGATAATTAAGCAGAATAATAATACAAATGCAGGTAAATATGTTCTATTTTCCACGTGTTTGTTGTCTCTACTTTTTTTGTATGTGTGATAACTATTTGGGATGAACTGGTTTATTTGGTTCTACTGCCATTCTTACTTCAAGATTATTTTCATCTCCACTACTTATAATGAGCAAATCAATAAATCAAATTATTAAATGCTGACAGTGTGCCAAGTACTGTGCTAAGTGCTGGGAATACAAATAGAAAAGTAAGACAGTCTATGTTCTTAAAGAACTCATATTCAAATGGGGGAGGGGGTAAGATATATGGACGATCTCAGCTGCAAATGAGATGGAAAGGTTCAGTAGTTTTTTGGGTGCAGTGGAAAGTCAGAGGTTAACCTCTCCTCTTAAATGTCATTTCCATTAATAAGATCCTATTGTTCTTTGACATTAAGCCATTTGACAGTGCCAAAGACTTTGGTGACAAGAACTTTGTTTTCTGAGTCTTCAATAGATATGATTGTAGTAACTCCAGGAGGACTTGCTTTCCGGGATAATGTCTTTGAGCACTGGGCTAGAAGCATCACTGTTCCAAAGTCCCCTAGCTTCAGGGTCCTCAGCTATCTTATTAAAGTCTGAGGGGAGGTGGTAGTCAAGGTGGTAGTGGTGGTGGTGGTGGTTTCCATAAGTGTTCACTTTAATTTTTTCCCTTAGAATTATTGAATACTCAATCATATAAGACATTATTTTTATTTATCCTACAAATTAAGAAATAAATTTATTTTAAATTAAGAACTAAATATCACATAAAATACAAAATTTTTAAATGAGGCAAAAAGTATCCATTTTTTTTGGAGACAGAATGTGCTTGGGGATACCTATTTCACTGTTTATGCATGCATGCCTATGGCAGAATGATTTGGAAGGCAAGACAGCCAAGTAGCTCATGAAATGATTGTGTTGATCATTTTAGACAAATGATAAAATTGACTTTCTATCAGTTCCTTTGTTTGCCTCTCCAAAGAGAAATTGTATATCATCCTTTCATTTAGTTGCAACTTTATGACTTTTGGTTCCACTCGTAATGAGAATGTCAATATTGATATCCAGTTTCTCTGGTCATATATCCACTCGTTCATCATTGAACAAAGATTTCATATTTAGAGTACAACCATTCATTTAATGATTATAGTGGTATAAATACTACATAATCCTTAGCCACCTTTCCCCCCATTTCTACTCATTCTTCCACTGTAATTGGAGACAGAAGGGAGCTTATGGAGGAATAAGGCACATTTTGTATTTTTCTTTGTTTCATGAGTTGCTGTGGCTTAATAATATATTATCAAGTGGCAAGTATACTTAGGATGAGCTTTTCCCATTCTATTAGATGGATCCTCATCCACTCAAAACCTTTGCTGCTCTGCTGGCACAACCTTTGAAGATCCAAGATCATGTCCATGTCACATGGAAGCATCAGAGAATGACTTTTGTGGGGGCATAAGTCTGAGGCATGCTGATAAATATTTAACAACCAGCTTCCTGCCCTTCTCTCACCCCATGTATATACACAGGACACACTTTTAAATTTAATACGCATTCTTAACATTTTCTCCACCACTTTCTTAAGTTTGGACAATCAACAAAACAATAAATCAAGCCCTGATTGTGGGGTGTGTTGATTTCCAAGGTGTGAATGCTCACACTGAAAATTTAATAATTGACTTGAGCTAATACAAGTTGGCTTTAGTGTAACAGTTTACAGGGGTGGGGAACATGCAGCCTCAAGGCCACATGTGACCCACTAGGTTCTCAAGTGTGGCCCAACTTTGGGTTCGGTCAAAGGGTCACATTTGAGGATTGACTTAGTCTAGTGTTATTTAACCCTCGTGGCTGTGTTTTTTGGTATTCTCATTATACCTTTTTGTGCTTACTGTCTTTCTAACAAGAAGCAAAGTCTCTTTAGGGCAGACGTGAGGCTTTCTGTCTTTTCTGAGTTTACTCGTAACGCAGAGTACAAGTCTACAACTTTCCATTCAATAAATCTTGAAAAACCCCCAACAGAATGAAGATAACAAAACCAAATTTATTTTCAGCATAAGATTCTATGAAGCTCCTTAGCATAAATTAAGAGCTTTTAAAATTTTGCCGCAAATGCTAGATTTTATATAATTGAAATATCTATAAATCAATCAATGAAAATATTTAATAAATACCTACTTTGTGCTCCATGCTAGGTACTGTTGGTACAAGCAAAAGAGTGAAACAGTCTAGTCTCAATGAGTTTATGTTCAAATGGGAGGGCTCACAACAACATGTAAACACATGTAGTTCAAATGTAAAGTGAATATATGGAAATATTGACAATGTACTTAATACAGAGCAGTTTGGAAAGAAGCACACTGGTATTTGGAGAGATCAGGTAAGACTTCATGAAGAAGGAGGTGCTTGATTTTCATCTTAAAGGAATAGAGGGCTTCGACTAGACAAGGAGGAAGTACATTCCAGTCATGGACAATGGCTAGTATGAGGACATGGAGGTGGGAGATGAAGTATGTGAAGGGGAGTATGGTCCAAGTGAAGCTGGAAACATAGATTGAGGCCAGAATGTGAAAGGTATTTAAAGCTAAACAAAGGCAATAGGAAGTCCCTGGAATTGACTGAGGAGGGGAGTTACATGGTTAGATTAGTGAAGGATAGCTGGAAAAGTGGCTTCATATTACTTCATGGCTAGAATACTATTTTTTAAGATCTGAGATCCTGTATTTGACTTCTGGCTCTTCCTCTTATTAGACATCTAACCTTGGACAAATTATTTAACTGCTCTGAATCTTAGTTTCTTATCTCTAATTAGAGATGATAATATTTTCATTATTTTCTGGAAATGTTGTCATGACATTATTTTGTAAACTGTAAAACATTAAATAAATCTGAGTTATTAATATTATTAATGTTAAATGAAGTTCCAGAAATCTAGGGTGAAATGTTCTTAATTCTCCTTAAATTTCACTTTTCTCCAACATTGTTAAATGTTCAGTTATCTTACAGTGATTACAAATGCACTACAATTAAAGAAGGCAGCAACAACTTAGGAACAGAGATTATTCCCCGTGGTTTCTTTTAAATGAATTGGGAATGTTGGTGCATGGTCATTTAAATGTTTTTTCCCCTCTCTAGTTCATTCTTACTAGGCAGGGAGCAATTTGAGAACATATTAAAAGTATTTGAATTCTGTCCTCAATTTAAGGGAGGTGGTCCCTTGTGAAAACTGCTTTCTTTGTAAATTAAATGGGTGATTCTGGTTGGGGCAAAATTACCTGCCTAGTCAGTTTGATGATAGGACGTAATCCATAATAGAATTGAACAGATGCCAATTGGGAAGCTGAAGCCCAAAGGATCACATCAGAGTCTGGAGATATGTTTGGGGATTCAGCTGTGTGCCGGAAGCTTCAGGGACACACAGATGCCTTCAACTGCTAACTGGGTATCCCCTGGGTATATTTAGGGAATGTCAAGATGGAACTTTGATTCTGCTGTTAGAGGAGACATGGCAGTTGACATAGGTGTGTGAATTAGTAGGTACTTTTGCAAAGGGAAGGAGGGATTCATGAGGACTGTGTTACTACGGAGAATAGCATACAACTATCATCCACACAAAATGGTAGGAAGAGAGACAACAGTAGTAGCCATTTGGGACTTGGAAGGAGCAAGTAAGAAGCTTGGAAACATGCTGCCTTTGTAGTGACTTATTGTATAGGAGAAATACTGAATTGTAGGGCCAGTATGGAGGCTGGCACATCTAGGCTCTGCCTTGAACTCTGAAGTCACAGGGTCTCAGTGTCAGAGTCAGAGTCCTAGTTCCTTCCCCACATAGTGCTTTTGTCAGATTCTGTTTGTCTTAATTATGGGCAAATTTCTGAGCTCCCAGAAAAAAGAAAACCCAGGCAAGAGGACAAAGTTTCATGTTGGGAGTAAGAGTAGTGGTAGCAGTCTGATTGCCGGTAGGTCTGTGAGAACTTAAACTTGGACCAAAAAAATCTCTCAAATCAATTGCTGAGTGTCCATTTCCCTTTGCTGCTTAAGAGGCATTTCCCCCTTCTAATCAGGGCCACCTGGCCCTTTAAGGAGTCTAAGTGGCTCTCTATGTGGTTTGACTGATTTGAGAGTATCCACAAGGACTCCCTGACTAACCCAAACTCTAGGCCTGCCAACCTACCTGAAATTCTCATTGGGAAAATCATTCCTTTGAGTTTAGATGTGATCTCTAGTCTTAAAAATTTGACTCAGTTGTCTACATATTTGAGAAATGAGATCTTTATCAGAGATAGACATTATCTCTAAAGGCAACCAGTTGCTTGGAAAGGAAGGTCAATTTCCCCAAAGCACATAAGAGAAGAGTAATCAGTCAGTCAGTCAGTCTGTCAGTCCACAAACATTCATGAAGTACTAAATATGTGCTAGGCACTGATCTGATCACTGGGGATATAAAAAAAAAAGACACAAGACAGTCTCAGCTTTCAAGGAGCTTACAGTCAGTTGGGGGAGACACCATGGTGACAACTATCTATCAACAAGCTATAGACAGGATAAATTGGAGATCATCAAGAGAGGGAAGGCATTGGTACTCTGGAGGATTGGGACCTGGGAGAAGACGGATTTTTAGCTGAGAGTTGATGCAAGCCAGAGGTGGAGATGAGGAGGGAGAACATTCCAGGAAAGGAAGACAGAAAGTGACAATGCCCTAAGTGTGGAGATGGAGTGGCTTGTGTGAGGAACAGTAAGGAGACGAGGGAACCCTCACCAAAATCTAACCTCAGTAAAGCTGTCAAATTAACTACTTAGATCCACTTCAATTCAATTCAATGTAACCAGGACTTGTTAACTGTTTCCTAGTGTCAGGGTATGTGCTACGAAATGGGGATAGATTCAAAGATCAATACAAAAAAAAAATCCCTGCCTTCAAGAAGTTTTACGTTAAACTTGAGGGAAACACCATGTGTACAGATAAATTTTTAAAATACGAGGTAAATACGAAGTAGTTTTCATGGGCGGTGAGAGAGAACTAAGATTAGGAGAAACGAGATCAGCAAGTGCGCAGGTGCTGAACTTCAAAGGGAGCTGGAGATCTAAGAGATGGAAATGAGGAAGGAGAGAATTCCAGGCTCAGGGACCACCCTGAACCAAGGGTCAGAGGTGGGAGAGAGAATTGTCGTGCACATGGAAACAGCAAATAAGCTTTTGCCTGGAGTGCAGAATATGTGAAGAGGAGTAGATGTGAAACTGGTCTGGAAATATAAGGTGAAGCCATATTGTAAAGAGCTTTACATACCAAACAAATGGGTTTGTGTTTTGTCCTAGAGTTAATGGTGAAATATTGGAGTTTTCTGCTTTTTTTTGTTTTTTGGTGGGGGTGAGGTGAGATCAATTTGGCAGATGATAGAGAAGAGACAGGAATCAGGGTGATGAATTAGGAGGCTTTTACAGTAGTCCAGGTGAGAGGTGATAAAGGTTTAAGCTAGGATGGTGGCCATGTGAGCAGAGAATGGGGTGGATGGGAGTCATGCCGTGGAGGTAGAGCTGACAAGACTCACAATGTTGGCTCTAAGGGTGAAAGAGAAAGGAGAATCAAGATGTGAATGAGGAATAAAAGCTTACATTTTTATCCCTCTCAAGTATTTGCATTTTATCAAGCCCAAAATCTAAAGCCAAACGGATGGATGAACTGAGAATTTTGATCCTAGAGAAGCAAAGACTTAGGGGGGACATGCTAGATGCTCTCAAGTATTGAAAGAGCTGTTATGAGGAAGAAGAATCAGGCTTGTTATGGTTGATCCTAGAAAGCAGGACCACGAGTAATGGAGAGGAACTTCAGAGAGGCTGATTTAGGTTTAACATAAACTCAGCATGGGTGTTAGGCAGACAACACTAGGCTGAGGCTCTAGGGCCTACTGACCTTTTCCAATCCTTTACCTGCTCTCACAGTTTGCCCCAAATTCATTGCTCTGGGATTGCCTTTCTCCTCAATAGGGAATTGGGTCTTTTATGCTTCAGTTTCACTTCCATCTCTTATTCCTGAGGAACAATTCTATTTTCAGCTTTAATCTAAGACAGCAAAGAGGGGAGGGGGAATTCCATACCCAGTACAAAGAGAAATTAGGAATGAAACCGGCAGTTTTATTCCTACACAGGAAAGGAAAATATAAGTAATAAAGAGTCATGGAATGATTACCACTGGAACCATGGAATGGTGATACAATGGATAAGAAACAGATGAGAGGCTAGTATTCATGCTTTCTTGGGACATTTGCAATAGGGCCGCTCATTAATTATTTTACATCTCCTTTTTACTGTGCACAGTCTGATCAATGTCACTTCCACATTCTCTCTCCCTCTCCTCTCCTATCCTCCTCCCTACCCTCTCTTTGCCTTCCTTTCCCAGTTATGAAAGCCTGTCTGAAAGCAGTTGTGAAAATGCCACCTGTGTCCTCTCAGGCCCTTGGGTTTCTTACCTAAAAACCTTGATCATCTTTAGCAATGTCTTATAGATGCTTTCTGGCAATATCATTTATGCTACTTGAATCACTAGTGTGACAAACCTTGGAAATTCTGGGGCATATCCTGGATATATTTCCCAGGAAGACTACAGACTCCTCTATTGTTATGATGCTGAAAACTACTCCAGTATCCTTTGGTACAGAGTGTCAAAGTACTACTAATCCTCTCTTCTTCCTCTGACCTTTTCTGGATGACCTCTCACCTGAGGGCATCTGCAGATACTTTTCAGCATACTTGGAGGACAAACAGCTGCTTCCTGATGAAGGGACCAGCTTCCTCTACTTTGGGAAAAAACTACTCTTTCTTTGTAGTGAATATGCTCAAGCTTCATTCTCCTAGAGTGAGAACTGTTACATTTCCTCCTCAAGGTTGGTGGGGGGAGGGGATACTTTTAGAGGTTTGGAGTATCCCTTCTCTAACACAGTCAACTTGAGCCCATATTGGCTTTGTTCCATCTACCAAGGCCCCAGATCCATCTACAAAGGAATACTTATTTCAAAGATGTAGCAAGGGCAAATGCACAAATATTTTCCCCCAGTGCCTTGCAGTCACATTCTCCTCTATCCCATCTTGGTCTCTGGGGCCAAGTCTCATAGGCTAACTTAGCTCAGTTCCTACATAACATTAGTCCACCAAATTTATGCTAGACTGCCAGAGGAGTCCTCATCCTAGATATTGTTTGGACTGAGTCCTAAAAGTCACCCTTTCCTCCTCAGGGCATTGATGCTAAGTTGGCTCCAAAATCCAGACACTGGGATGCTTCCACACCCCCTGCACTGAAACCCTTCTGCTTTTTCAAAAAGAAAACGCCTAATTTGCTCTGACAGCCTGAAGTATTGGAGATGCGTCCCTTGAATCCTTTTACCTTTTTTTTCCTAGGAGGAAGTCCTGACAGAGGAACAGTCAGCTTCAAGAGATGCTAGGGATTCCTTTGGAATAAAGTTTTATATAAAAACCAAATTACTTTGGAGGATGTTGTAGAGGAGAATTCCGTATAGGTATACGCACAGGTCAACCAAGTACCTTCACTGAGGTCCCTGAGAACCTGTGATTCTGTGAAACTCTAGTTAGAATTTTGGGCATCAGCCAGAGGTAGGTGGGATGAATTTTTCTGGAAAGAGAAATATCCTATGTTGCCCCCTTGACCTATGCAGAATGCTGGCCCTGCAGCTTTTATAAGAGGCACAAGAAAAGGACATAGAACTATAGCTTAAGAGTTAAAAGGGTGCATAAAGCCATTGAGTCCAATTTTATCATTTTATAGATGAGGAAAGTAAGAGACCTCAAAAGATTAGGTGACTTGCTTAGGTCACCCAGTAAGTGGCAGAGCTGGGATTCAAACCCAGGAACTATGACTTCTAGTTCCATGACTGCTTCACTGTACTATGCTGCCTCTCCAGGTACTTTTGGGCAAAAGGAGGAGGATGGAGGTCTTTATGGGTGTTGCTTTGAGGAGGTCAGATCTTAAGAGACTCTGAGAACCAGCTGTCCACATGACAGGGTGAGAAGTAAACTGAACTGGGAATCAAGGGACCTGGTCATGGTCTTGTTCTGTCTCTGGCTTTCTGTATGACTAGGCAAATCATACAACCTCTCCAGGCCTTAGTTTCCTTATCTATAAAACAAAGAATAAGCTACTTGTTCTCTAAGGTCTATTCAAATTCCAATTATCTAGGAACCTAGAGATGATAGGCATAGTTCCTATAATAGTTTTGCCTAGGGCTGGCTTAACATGATACTTAGAAAACCTGTGGGAATTCCTTTGTCCTGACACCTGTGATTCTGTTTTCACCAAATAAGTTTAAGCACACAAAATCAGGACAAATGAAAATGTTATTAGCTAGGAATGAACCATGGTTCATTATGGTATGAACCAAGGTGAGTATTGTACTGGAAAAAGCACTGGAATAGAATCATTGGGGCAGCTAGGCAGATCAATGGTTAGAGTGTCAGGCTTGGAATCAGGAACAACTGAATTCAAATGCAGCCTCGGAAAGTTACTAGTTGTGTGACCCTGGGCAAGTAACTTAAACTCTGTTTGCCTCAGTTTCCTTATCTGTAAAATTGGGATAGTAACAGCATCTATCTCCTTAGAATTATAAGGATCAGATAATAATTACAAAGTGCTAAACACAATGGCTGGCACATACTAGATACTATATACAGGATGTTATTATTATTAATTATTTGTGGTGGTGATGCTTGTATAATAGTAGTAGTAGCAGTAGTAGTAGTAGTAGTAGTAGTAGTAGTAGTAGTAGTAGTAGTAGTAGTAGTAGTAGTAGTAGTAGTAGACGACAAGAATCTGAAACCACAATTCTACTACTTACTAGTTATGTGACTTTGGATAAGTCATTTAACTTCTTTCAACTTGTTTCTTCAAATATAGTGAGAGAATTGGATTAGGAATCTGTAAACGTTCATCCAGTTCTAAATCTATGATTCTAACTTATTTTGCCCCTCTGTATCTCTTTTGTTATCCCTAAAATGGTCACACCCACATAAACTAATTCAATGCTATTCTTATAACCAAATGGTATAATGTTTCGACACTTAGTCAACAAACATTTATTAATTATTTGTTATGGGCAAGGCACTGTGCTAAGGGTTAGGAATGCAAAGAAAAGTAAAAACAGTCTTTTGGAAGGAATTTCATTACTTTATAAACTGTAAGTCAATACATAAATGTCAGCCATAATTATTCTGATAACTATTGTTGGTGTTCATCATTTCAGTCATGTCCAACTCTTCATCACCCCATTTGGGATTTTCTTGGCAAAGATATTGGAGGTGCTTTTCTATTTCCTTCTCCAGCTCTTTTTACACATGAGGAAACTGAGACACACAGAAATAAATGACTTGTCCAGGGTCACACAGCTAGTAAGTATCTGAAGCCACATTTGATTCTGATAACTACATAATGTGAAAAACTCAGATTAGATATTAGGAAAACTCTGTCAAGAGTAGATACACTCTAGAAACTTATAAGAATAAACTCTTCAGGCATGATTTGAATGCAATTCTACCCAGAGAATGGGGGATAGACTAGATGACATCTCAATGATGCTACCAATCCTATGATTCACAGATAGGTCTAGATGTGAACAGGGGATGTGAAGACCCTGTAGCTTTATTTATAAAGTTCTATCTGGCTGTACTTTGATCAATTAGTTTATGCAGTTTAAAAAAAACAAAAAACAAAATCATAGGATGCTAGAGCTGGAAGAGGGACCATAGAAATCATATCATCCATTCCTTTAATTTTAGAGATGGGAAAACTGAGGCTCCCAAGGGGTAAAGTGACTTGTCCAAGGTAACAAAGCTAGGTAGAAGCAAAGGAGTATACTCCCCACATCTCCCAACACCCAGTACTTTCTTTCCCTTCTCCACTGACAATCTGCAGTCTTTAGAAATGCCCTCTTTGAAGGCACTCAATTCTTCTAACACAGATCTCATGTGACCTCTCGGTAGTTTCTGCTTTCAGGTCTGGTGGATGTGACTGTATCCACATCTTGGCAGAATGTGAAGGTGTCTTAGTCAGTGATTTGGCTCCTTTAAGAGAGCAGACAGGCTCCAGGAATCCTGAGCTTCTCCTTTCCTCCACCAGGCTCCGAGTGCAGCTCAACAGCAGAACCCAGCTGTCAGTCAGGGTCCATGGGGAACCATGCTATGTTTACATGCATGATCATATGGTAACCTCTTTCAGCTCATGGGCAAGTTGCACGGTTACCTCATCTGCAGTCAAATTACCTCATCTATGTGAAATGTAGCAAGTGCAAGACAGGAGCAAAGCAGAAAGCTCTCTGGGGGCCAGCTTCCTCATTAGGAGCCTGTGGAGGAGCTGTCCTCCATCGGACTGCTCAGGAAATAAACTCAAGAGCTGTCCATTTTATAATTATTTTGAGTCAAGAGGCTATTCATAAATCAAGTGAATTTATTTTGGGAGGGGTTGGAGGGACTGAATGGCCTATGTGAAGACTCCTGTGTATCCAAATGTTCCATCATCTTTCAGACCACTCTTCCAGAAAGGTTGGCATTTCTCCGTTGGAAGGTCCACTGACCTTACTGTAGGCTGAGTCAACACCACAGCAACCCCTGAATTTGTGTATAAGATTTTTAAGATGCTGGCTTATAAACAAGACATCACACCATTGCCACAAAAGGATGGAGAAATGTCTGTGTCCTTTGAACTTAGGAGCAGAAGCTTCATTGATAGTGTTTTTCCTGCTAAGCATTTTCTTGGAATCATATTTGTTCTCCTCTCCAAAAAAAATATATTGCATGTGATGCTGGGGAATATAAAGTAAATTATCTTTGCCATAGGCTGCTGGGTTTATTAGCCCCTTTCAAGCTATTCACAATGTAAAGGACATGCTGACCTAGAGTGATCTCTTCCTTCCAATCAGTGCTTAAACTGTAACAGGAGGAGTCTCAGTATTTGTGCATTTCAAAGTTTAACCCTTTGGGTTCCTGAAGAGAGATTTCTTCTGGGATTCTATCGAGCCTTGCAATGTAGCTAATTTGCACTATGAAAAATAGAGATCCCTGTTCATTTGTTCATTACCAATTGTAAATAAATAGGGCTGGAAAGCAAGCATTGAAAAAACATAGAGGTGACTCAGAGGAAAATCATCTTCAAAACTCTAGAGAGCAAGTATATATTTGAATATTGAAAAGTAGCTCTTTTTTTAAAGCACACAAAACAATTTCACATTCAACAAGTATTTATTAGGCAGCTATGGCACGATTGTCCCCTTAATACAATCTGAATATCTATTGGTTTGGAGTAAATGTTGATCAATGTATGAATTCATTCCATTGATGATCAGTTAGCAATATGCTTCCCTTTTGTCTTGTTTTTTTATTTTTTTAACATCTGGCAAAACTGCTTACAAAAGTGTGTTTACTGGAGGGAAGCAAAAGAAAAGCTTGGTTATAATGAATGAAAGGAAAATGGGAGTTGCTGTTTAGGTGGGTGTTTGTCATTTATTTACAGACACTGACTTGATGTATCCTTCCTGATTAGAATGCTTAGGATCACACTGTGCTGTGTTAAAAGTATTTCTTCCTGAAGACCTGGCCTTCAGGACCCTCCCACTGCACACACTTGAATGCACCCATGAGCAAATTGCCTTACAAGTTCTGTTTAGAGTCACCTCAGCTGCTCTCATATGATTTTTAAGAGCAAGGTAAGCACTATGGAAAACCAGAGGCTGTATATTTAAACAATTATGGATCTCTGTGTTTTTAAGCCTCCTGCTATATAATCCAGACCAAGGTGGTATAAGATGTATATTTTCCATATCAATAGCATAGGAGTCTTGTTCCAGATGGTTGTTACCTATTTCAAAGACACCTTCTTATGCCAAAGGAAGGCTGTGTGACCTCCCTCCAAGTAAATGTGGGAATGAATACTTAAAAAATGGTCTTGGGCTATATTTCATGTCCAGTCTAATGTGTTGCGTATGCACAGCTGTTCCTGGCTGGCATGTGGTAGCATATTAAAAGGAAGATGACTGTTTTCCATTTTTTCCCCTCTGAAAGCTTGATATGCATATATGGAACTTGTGAAAAAAAAATAGGCATAATGAGACTGGTGAGCAGGGTCTCCAGGCACTAGGCAGTGCACATCTGGAGTTTGTAGCATTCTAGAGATAGTTACTTATTCCCAGGAGCTGCAGAATGGCAGTGGTAGTCTGGTATCCATGGTGAGCTTCCCTATCTCACCGTGCCAGGTGTGTGTGTGTGTGTGTGTGTGTGTGTGTGTGTGTGTGTGTGTGTGTGTGTGTGTGTATGTGTGTGTCTTTCTTGGAAAGACTGTCCTTTGAGGGAGAGGAGGGGAAGGAGCAGGAATAGGACAAGGGAGGGGGGAAATAGGAGGGAGGTAATTAGGCACCACCTTGCACAACTGAGCCAGCTCAGCCTCCTGCAAATCCAGGATAGGTATTGGGAGGGCAGTGGTGGAAACAGGTGACGAATGAGGCTTCTTATTGCCTGCCTGCATTGATGCTTGTTTCTATGGGCACCAACACCAGAGGGAAGAAACCCTGGGGTCAGAAATAGAGCATGGATAACAATAGCAAAAAGAATTGGCTTCGGAGAGTCAATGGGACTTGTTCCCTGTACTGTATGGACTGCACTGTGCTGAACTTGGATACATGCAGTTCATTTCAGCTAAGAGGCTAGAAGACCTTTTTATCCTTATCATAGGTTTTTATTTAGGGGGAAAAAGATTTCACAGGGACAACATTGCTCCTGGATAGATAGCTGCCTGATCTTAATATCCATATTGTTCAGAGGAAACTGAGGCAGAACTGGCAGCTGTATAGTAATTTAAAGTTTACAAAGCCTTTACATACATGATTTCACTTGAGCCTTATAGCAGCAGAGTGAGAAAGCCATAGCTGTCATTATCTACATTTTGCAAATGATGTGCCCGAGGTCATATAGCTAATATGTGCTGGGTGTGGGACTTGAACCACGCATGGTCTGTTTGCCTCCAAATCTAGCTACCAATCAAGTGTGATCTGCTGCTTTTCAAGACTGACATTTACTTAGGAATTTAAGGTTTACCAAGTACTTTATATGCATTATTCAATTGAGCCCCACAATAATTCTGTGAGGTACTACAGGTTATTTTGTTGTTCAGAAGTTTATGACTTTTCATGACTCTGTAGACCAGGGGTGGAGAACCTGTGGCCATGAGGCATCATGTGGACCATGGCAAAGGGCCACACTTGAGGACCTAGAGGACCACATGGGACCTCGAGGCTGCAGGTTCCCCACCTCTGCTGTAGACCATAGCATGCCAATATTGTCTGTGGGGTTTTCTTAGCAAAGATTCTGGAGTGTTTTTGCCAAATTTCCTTCTCCAGTGGATTAAGGTAAACGGAGATTAAGTGACATGACCAGGATTGCACAGCTAGTAGGTGTCTGAGGCCAAATTTGAATTAAGGTCTTCCTGATTCCAGGCCCTATGCTCTATCTGCTGAGTCACTTAGTTGTCTCACAGGTGTTATGACTCTCATTTTATAAAAAAGGAAACAGAGCCTCAGAGAGGTTTAAGTGACTTACCCATGGTCACATTAATAAATGTCAGAGGCAATATTCAAACCTATGTCTCCTTGACTCCCAGTCGTGCACCCTGTGTACTTTATAGGCAGCTTCTCCACTTGAACTGATTTGCCTAATCTGACAATTATTAGTGGAGTTGTGATGATACCTTAGATATAGGAGATTTTATTGTTTAGGAGGTTCCAGATAAGTGTTTGTAAAGCAGTTTCCCAAAGGAGAATGATGGGAGATGTAGATCCTGTTTGAAGTGACCTTAATAATTAGCAACTTGCTTGTGCTGTACATACCTAATACTGTCCATCACTTCAATTCTTTTAATTTGTTGTTTTGGCTCCTAAGCTATAGGAAGGACAGGTAGGAGTATCTTCCTTCCTTCCTTCCTTCCTTTCTCCATGTAGGAGTATGTTGATATCTAGCAATCTATCTATCTATCTATCTATCTATCTATCTATCTATCTATGTATCTATCATTTAGCTATTCTTCAAACACCTGAATTACTTAACCATGGTGGGTTACATTCCCAGAGGTACAGGAGCTCTGGTTCCTTTCTGTGGGACATATGCTTTATCCCCTTTCCAAGACAACAAAGCAACATCTTACTGCTTTTCCCCATCACTTGGGAGATAGGTGGAAGGTAATTGGCCATCAAGTCAACTCAGGAGTGGACTTGAGGAGTTGAGGAAAAACCATATGTGTTTTATAATGTACTCAAGACTTTCTTTCCCTCAAACTTCTAGCAAAGGGAGAGTGGACATTTCTTTCCCCTTCCCACTCCCCCCAGTGACAGTGGCAGCTCTGAGCACAGGACACTTCAGTGAGTCCCTGGCTGCCTTCTTCTGCATTCTTTATTGAGTGCAGGCCAAGAGTCAATGATTTTGAGAAATGAAGATTTCTGCCTTGGCTCTTCTTAGTTTCCCTGAATTCCTTCAAGACTCACATCAAAGGTCACCTTCTGCAGGAAGTTTTTCCTGATTTCTCCAGGTTTAAAGTTTTTCCTTTCAAGGTTATTTTCCAGATTCTTTACATGTATCTTGTTGGTTCTCTCTTACAACAAAAACTCCTTGAGGGTAGGGCCTGGATTTACTTTTTTCTTTTAAAATTCCCTGGACCCAGCACTGTGCCCAGCACATAGTATCCAGTGGTTGTTGATTAATTGAATTTCAGGCTCAAATGAATCAAGGCCACATGTTGAAGGATCTTGTAATTAGCAGCGTGGAGTTTAGAAGCTGTCATCCTTACATTTATGAAACACAGCCTTAAGCGATGGTGGGTGGGACACTATATCTTCAATCCCTTTATTATCCTTGCTCTTACATACTTTATCCTCTTATAGAAAGGAAGAGATTCATTCCAAGATTGATCTTCTAAGGTCATCTATTGGATCTAACAGAGCTAATTTTCAAATCATCTGGAATTTAATATAAGAAGGTATCTGTTAGTCTTGTTATATGTGGTTATTGTTGTAAAATTATGACCTTATCAAACTATTTAGATTCTATCACTAGAAATGCTATAGATATTTATATAGTTGGGCAGCTGGGTGGGTCATTGGATAGAGTGCTGGACCTGGAATAGGGAAGATCTGAGTTCAAATGTGACTTTAGACACAGCTGGTGGTGTGACCCTGGGCAAGTCACTCAACCCTGTTTTCCTCAGTTTCTTCATCTGTAAAATGAACTGGAGAAAAAAATGGCAAACCACTCCAGTATCTTTACCAAGAAATCTTCCAATGGGGTTGCAAAGAGCTGGACACAGCTGAAATGATTGAACAACAAAAACACATATAAAATACATGTGACCAACCACAACACCAGTTTTTGCTATTAGCTTTAACATCTGTAAAATCCACTTCCTCTATATTTCATTGCTCTTGCCCTAGTTTAGGACCTCATCACCTGACTCCTGGATTACTACAGCAATCTTCTGTCTCACCTTTGCCCCCACATCTAACCACTTGCCAAATCCTATCAGTTCTACCAATGCAATATCTTTCACATCTGTTCCTTTTCTTATCCACACCCTGAGCCAATCCCTTATTACCTTTTACCTGGACTACTGAAATCACCTCCCCCAAGGTCTTTCTCTGCCTTTAGCATACCCCTCCAACCTACCTTTTTAAGTCTACCTCCCTGCTCCTTCCCTGCTCAGAAACCTTCAATAGTGCTCCATTTGTTCTGCTTGGGCTTTTCCCATGCTGTCCCCCTCTCCTACCTCTGTAAAACAAGAAGAAGAAGAACAACCACCTGCCCCAAGTTTTTCAAAGCCTTGTATCATCTGACCTCAGCCTCCCAATTTGAATAGGACCCAGGGCTAGTACCTGTCTCAATTCAATTCAATTTAAAAAACCTCATGTATTAAGAGCCTACTATGTGCCCACATTTGGTTCTTCCTATCCCATTTATCTATTTCTGCTCTTCCTGATCTTCCCTTTCTCTGAACCTGTATAAAAATCTGCACCACATAATTTAGCACTCAATTATAATTAATTATTCTTGTATTGCTCCCTCTTGTTTCACATCATTTAATCTTGTATTTTCAACTACAGTGTAATCTCCATGAATGCAGGTACTATGTCTTATGATTCTTATGTTTCATCCACAGCACATACCAGAGTGCTGATCACATAATGACTGCCCTTTGATTGATTATTGGTTGGCATGTTGCTCAGTCATATTTTTTTTAGTCATATCTGACTCTTTGTGACCCCATTTGGGGTTTTCATCAGGAAGATCAGCTTTTCTGATTTTAAGCTCAGTGCTACCTAGCTGAGAATTTAATAAGGACTAGGAACAGAGAATGTGATGATAACCTTCTTTCCTCTCAACATTCCCTTAAGGGAGCTTACATTCTATTGGGGAAAAAATACTATGTGTACATAAAATTGAATATAAAATATGTACAATGTGGATACAAAGTCATTCCTAGGAAGGGGATTCTAATAACTGGGGTGGAGTAAGAGCTAAGGGGCGGATTAGAATGGACTTCTTGTTAGAGGCAGTACCTGAGCTGAACCTTAAGGCAAGTCAGGGAACCATGTGGAGGAGGTAAGGAGTTAGTGCATTTCAAGATTGAGAGAAAGCCTGCACAAAGGCATGAACAAAATGTTGTCTAAGAGAATGTGGATTGGAAAGGGGAGAGACTGGTTGCAAGGATAGAAATTAGGCTGTGGGAATAGTCTAGGTGAGAAATGGTGATCCAGTGTGGTTACAGTGTGAGGAGAGAAAGGGCAGATAAGATACACTGTAGAAGTTGAATCAATAAAACTTGTCAACTGATTTGGATGTGAAACATGACGGATGGGGCACAAATCAAGAAGGATCCCCAAAGTTGGACACAATCAGCTTCAGTGAATTTGCAGATTTACTTTCATTGTATTGTTTAGTAAGAATATTGATACAAGTATGATAAAGCATACTCTTCCCAGTTAAGAGGCTCCTTTTGTTTTTTCTTCCTTTACCTCTCAGGGCTGGGGATTCAAAATATAAAAGGAAAACAGTTCCTGTCCTCAAGGAGTTCATTATTGAACGAGGTAAAGATAATACAATTTTCCCTTCCACAATGCAGGGGTTAGGGGCATATCATCCCCTCGATCTGGAAAATTCACATAAAAATTTTGGCTCTCCCTTTGTACCAGAGAAGAAGTCTGAATTATCATGTTATTAAAAGATTTAAAAAATGTTGGTATTATACAATACTATATACATTTTATACATTTCTGAATTTCTAAAATTTTTTCTGTGTCATCTGTAGCTTCCACAAAACTTGCCCAAAATTCATATTTAATTTCTTATGCCAATCTGCCATATATCGAAACCTGCAGTGGGGAAAGTCGCAATGTTGAAGGGATAACTGTACACAAAAGGAAGCTAGGAGAGGAGAGAAGGCTCCTGGGGTGGGGCGTGATTGGATTCCAGCCCAAAGGAGGACTGAATAAAAGATGAAGAGATTTCGAGCCTAGGAGCCTCTTTAAATGGAGGCTTTGGGAGGACTTCTTTGCTCCACCCTCCAGCCTTCCAAACAGAGGAGAGTAGAAGGTACCAATGAGAAGTGAGTACCAAGGCCAGTGAAATCTCTTAGGACGATGAGATGCCTGATGATGAAGTTCCTGTGGGCATGGTAGAGTCCAGTCCAAAGGAATGCAGGTGAGTGGGAAAATGAAGTCTGACAAAAACTATGCCCCCCCCCCTTTTTAAATAATGTTCTCAAAATAAAAAAAATAAAAATAAAATATTTAAGATTGCAAAGGAAACCAATCGTATTAAAATACAGCTACTAAAATATTTTAAAAAGGAAGTTCATGAACCCCAGGTTAAGAAGGCCTATTCAGGTTCTCTACACATTCCATGGGAACCAGTAAAGTACTTGCTTCTTTACATGATTGGTATATCTCCTTTTCAGCTAATTTACTCAATGATGACTTTTCTAGGAAATTTTCTGCATGCAAGTCAATGTTGGTAGTATCTTGCATCCTATTTGTGTCTCTGTGGCCCTTTGGATCACTCACAATCTTGATTCTTTGGACGTTTTTTTGCCATAATTCATACCTATATAATATCACCAAAATAACCAGATGGAAAGCATTTATATAGCACTCAAAGGCTCATAATGCTCTTTGCAAATGCTATCTCATTTGACTCCCACAAAACTCTGGGATGTAAATGCTATTATTATCCACATTTTACAGAAGAGGAAACTGAGGCAGATGGCTGTTATGTGACTTGCCCAGCATCAGCTAGCTAGTAAGTTCTATGGCTGAATTTGAATTCAGGTCTTCCTGACTCCAGGTTCAACACTCTATCCACTGTGTTACCTATTGGCACTAAACAGAATGCTAGCGTTAGAGGGGGCAACCCTTCAGCATCTGAGATACATGAAACAGTTGGGTGGTACAGTAAATAAGTCACAAAGACCTGATATCAAGTTCTGCCTCTGAGTAGCTCTGTGACCCTGGGCAAGTCATTTAACCTCACTGTTTCTTAGATTCTTCATCTGCAAAATAGTGAATATAATAGCATCTATCTCAGAGGGTTGTTGTAGGTTATTATAGGGATCAAATGAGACAACATGTAAATCCCTCTGTATATTTTAAAGTTTGTGCTTCATGGCCCCATTTGAATGTGAGCTTGAGGAACGAAACTATGGTTTTTGCCTTTTTTTTTTCTTTTTTTGGTATCTCCAGTACTTGGCACGGTGCCCATCATTGTAATATACATTCTTCAGTGGCTTGGTTTTTCCTGTGTGGATCACTAGGTAAATATCTTTTGAGTGGCTTGAATCTCATTGAAAAGATTCTGGGATATTCTGGTACTAGATGCAATCAGCACAATGTCATTCACAAACAGGAAGGCCCAGAGAACCACCCTTTTTATAAAGAAATTCTTTTTCATTTGAACTTTATGAATGGCATAATACATTCTTTTTTATTGCATGTTATTTATGCTTATTTTTTCTCAATTAGATGAAAACAAAAATTTTTGACATTCACTTTTAAAAATTTTGAGTTCCAAATTCTCTCCTTCCTTCTGTTCTCACCCCTCTCTTTAGGAAGACAAGCAATTTGATATAGATTATACATGAATAGTCATGAAAAACATATAATAGGTTCTTGATCAATGTTTGTTGTTTGGAATTGGTTAACATTTTCTCTGCCTGTTGAATTGCTATTATTTCTTCAAAGACCGATTCAAATGTCATGGTCTTTTCCTGATCTTCATTGTTAAAAATGACCTTCCTCTCAAAAGGATCTGTAAATACCAAAATATATAGCAGCAATCTTTGTGGTGGCAAATAATTGGAAACTGAGAGGATGCCCATGAATTGGGGTATGGCTGAGCAAGTTATGGTGTATGAATGTGATGAAATACTATTGTGCTTTAAGAAATGATAAAGAGGATGGTTTCAGAGAAATCTCAGAAGAATTATATGAACTGATACAGTGAAGTTGGTACAACTAGAACAGTTTATATAATAACACTACTGTAATGACACTGAACTTTAAAAGTCTTAGGAATTCTGATAAACACAATTATAAGCCAGGATTCCAAGGACTCATGAGACAGGCTTTTGACAGACAGCAAATTAAGACACATACAGATATAAATTTGTTTTGAAAGGGGAAATTCCAACATGAAAATTTGTTTTACTTGACTATGCATGCTTGCAACAATGGATTTTGTTTTTCTTACTTTCTTAATGGGGGTGAA